>OZ012639.1:9999836-10364836 GCA_963942525.1 Ptychoptera contaminata
GTTTTGCCATAGTGATAGTATCAAGCAAATTCTCTATAGTGAATTTCCCATGAGGAATTGCGGAAGGATTGTCATAGCGAATGGTCATCAATACAATTAAGTATTCGACTTGTTGTTTTATTGCCACAGTGATAGTATATAGTTATAAGTAATATGTAATTTCGAATATATTACACTATTGCGGAACGATTGCCTTAGTGATAGTATCAAGCAAATTGTCTATATAGATTTTTCCATGAGGGATTGCGGAACGATTGCCACAGCGAATGGTCATCAATACAATTAAGTATTCGACTTGTTGTGTTACTGCCACAGCGAAAGCATATAGTTATAAGTAATATGTAGTTTCGAATATATAACAATACTGCGGAAGTTTTGCCATAGTGATAGTATTTAGAAAATTGTGTATACTGAATTCAACGTGCGGAATTGCGTAAGGATTGTCATTGCGAATGGTCATTAATACAATTAAGTATTCGACTTGTTGTGTTATTGCCACAGGGAAAGTATATAGTTATAATTAATATATAACTTCGAATATATAACAATACAGCGGAACGATTGCCTTAGTGATAGTATCAAGCAAATTGTCTATATAGATTTTCCCATGAGGGATTGCGGAAGGATTGCCACAGCGAATGGTCATCCATACAATTAAGTATTCGACTTGTTGTGTTACTGCCACAGTGATAGTTTATAGTTATAAGTAATATGTAGCTTCGAATATATAACATAACTGCTGAACGATTGCCATAGTGATAGTATTTAGCGAATTGTCTATTGTGAATTTCCCATAAGGGATTGCGGAAGGATTGCCATAGCTAATGGTCATCAATACAATTAAGTATTCGGCTTGTCGTGTTATTGCCACAGTGATAGTATATAGTTATAAGTAATATGTAACTTCGAATATATAACAATACATCGGAACGATTGCCTTAGTGATAGTATCAAGCGAATTGTCTATATAGATTTTCCCATGAGGGATTGCGGAAGGATTGCCACAGCGAATGTTCATCAATACAATTAAGTATTCGACTTGTTGTGTTACTGCCACAGCGATAGTATATAGTTATAAGTAATATGTAATTTCGAATATATAACAATACTGCGGAAGTTTTTCCATAGTGATAGTATTTAGCAAATTGTCTATAGTGAATTTCCCATGAGGAATTGCGGAAGGATTGCCACAGCGAATGATCATCAATACAATTAAGTATTCGACTTGTTGTGTTACTGCCGCAGTGATCGTATTTAGTTATAAGTAATATGTAGCTTCGAATATATAACATAACTGCGGAAGTTTTGCCATAGTGATAGTATTTAGCGAATTGTCTATAGTGAATTTCCCATGAGGGATTGCGGAAAGATTGCCACAGCGAATGGTCATCAATACAATTACGTATTCGACTTGTTGTGTTACTGCCGCAGTGATAGTATATAGTTATAAGTAATATGTAGCTTCGAATATATAACATTACTGCGGAAGTTTTGCCATAGTGATAGTATTTAGCGAATTGTCTATAGTGAATTTCCCATGAGGGATTGCGGAAGGATTGTCATAGCGAATGGTCATCAATACAATTAAGTATTCGACTTGTTGTGTTATTGTCATAGTGATAGTATAAAGTTATAAGTAATATGTATCTTCGAATATATTACACTATTGCGGAACGATTGCCTTAGTGATAGTATTAAGCAAATTGTCTATAGTGAATTTCCCATGAGGAATTGCGAAAGGATTGTGATAGCGAAAGGTTATCAATACAATTAAGTATTCGACTTGTTGTGTTATTGTCACAGTAATAGTATATAGTTATAAGTAATATGTAACTTCGAATATATAACAACACTGCGGAAGTTTTGCCATAGTGATAGTATTTAGCGAATTGTCTATAGTGAATTTCCCATGAGGGATTGCGGAAGGATTGCCACAGCGAATGGTCATCAATACAATTAAGTATTCGACTTGTTGGGTTATTGCCACAGTGATAGTATATAGTTATAAGTAATATGTAGCTTCGAATATATAACAATACTGCGGAACGATTGCCTTAGTGATAGTATCAAGCAAATTGTCTGTATAGATTTTCCCATGAGGGATTGCGGAAGGATTGCCATAGCAGATGGTCATCAATACAATTAAATATTCGACTTGTTGTGTTATTGCCACAGTGATAGTATATAGTTATAAGTAATATGTTACTTCGAATATATAACAATACTGCGGAAGTTTTGCCATAGTGATAGTATCAAGCGAATTGTCTATACTGAATTTCCCATGAGGGATTGCGGTACGATTGGCACAGAGAATTGTCATCAATACAATTAAGTATTCGACTTGTTGTGTTACTGCCGCAGTGATAGTATATAGTTGTAAGTAATATGTAGCTTCGAATATATAACATTACTGCGGAAGTTTTGCCATAGTGATAGTATTTAGCGAATTGTCTATAGTAAATTTCCCATGAAAAATTGCGGAAGGATTGTCATAGCGAATGGTCATCAATACAATTAAGTATTCGACTTGTTGTGTTATTGTCACAGTGATCGTATATAGTTATAAGTAATATGTAACTTCGAATATATTACACTATTGCGGAACGATTGCCTTAGTGATAGTATCAAGCAAATTGTCTATATAGATTTTTCCATGAGGGATTGCGGAAGGATTGCCACAGCGAATGGTCATCAATACAATTAAGTATTCGACTTGTTGTGTTACTGCCACAGCGATAGTATATAGTTATAAGTAATATGTAATTTCGAATATATAACAATACTGCGGAAGTTTTGCCATAGTGATACTATTTAGCGAGCTGTCTATATAGATTTTCCCATGAGGGATTGCGGAAGGATTGTCATAGCTAATGGTCATCAATACAATTGTGTATTCGACTTGTTGTGTTATTGCCACAGTGATCTTATATAAGTATAAGTAAAATGTAACTTCGAATATATAACAATAATGTGGAAGTTTTGCCATAGTGATAGTATTTAGCGAATTGTCTATAAAGATTTTCCCATGAGGGATTGCGGAAGGATTGTCATAGCGAATGGTTATCAATACAATTAAGTATTCGAATTGTTGTCTTATTGCCACAGGGATAGTATATAGTTATAAGTAATATGTAGTTTCGAATATATAACATAACTGCGGAAGTTTTGCCATAGTGATAGTATTTAGCGAATTGTCTATAGTGAATTTCCAATGAGGGTTTGCTGAAAGATTGTCATAGCCAATGGTCATCAATACAATTAAGTATTCGACTTGTTGTGTTATTGCCACAGTGATAGTATATAGTTATAAGTAATATGTAACTTCGAATATATAACATTATTGCGGAACGATTGCCTTAGTGATAGTATCAAGCGAATTGTCTATATAGATTTTCACATGAGGGATTACGGAAGGATTGTCATAGCGAATGGTCATCAATACAATTAAGTATTCGACTTGTTGTGTTATTGCCACAGGGATAGTATATATTTATAAGAAATATGTAACTTCGAATATATAACATTACTGCGGAAGTTTTACCATAGTGATAGTATATACTTATAAGTAATATGTAGCTTCGAATATATAACATTACTGCGGAACTTTTGCCATAGTGATAGTCTCCAGTAAATAGTCTATATAGATTTTTCCATGAGAGATTACGAAAGGATTGTCATAGCGAATGGTCATCAATACAATTAAGTATTCGACTTGTTGTGTTACTGCCACAGTGATAGTATATAGTTATAAGTAATATGTAACTTCGAATATATAACATTACTGCGGAAGTTTTGCCACAGTGATAGTATATAGTTATAAGGAATATGTAGCTTCGAATATATAACAATACTGCGGAAGTTTTGCCATAGTGATAGTATCAAGCAAATTGTCTATATAGATTATCCCATGAGGCATTGCGGAAGGATTGCCATAGCGAATGGTCATCAATACAATTAAGTATTCGAATTGTTTTGTTATTGTCATAGTGATAGTATATAGTTATAAGTAATATGTAGCTTCGAATATATAACATTACTGCGGAACTTTTGCCATAGTGATAGTCTCCAGTAAATAGTCTATATAGATTTTTCCATGAGAGATTACGAAAGGATTGTCATAGCGAATGGTCATCAATACAATTAAGTATTCGACTTGTTGTGTTACTGCCACAGTGATAGTATATAGTTATAAGTAATATGTAACTTCGAATATATAACAATACTGCGGAAGTTTTGCCATAGTGATAGTATCAAGCAAATTGTCTATATAGATTATCCCATGAGGCATTGCGGAAGGATTGCCATAGCGAATGGTCATCAATACAATTAAGTATTCGAATTGTTTTGTTATTGTCATAGTGATAGTATATAGTTATAAGTAATATGTAGCTTCGAATATATAACATCACTGCGGAAGTTTTGCCATAGTGATAGTATTTAGCAAATTGTCTATAGTAAATTTCCCATGAGGGATTACGAAAGGATTGTCATAGCTAATGGTTATCAATACAATTAAGTATTCGACTTATTGTGTTATTGCCACAGTGATAGTATATAGTTATAAGTAATATGTAACATCGAATATATAACGTTATTGCGGAACGACTGCCTTAGTGATAGTTTCCATCAAATTGTCTGTATAGATTTTCCCATGAGGGATTGCGGAAGGATTGTCATAGCGAATGGTCGTCAATACAATTAAGTATTCGACTTGTTGTGTTATTGCCACAAGGATAATATATAGTTATAAGTAATATGTAACTTCGAATATATAACAATACTGCGGAACGATTGCCGTAGTGATAGTATCAAGCGAATTGTCTATATAGATTTTCCCATGAGGAATTGCGGAAGAATTGCCATAACGAATGCTCATCAATACAATTAAGTATTCGACTTGTTGTGTTATTGTCACAGTGATAGTATATAGTTATAAGTAGTATGTAACTTCGAATATATAACAATACAGCGGAACGATTGCCTTAGTGATAGTATCAAGCAAATTGTTTATATAGATTTTCCCATGAGAGATTGCGGAAGGATTGCCACAGCGAATGGTCATCAATACAATTAAGTATTCGACTTGTTGTGTTACTGCCACAGTGATAGTATATAGTTATAAGTAATATGTAGCTTCGAATATATAACATTACTGCGGAAGTTTTGCCATAGTGATAGTATTTAGCGAATTGTCTATAGTGAATTTCCCATAAGGGATTGCGGAAGGATTGTCATAGCTAATGGTCATCAATACAATTAAGTATTCGGCTTGTCGTGTTATTGCCACAGTGATAGTATATAGTTATAAGTAATATGTAACTTCGAATATATAACAATACATCGGAACGATTGCCTTAGTGATAGTATCAAGCGAATTGTCTATATAGATTTTCCCATGAGGGATTGCGGAAGGATTGCCACAGCGAATGTTCATCAATACAATTAAGTATTCGACTTGTTGTGTTACTGCCACAGCGATAGTATATAGTTATAAGTAATATGTAATTTCGAATATATAACAATACTGCGGAAGTTTTTCCATAGTGATAGTATTTAGCAAATTATCTATAGTGAATTTCCCATGAGGGATTGCGGAAGGATTGCCACAGCGAATGATCATCAATACAATTAAGTATTCGACTTGTTGTGTTACTGCCGCAGTGATCGTATTTAGTTATAAGTAATATGTAGCTTCGAATATATAACATAACTGCGGAAGTTTTGCCATAGTGATAGTATTTAGCAAATTATCTATAGTGAATTTCCCATGAGGGATTGCGGAAAGATTGCCACAGCGAATGTTCATCAATACAATTAAGTATTCGACTTGTTGTGTTACTGCCACAGCGATAGTATATAGTTATAAGTAATATGTAATTTCGAATATATAACAATACTGCGGAAGTTTTTCCATAGTGATAGTATTTAGCAAATTATCTATAGTGAATTTCCCATGAGGGATTGCGGAAAGATTGCCACAGCGAATGGTCATCAATACAATTACGTATTCGACTTGTTGTGTTACTGCCGCAGTGATAGTATATAGTTATAAGTAATATGTAGCTTCGAATATATAACATTACTGCGGAAGTTTTGCCATAGTGATAGTATTTAGCGAATTGTCTATAGTGAATTTCCCATGAGGGATTGCGGAAGGATTGTCATAGCGAATGGTCATCAATACAATTAAGTATTCGACTTGTTGTTTTATTGCCACAGTGATCGTATATAGTTATAAGTAATATGTAACTTCGAATATATAACATTATTGCGAAACTACTGCCTTAGTGATAGTATCAAGCGAATTGTCTATATAGATTTTCCCATGAGGGATTGCGGAAGGATTGCCATAGCGAATGGTCATCAATACAATTAAGTATTTGACTTGTTGTGTTATTGCCACAGTGATAGTATATAGTTATAAGAAATATGTAACTTCGAATATATAACATTATTGCGGAAGTTTTGCCATAGTGATAGTATTTAGCGATTTGTCTACACTGAATTTCCAATGAGGGATTGCGGAAGGATTGTCATAGCCAATGGTCATCAATACAATTAAGTATTCGACTTGTTGTGTTATTGTCATAGTGATAGTATAAAGTTATAAGTAATATGTATCTTCGAATATATTACACTATTGCGGAACGATTGCCTTAGTGATAGTATCAAGCAAATTGTCTATAGTGAATTTCCCATGAGGAATTGCGAAAGGATTGTGATAGCAAAAGGTCATCAATACAATTAAGTATTCGACTTGTTGTGTTATTGTCACAGTAATAGTATATAGTTATAAGTAATATGTAACTTCGAATATATAACAATACTGCGGAACGATTGCCTTAGTGATAGTATCAAGCAAATTGTCTGTATAGATTTTCCCATGAGGGATTGTGGAAGGATTGCCATAGCATATGGTCATCAATACAATTAAGTATTCGACTTGTTGTTTTATTACCACAGTGATCGTATATAGTTATAAGTAATATGTAGCTTCGAATATATAACATTATTGCGAAACTACTGCCTTAGTGATAGTATCAAGCGAATTGTCTATATAGATTTTCCCATGAGGGATTGCGGAAGGATTGCCATAGCGAATGGTCATCAATACAATTAATTATTTGGCTTGTTGTGTTATTGCCACAGTGATAGTATATAGTTATAAGTAATATGTTGCTTCGAATATATAACAATACTGCGGAAGTTTTGCCATAGTGATAGTATTTAGCGAATTGTCTATAGTGAATTTCCAATGAGGGATTGCGGAACGATTGTCATAGCCAATAGTCATCAATACAATTAAGTATTCGACTTGTTGTGTTATTGCCATAGTGATAGTATATAGTTATAAGTAATATGTAGCTTCGAATATATAACAATACTGCGGAACGATTGCCTTAGTGATAGTATCAAGCAAATTGTCTGTATAGATTTTCCCATGAGGGATTGCGAAAGGATTGCCATAGCCAATGGTCATCAATACAATTAAGTATTCGACTTGTTGTGTTATTGTCATAGTGATAGTATATAGTTATAAGTAATATGTAACTTCGAATATATAACAATACTGCGGAACGATTGCCTTAGTGATAGTATCAAGCAAATTGTCTGTATAGATTTTCCCATGAGGGATTGTGGAAGGATTGCCATAGCATATGGTCATCAATACAATTAAGTATTCGACTTGTTGTTTTATTACCACAGTGATCGTATATAGTTATAAGTAATATGTAGCTTCGAATATATAACATTATTGCGAAACTACTGCCTTAGTGATAGTATCAAGCGAATTGTCTATATAGATTTTCCCATGAGGGATTGCGGAAGGATTGCCATAGCGAATGGTCATCAATACAATTAATTATTTGGCTTGTTGTGTTATTGCCACAGTGATAGTATATAGTTATAAGTAATATGTTGCTTCGAATATATAACAATACTGCGGAAGTTTTGCCATAGTGATAGTATTTAGCGAATTGTCTATAGTGAATTTCCAATGAGGGATTGCGGAACGATTGTCATAGCCAATAGTCATCAATACAATTAAGTATTCGACTTGTTGTGTTATTGCCATAGTGATAGTATATAGTTATAAGTAATATGTAGCTTCGAATATATAACAATACTGCGGAACGATTGCCTTAGTGATAGTATCAAGCAAATTGTCTGTATAGATTTTCCCATGAGGGATTGCGAAAGGATTGCCATAGCATATGGTCATCAATACAATTAAGTATTCGACTTGTTGTGTTATTGCCACAGTGATAGTATATAGTTATAAGTAATATGTTACTTCGGATATATAACAATACTGCGGAAGTTTTGCCATAGTGATAGTATCAAGCGAATTGTCTATACTGAATTTCCCATGAGGGATTGCGGAAGGATTGTCATAGCCAATGGTCATCAATACAATTAAGTATTCGACTTGTTGTGTTATTGTCATAGTGATAGTATAAAGTTATAAGTAATATGTATCTTCGAATATATTACACTATTGCGGAACGATTGCCTTAGTGATAGTATCAAGCAAATTGTCTATAGTGAATTTCCCATGAGGAATTGGGAAAGGATTGTGATAGCGAAAGGTCATCAATACAATTAAGTATTCGACTTGTTGTGTTATTGTCACAGTAATAGTATATAGTTATAAGTAATATGTAACTTCGAATATATAACAACACTGCGGAAGTTTTGCCATAGTGATAGTATTTAGCGAATTGTCTACACTGAATTTCCAATGAGGGATTGCGGAAGGATTGTCATAGCCAATGGTCATCAATACAATTAAGTATTCGACTTGTTGTTTTATTGTCATAGTGATAGTATAAAGTTATAAGTAATATGTATCTTCGAATATATTACACTATTGCGGAACGATTGCCTTAGTGATAGTATCAAGCAAATTGTCTATAGTGAATTTCCCATGAGGAATTGGGAAAGGATTGTGATAGCGAAAGGTCATCAATACAATTAAGTATTCGACTTGTTGTGTTATTGTCACAGTAATAGTATATAGTTATAAGTAATATGTAACTTCGAATATATAACAACACTGCGGAAGTTTTGCCATAGTGATAGTATTTAGCGAATTGTCTATAGTGAATTTCCCATGAGGGATTGCGGAAGGATTGCCACAGCGAATGGTCATCAATACAATTAAGTATTCGACTTGTTGGGTTATTGCCACAGTGATAGTATATAGTTATAAGTAATATGTAGCTTCGAATATATAACAATACTGCGGAACGATTGCCTTAGTGATTGTATCAAGCAAATTGTCTGTATAGATTTTCCCATGAGGGATTGCGAAAGGATTGCCATAGCATATGGTCATCAATACAATTAAGTATTCGACTTGTTGTGTTATTGCCACAGTGATAGTATAAAGTTATAAGTAATATGTTACTTCGGATATATAACAATACTGCGGAAGTTTTGCCATAGTGATAGTATCAAGCGAATTGTCTATACTGAATTTCCCATGAGGATTGCGGTACGATTGCCATAGCGAATTGTCATCAATACAATTAAGTATTCGACTTGTTGTGTTACTGCCGCAGTGATAGTATATAGTTATAAGTAATATGTAGCTTCGAATATATAACATTACTGCGGAAGTTTTGCCATAGTGATAGTATTTAGCGAATTGTCTATAGTGAATTTCCCATGAAAAATTGCGGAAGGATTGTCATAGCGAATGGTCATCAATACAATTAAGTATTCGACTTGTTGTGTTATTGTCACAGTGATAGTATATAGTTATAAGTAATATGTAACTTCGAATATATTACACTATTGCGGAACGATTGCCTTAGTGATAGTATCAAGCAAATTGTCTATATAGATTTTTCCATGAGGGATTGCGGAAGGATTGCCACAGCGAATGGTCATCAATACAATTAAGTATTCGACTTGTTGTGTTACTGCCACAGCGATAGTATATAGTTATAAGTAATATGTAATTTCGAATATATAACAATACTGCGGAAGTTTTGCCATAGTGATAGTATTTAGCGAATTGTCTATAGTGAATTTCCCGTGCGGGATTGCGAAAGGATTGTCATTGCGAATGGTCATTAATACAATTAAGTATTCGACTTGTTGTGTTATTGCCACAGGGATAATATATAGTTATAATTAATATGTAACTTCGAATATATAACAATACAGCGGGACGATTGCCTTAGTGATAGTATTTAGCAAATTATCTATAGTGAATTTCCCATGAGGGATTGCGGAAGGATTGCCATAGCGAATGGTCATCAATACAATTAGCAGTGATAGCATTACTGCGGAAGTTTTGCCATAGGGATAGTATCAAGCAAATTGTCTATATAGATTTTTCCATGAGGGATTGCGGAAGGATTGCCACAGCGAATGGTCATCAATACAATTAAGTATTCGACTTGTTGTGTTACTGCCACAGCGATAGTATATAGTTATAAGTAATATGTAACTTCGAATATATTACACTATTGCGGAACGATTGCCTTAGTGATAGTATCAAGCAAATTGTCTATATAGATTTTTCCATGAGGGATTGCGGAAGGATTGCCACAGCGAATGGTCATCGATACAATTAAGTATTCGACTTGTTGCGTTACTGCCACAGCGATAGTATATAGTTATAAGTAATATGTAATTTCGAATATATAACAATTCTGCGGAAGTTTTGCCATAGTGATAGTATTTAGAAAATTGTGTATAGTGAATTCATCGTGTGGAATTGCGGAAGGATTGCCATTGCGAATGGTCATTAATACAATTAAGTATTCGACTTGTTGTGTTATTGCCACAGGGATAGTATATAGTTATAAGTAATATGTAACTTCGAATATATTACACTATTGCGGAACGATTGCCTTAGTGATAGTATCAAGCAAATTGTCTATATAGATTTTTCCATGAGGGATTGCGGAAGGATTGCCACAGCGAATGGTCATCGATACAATTAAGTATTCGACTTGTTGCGTTACTGCCACAGCGATAGTATATAGTTATAAGTAATATGTAATTTCGAATATATAACAATTCTGCGGAAGTTTTGCCATAGTGATAGTATTTAGAAAATTGTGTATAGTGAATTCATCGTGTGGAATTGCGGAAGGATTGTCATTGCGAATGGTCATTAATACAATTAAGTATTCGACTTGTTGTGTTATTGCCACAGGGATAGTATATAGTTATAATTAATATGTAACTTCGAATATATAACAATACATCGGAACGATTGCCTTAGTGATAGTATCAAGCGAATTGTCTATATAAATTTTCCCATGAGGGATTGCGGAAGGATTGCCACAGCGAATGGTCATCAATACAATTAAGTATTCGACTTGTTGTGTTACTGCCACAGCGATAGTATATAGTTATAAGTAATATGTAGCTTCGAATATATAACATTACTGCTGAATGATTGCCATAGTGATAGTATTTAGCGAATTGTCTATAGTGAATTTCCCATAAGGGATTGCGGAAGGATTGTCATAGCTAATGGTCATCAATACAATTAAGTATTCGACTTGTCGTGTTATTGCCACAGTGATAGTATATAGTTATAAGTAATATGTAACTTCGAATATATAACAATACATCGGAACGATTGCCTTAGTGATAGTATCAAGCGAATTGTCTATATAAATTTTCCCATGAGGGATTGCGGAAGGATTGCCACAGCGAATGGTCATCAATACAATTAAGTATTCGACTTGTTGTGTTACTGCCACAGCGATAGTATATAGTTATAAGTAATATGTAATTTCGAATATATAACAATACTGCGGAAGTTTTTCCATAGTGAAAGTATTTAGCAATTTATCTATAGTGAATTTCCCATGAGGGATTGCGGAAGGATTGCCACAGCGAATGATCATCAATACAATTAAGTATTCGACTTGTTGTGTTACTGCCGCAGTGATCGTATTTAGTTATAAGTAATATGTAACTTCGAATATATAACATAACTGCGGAAGTTTTGCCATAGTGATAGTATTTAGCGAATTGTCTATAGTGAATTTCCCATGAGGGATTGCGGAAAGATTGCCACAGCGAATGGTCATCAATACAATTAAGTATTCGACTTGTTGTGTTACTGCCGCAGTGATAGTATATAGTTATAAGTAATATGTAGCTTCGAATATATAACATTACTGCGGAAGGATTGCCATAGCGAATGGTCATCAATACAATTAAGTATTTGACTTGTTGTGTTATAGCCACAGTGATAGTATATAGTTATAAGAAATATGTAACTTCGAATATATAACATTACTGCGGAAGTTTTGCCATAGCGATAGTATTTAGCGAATTGTCTACACTGAATTTCCAATGAGGGATTGCGGAAGGATTGTCATAGCCAATGGTCATCAATACAATTAAGTATTCGACTTGTTGTGTTATTGTCATAGTGATAGTATAAAGTTATAAGTAATATGTAACTTCGAATATATTACACTATTGCGGAACGATTGCCTTAGTGATAGTATCAAGCAAATTGTCTATAGTGTATTTCCCATGAGGGATTGCGGTACGATTGCCATAGCGAATTGTCATCAATACAATTAAGTATTCGACTTGTTGTGTTACTGCCGCAGTGATAGTATATAGTTATAAGTAATATGTAGCTTCGAATATATAACATTACTGCGGAAGTTTTGCCATAGTGATAGTATTTAGCGAATTGTGTGTAGTGAATTTCCAATGAGGGATTGCGGAAGGATTGTCATAGCGAATGGCCATCAATACAATTAAGTATTCGGCTTGTTGTGTTATTGCCACAGTGATCGTATATAGTTATAAGTAAAATGTTACTTCGAATATATAACAATACTGCGGAACGATTGCCTTAGTGATAGTATTTAGCAAATTGTCTGTATAGATTTTCCCATGAGGGATTGCGGAAGGATTGCCATAGCATATGGTCATCAATACAATTAAATATTCGACTTGTTGTGTTATTGCCACAGTGATAGTATATAGTTATAAGAAATATGTAACTTCGAATATCTAACATTACTGCGGAAGTTTTGCCATAGTGATAGTATTTAGCGAATTGTGTGTAGTGAATTTCCCATGAGGGATTGCGGAAGGATTGTCACAGCGAATGGTCATCAATACAATTAAGTATTCGACTTGTTGGGTTATTGCCACAGTGATAGTATATAGTTATAAGTAATATGTAACTTCGAATATATAGCAATACTGCGGAACGATTGCCTTAGTGATAGTATCAAGCGAATTGTCTGTATAGATTTTCCCATGAGGGATTGCGGAAGGATTGCCATAGCGAATGGTCATCAATACAATTAAGTATTTGACTTGTTGTGTTATTGCCACAGTGATAGTATATAGTTATAAGAAATATGTAACTTCGAATATATAACAACACTGCGGAAGTTTTGCCATAGTGATAGTATTTAGCGAATTGTCTATAGTGAATAATCCCATGAGGGATTACAGAAGGATTGTCACAGCGAATGGTCATCAATACAATTAAGTATTCGACTTGTTGGGTTATTGCCACAGTGATAGTATATAGTTATAAGTAATATGTAGCTTCGAATATATAACAATACTGCGGAAGTTTTGCAATAGTGATAGTATCAAGCGAATTGTCTATACTGAATTTCCCATGAGTGATTGCGGTACGATTGCCATAGCGAATTGTCATCAATACAATTAAGTATTCGACTTGTTGTGTTACTGCCGCAGTGATAGTATATAGTTATAAGTAATATGTAGCTTCGAATATATAACATTACTGCGGAAGTTTTGCCATAGTGATAGTATTTAGCGAATTATCTATTGTGAATTTTCCATGAAAAATTGCGGAAGGATTGTCATAGCGAATGGTCATCAATATAATTAAGTATTCGACTTGTTGTGTTATTGTCACAGTGATAGTATATAGTTATAAGTAATATGTAACTTCGAATATATTACACTATTGCGGAACGATTGCCTTAGTGATAGTATCAAGCAAATTGTCTATATAGATTTTTCCATGAGGGATTGCGGAAGGATTGCCACAGCGAATGGTCATCAATACAATTAAGTATTCGACTTGTTGTGTTACTGCCACAGCGATAGTATATAGTTAAAAGTAATATGTAACTTCGAATATATAACAATACTGCGGAACGATTGCCATAGTGATAGTATTTAGCGAATTGTCTGTAGTGAATTACCAATGAGGGATTGCGGAAGGATTGTCATAGCTAATGGCCATCAATACAATTAAGTATTCGGCTTGTTGTGTTATTGCCACAGTGATCGTATATAGTTATAAGTAATATGTAGCTTCGAATATATAACATTACTGCCGAAGTTTTGCCATAGTGATAGTATCAAGCGAATTGTCTATACTGAATTTCCCATGAGGGATTGCGGAAGGATTGCCACAGCGAATGTTCATCAATACAATTAAGTATTCGACTTGTTGTGTTACTGCCGCAGTGATAGTATATAGTTATAAGTAATATGTAGCTTCGAATATATAACATTACTGCGGAAGTTTTGCCATAGTGATAGTATCAAGCAAATCGTGTATAGTGAATTTGCCATGAGGGATTGCGGAAAGATTGCCACAGCGAATGGTCATCAATACAATTAAGTATTCGACTTGTTGTGTTACTGCCGCAGTGATAGTATATAGTTATAAGTAATATGTAGCTTCGAATATATAACATTACAGCGGAAGTTTTGCCATAGTGATAGTATTTAGCGAATTGTCTGTAGTGAATTTCCCATGAGGGATTGCGGAAGGATTGTCATAGCGAATGGTCATCAATACAATTAAGTATTCGGCTTGTTGTGTTATTGCCACAGTGATAGTATATAGTTATAAGTAATATGTATCTTCGAATATATAACATAACTGCGGAAGTTTTGCCATAGTGATAGTATTTAGCAAATTGTCTATAGTGAATTTGCCATGAGGGATTGCGGAAAGATTGCCACAGCGAATGGTCATCAATACAATTAAGTATTCGACTTGTTGTGTTACTGCCGCAGTGATAGTATATAGTTTTAAGTAATATGTAGCTTCGAATATATAACATTACTGCGGAAGTTTTGCCATAGTGATAGTATTTAGCGAATTGTCTATAGTGAATTTCCCATGAGGGATTGCGGAAGGATTGTCATAGCGAATGGTCATCAATACAATTAAGTATTCGACTTGTTGTTTTATTACCACAGTGATCGTATATAGTTATAAGTAATATGTAACTTCGAATATATTACACTATTGCGGAACGATTGCCTTAGTGATAGTATCAAGAAAATTGTCTATATAGATTTTTCCATGAGGGATTGCGGAAGGATTGCCACAGCGAATGGTCATCAATACAATTAAGTATTCGACTTGTTGTGTTACTGCCACAGCGATAGTATATAGTTATAAGTAATATGTAATTTCGAATATATAACAATACTGCGGAAGTTTTGCCATAGTGATAGTATTTAGCGAATTGTCTATAGTGAATTTCCCGAGCGGGATTGCGAAAGGATTGTCATTGCGAATGGTCATTCATACAATTAAGTATTCGACTTGTTGTGTTATTGCCACAGGGATAGTATATAGTTATAATTAATATGTAACTTCGAATATATAACAATACAGCGGAACGATTGCCTTAGTGATAGTATTTAGCAAATTATCTATAGTGAATTTCCCATGAGGGATTGCGAAAGGATTGCCACAGCGAATGGTCATCAATACAATTAAGTATTCGACTTGTTGTGTTACTGCCGCAGTGATAGTATATAGTTATAAGTAATATGTAACTTCGAATATATAACATTACTGCAATCGAAGTTACATATTACTTATAACTATATACGATCACTGTGGTAATAAAACAACAAGTCGAATACTTAATTGTATTGATGACCATTCGCTATGACAATCCTTCCGCAATCCCTCATGGGAAATTCACTATAGACAATTCGCTAAATACTATAACTATGGCAAAACTTCCGCAGTATTGTTATATATTCGAAGCTACATATTACTTATAACTATATACTATCACTGTGGCAATAACCCAACAAGTCGAATACTTAATTGTATTGATGACCATTCGCTGTGACAATCCTTCCGCAATCCGTCATGGGAAATTCACTATAGACAATTCGCTAAATACTATCACTATGGCAAAACTTCCGCAGTGTTGTTATATATTCGAAGTTACATATTTCTTATAACTATATACTATCCCTGTGGCAATAACACAACAAGTCGAATATTTAATTGTATTGATGACCATATGCTATGGCAATCCTTCCGCAATCCCTCATGGGAAAATCTATACAGACAATTTGCTAAATACTATCACTAAGGCAATCGTTCCGCAGTATTGTTATATATTCGAAGTAACATTTTACTTATAACTATATACGATCACTGTGGCAATAACACAACAAGCCGAATACTTAATTGTATTGATGGCCATTCGCTATGACAATCCTTCCGCAATCCCTCATTGGAAATTCACTACAGACAATTCGCTAAATACTATAACTATGGCAAAACTTCCGCAGTAATGTTATATATTCGAAGCTACATATTACTTATAACTATATACTATCACTGCGGCAGTAACACAACAAGTCGAATACTTAATTGTATTGATGACAATTCGTTATGGCAATCGTACCGCAATCCCTCATGGGAAATTCACTATAGACAATTCGCTTGATACTATCACTAAGGCAATCGTTCCGCAATAGTGTAATATATTCGAAGTTACATATTACTTATAACTTTATACTATCACTATGACAATAACACAACAAGTCGAATACTTAATTGTATTGATGACCATTGGCTATGACAATCCTTCCGCAATCCCTCATTGGAAATTCAGTGTAGACAATTCGCTAAATACTATTACTATGGCAAAACTTCCGCAGTAATGTTATATATTCGAAGTTACATATTTCTTATAACTATATACTATCACTGTGGCAATAACACAACAAGTCAAATACTTAATTGTATTGATGACCATTCACTATGGCAATCCTTCCGCAATCCCTCATGGGAAAATCTATATAGACAATTGGCTTGATACTATCACTAAGGCAGTAGTTTCGCAATAATGTTATATATTCGAAGTTACATATTACTTATAACTATATACGATCACTTTGGCAATAAAACAACAAGTCGAATACTTAATTGTATTGATGACCATTCGCTATGACAATCCTTCCGCAATCCCTCATGGGAAATTCACTATAGACAATTCGCTAAATACTATCACTATGGCAAAACTTCCGCAGTAATGTTATATATTCGAAGCTACATATTACTTATAACTATAAACTATCACTGCGGCAGTAACACAACAAGTCGAATACTTAATTGTATTGATGACCATTCGCTGTGGCAATCCTTCCGCAATCCCTCATGGGAAATTCACTATAGACAATTCGCTAAATACTATCACTATGACAAAACTTCTGCAGTTATGTTATATATTCGAAGTTACATATTACTTATAACTAAATACGATCACTGCGGCAGTAACACAACAAGTCGAATACTTAATTGTATTGATGATCATTCGCTGTGGCAATCCTTCCGCAATCCCTCATGGGAAATTCACTATAGATAATTTGCTAAATACTATCACTATGGCAAAACTTCCGCAGTATTGTTATATATTCGAAATTACATATTACTTATAACTATATACTATCGCTGTGGCAGTAACACAACAAGTCGAATACTTAATTGTATTGATGACCATTCGCTGTGGCAATCGTTCCGCAATAATGTTATATATTCGAAGTTACATATTACTTATAACTATATACTATCACTGTGGCAGTAGCACAACAAGTCGAATACTTAATTGTATTGATGACCATTGTCTATGACAATCCTTCCGCAATTCCTCATGGGAAATTCAGTAAAGACAATTCGCTTGATACTATCACTATGGCAAAACTTCCGTAGTATTGTTATATATTCGAAGTAACATATTACTTATAACTATATACGATCACTGTGGCAATACACAAAAAGTCGAATACTTAGTTGTATTGATGAGCATTCGTTATGGCGATCCTTCCGCAATCCCTCATATGAAAATCTATATAGACAATTTGCTTGATACTATCACTAAGGCAATCGTTCCGCAATAATGTTATATATTCGAAGTTACATATTACTTATAACTATATACTATCACTGTGGCAATAACACAACAAGTCAAATACTTAATTGTATTGATGACCATTCACTATGGCAATCCTTCCGCAATCCCTCATGGGAAAATCTATATAGACAATTGGCTTGATACTATCACTATGGCAAAACTTCCGTAGTATTGTTATATATTCGAAGTAACATATTACTTATAACTATATACGATCACTGTGGCAATACACAAAAAGTCGAATACTTAGTTGTATTGATGAGCATTCGTTATGGCGATCCTTCCGCAATCCCTTATATGAAAATCTATATAGACAATTTGCTTGATACTATCACTAAGGCAATCGTTCCGCAATAATGTTATATATCCGAAGTTACATATTACTTATAACTATATACTATTACTGTGACAATAACACAACAAGTCGAATATATAATTGTATTGATGACCATTCGCTATAGCAATCCTTCCGCAATCCCTCATGGGAAAGTCAGTATAGACAATTCGCTTGATACTATCACTATGGCAAAACTTCCGCAGTATTGTTATATATTCGAAGTTACATAGTACTTATAACTATATACTATCACTGTGGCAATAACACAACAAGTCGAATACTTAATTGTATTGATAACCATTAGCTATGACAATCCTTTCGCAATCCCTCATGGGAAATTCACTATAGACAATTTGCTAAATACTATCACTATGGCGAAACTTCCGCAATAATGTTATATATTCGAAGCTACATATTACTTATAACTATATACTATCACTGTGGCAATAACCCAACAAGTCGAATACTTAATTGTATTGATGACCATTCGCTATGACAATCCTTCCGCAATCCCTCATGGGAAATTCAGTATAGACAATTCGCTTGATACTATCACTATGGCAAAACTTCGGCAGTAATGTTATATATTCGAAGTGACATATTACTTATAACTATATACTGTCACTGTGGCAATAACACAACAAGTCGAATACTTAATTGTATTGATGACCATTCGCTATGACAATCCTTCCGCTATCCCTCATGGGAAATTCAGTATAGACAATTCGCTTGATACTATCACTATGGCAAAACTTCGGCAGTAATGTTATATATTCGAAGTTACATATTACTTATAACTATATACTGTCACTGTGACAATAACACAACAAGTCGAATACTTAATTGTATTGATGACCATTCGCTATGACAATCCTTTCGCAATCCCTCATGGGAAATTCACTATAGACAATTTGCTTGATACTATCACTAAGGCAATCGTTCCGCAATAATGTTATATATTCGAAGCTACATATTACTTATAACTATATACTATCACTGTGTCAATAACCCAACAAGTCGAATACTTAATTGTATTGATGACCATTCGCTATGACAATCCTCCCGCAATCCCTCATGGGAAATTCAGTATAGACAATTCGCTAAATACTATCACTATGAAAAAACTTCGGCAGTAATGTTATATATTCGAAGCTACATATTACTTATAACTATATAGTGTCACTGTGGCAGTAACACAACAAGTCGAATACTTAATTGTATTGATGACCATTCGCTATGGCGATCCTTCCGCAATCCCTCATGGAAAATCTATATAGACAATTTGCTAAATAGTATCACTATGGCAAAACTTCCGCAGTATTGTTATATATTCGAAGTTACATAGTACTTATAACTATATACTATCACTGTGGCAATAACACAACAAGTCGAATACTTAATTGTATTGATGACCATTCGATATGACAATCCTTCCGCAATCCCTCATGGGAAATTCACTATAGACAATTTGCTTGATACTATCATTAAGGCAGTCGTTCCGCAATAATGTTACATATTCGAAGTTACATATTACTTATAACTATATACTATCACTGTGGCAATAACACAACAAGTCGAATACTTAATTGTATTGATGAGCATTCGTTATGGCATCCTTCCGCAATCCCTCATGTGAAAATCTATATAGACAATTTGCTTGATACTATCACTAAGGCAATCGTTCCGCAATAATGTTATATATTCGAAGTTACATATTACTTATAACTATATACTATTACTGTGACAATAACACAACAAGTCGAATATATAATTGTATTGATGACCATTCGTTATAGCAATCCTACCGCAATCCCTCATGGGAAATTCAGTATAGACAATTCGCTTGATACTATCACTATGGCAAAACTTCCGCAGTATTGTTATATATTCGAAGTTACATATTACTTATAACTATATACTATCACTGTGTCAATAACCCAACAAGTCGAATACTTAATTGTATTGATGACCATTCGCTATGACAATCCTTCCGCAATCCCTCATGGGAAATTCAGTATAGACAATTCGCTTGATACTATCACTATGGCAAAACTTCGGCAGTAACGTTATATATTCGAAGCTACATATTACTTATAACTATATACTGTCACTGTGGCAATAACACAACAAGTCGAATACTTAATTGTATTGATGACCATTCGCTATGACAATCCTTCCGCAGTTCAGTTTTAGCCTGTGCAGTGACAACAAGTAAAACACAACAATATTATAAATTAAAATATTTAAACAAAATATAATAGAAAGAAATAAAATATCATATAACGGCTGAGTTTTTTTTTGCTTAGGCAACATTTCTCTGCTGTGAAATGAAGTTATTTTTTTGCTGTTGTATTTTTGTTATAATAAAAATAAACATTTTATTAATTTTGTCACAAAATGCCAAATAAGCATTAAGTGTATAAAAAAAAAAAAAAAAAAAAAAAAAAAAAAGCATACGTCAGTTGTTAAGTGAGTGCATTGCACTATAAACTTTACAGTGATGGACAAGAAATCAAAATCAGGTTCCGCTGGTAGCCTTACGGACATTTTTCAAAGAACGTCAAAAACACAAAGAAGTCCACCAGCAGGTACTTCGTCATCCTGTGCTAATTTAAAGGCACCAGAAACCATTGAAAACAAACCAAAAGATAATACCGACTCAATAACAATAACAACCCTCCAGCAAGCCGCAGAAGTCATAAAGATGCTGCAAAGTCAATTAAATGCAGTTCAAGCCGAGTTAGCAACAGCTCGCAAAGAGGATATTATAAAGAATCTTCAAAGCGAATTAGCTGCAGCTAAAGCCGAGCTAACAGCATCTCACAAAGAGATGAAAACGTTTAAAGAACCCAGTTTACCACTGGCAAATAGGTACAGTTCGCTAGAAGCTAGTGAAGAAGAGGAGCTGGTAGAAAAGGAAACATCTTGGCGTTTCCCCACAACTACTTCATCAACTAGAATTACAGAAGCGGAACAAACCAGAAAAAAACGCAGGCGGACGCATACCAAAATGCCCCCAAGCGCCAATATTAATAACACTGTCATAAAACAGGACAAGCCTAAAATACCATTGCCACCACCAATTAATGTGAGCAACATTAACAATTTTGAACTATTTCGTCAGAGAGTCTTACAAACTACAGGCGAGCCAAAATTCAAAGCATTATCTAATAATGACATTAAAATAACAGTACAAACTGAAACAGAATACAGGAATGTAAAATCATTGTTAGCAGAAATTAAAAAATCACCAATGAATCAGCTGGGAGATATTGAATATCATACATACCAGCTAAAGAGTGATAAACTATACAGATTTGTTGTAAGGGGTTTACCTTCTTCAATAAGCATGGATGAAATAAAAACCGACCTACAAAAAATGGGTCATGAAGTTGAAAATATAACAAATGTTTTCAAAATGATCACAATAGACGGCGTTAGAACAAGGAAAACTTTTCCTCTGTTTTACGTTGATCTTAAACAGAAAGAAAATAACAAAGACGTTTTCAACATAAAAGCTCTAGCACACTGCATCGTAAAGATCGAAGCACCAAAAAAGGCAAAAGGCATCCCACAGTGCACGAATTGCCAGCAGCTCGGGCATACCAAAAGCTTTTGCCACAGACATTCTAAATGTGTAAAATGCGCCGATGGCCATCACACAAAACAATGTGAAAAAAAACGTGAGACCGAGCCTACGTGCGCTCTTTGTCATTGCAAAGGTCACACAGCCAATTACAAAGGATGTCCAGTATATCAAAAAAAACTTAAAAGTCAAACACACGAAAAAACTTCTGCTGTTCAAAGGATGCAAGCAAATGTAGCTAAGCCTCAAGCATCAGCAATCACAACAGCTACATCCGGTATTACCTATGCGCAATACAGCAAAAAAACTGTTAACAAACCACACCAAGATAATGAACAGAGTAAAACAAATAACGAGCAACAGAATAATGATATTATTAAAATGCTCAGTCAGATTCAACAGACACTTAGTCAGTTAACAGAGAGAGTGGAAAAATTGGAAAAGCTTCAAACCACCAAACAAAAAAGTCAACAAATTAAAAAATGATTAACTCATTCCTACGTATTATAACTTGGAATGCAAATGGGCTTAACCAAAGAGCCCAAGAACTAGAAATATTCCTTCATACAAACAATGTAGATATTGCGTTAATTTCAGAAACGCATTTCTCTAACAAAAGCCACATCAAAATAAGAGGATTTGACTCATATTGGACAACTCATCCAAGCGAAAGAGCAAGGGGAGGATCAGCTGTATTAATAAAAAGTAATATCAAACATTACCAACAAGAAGATATTCGGGAAAACTACATTCAGGCAACTGTTATTACGATCCAGTTCAACGAGGCAAATCTAAACATCGTGGCGGCATATTGCCCGCCGCGACATACACCAACAAAATCTCAATTCAACCACATGTTTAATAAACTCGGTCCAAGATTTATTATTGGTGGAGATTACAATATTAAACATACTGCTTGGGGCTCCAGATTAATTTCACCTGGAAAAGGTAACGAATTGCTAAGGGCCATAAACGAGAGCAAATGCGACTACTTGTCCTCAGGTGGACCAACTTATTGGCCAACAGATCCAAGGAAGATTCCCGATCTACTTGATTTTTTTATCTTAAAAGGTATTTCTCTAAGCTGTTCTCAAGCAGAGGGGATACACGATTTAACTTCAGACCACACACCTGTACTGTTATCATTGAATGCAAAAGTCATAACGGTAAAACAAAAGCAGAATCTCACTAATCAGTATACTGACTGGGATTTGTTCCGAGAAAAATTAGAGGAAACAGTCAACCTAAAAGTGTGCCTTAAAACTCACGAAGAATTAGAACAACAAACAATAATCCTTATTGAAAACATTCGAATAGCAGCTCGCCATGCTACTCCGGCATCAAAATACCAGGCGGCATGTGGAATAAAATACCCAGCTGAAATAAGAGAGCTAATCAAAGAAAGAAGAAAGGCAAGGAGAATTTGGCACTGTACCAGAAATCCTTCTGACAAGACACTTTTCAATCGAGCAAGTAATAAGGTCAACAAACTTATTAAGAATTACAAACAAGAAAGCTTTGACCGCTACCTGAGTGGGCTGAGTCCAGATATGGATAAAGACTATTCGTTGTGGAAAGCGACACGACTACTCAAACGGCCTGTAACACGAGTACCTCCGCTAAGGAATTCTCAAGGTATATGGGTACGTCAGGACAATGAAAAAGCTCAACTGTTTGCACAACATCTAGCAAATGTGTTCAAACCACATGATATAAATTCCAATGTTGATATATCACCAACATATCAACTAGACCAAGATTTCGAAAAGGTTACACCAATGGAAATCGCCAAAGCGATCGACAATAATCTCAATCCAAAAAAAGCACCGGGAATAGATGGTATATCACCAAGAATATTCAAGGAACTGCCACGCAAAGCAATCATCATGATAGTATATTTATTTAATGCCTGCATACGCTTAAAACACGTACCAAGCAGCTTTAAAACGGCCCAAATAATTATGCTGTTAAAACCCAACAAACCTGATGAAGATGTATCATCATATAGACCAATTTCACTGCTTCCTACCATAGCAAAGCTATTCGAAAAAGTGATACTTAAACGACTCAAACCGTTACTAAACATACCAGATTTCCAATTTGGATTCAGGAATAATCATTCTACTATAGACCAAATCCATAGAATAACAAATGTCATAGAGCAAGCACTGGAACAAAAGAAATATTGCCCAGCTGTGTTCCTTGATGTATCACAGGCCTTTGACAGGGTGTGGCACGAAGGGTTAATTCATAAGATGAGCAAAATATTACCGAGAAATTATTGCAAACTCATGGAGTCTTACCTCTCTGATCGCAAGTTCAGAGTTATACATGGGGAAGCATGTTCTGAAGTTTATCCGACCCTAGCAGGAGTCCCACAGGGAAGTGTGCTGGGACCTTTCCTTTATTTGCTATTCACTGCAGATATACCAACAACAGAAGACACATTCATTGGCACATTCGCTGATGACACTGTAATTATGGCAACAGACGAATCTCAACCCAAAGCAGTTGAAAAACTGCAAAGAGCCTTGAACGATGTTAGCAGGTGGACAGCAGATTGGAAAATCAAATTGAACGAATTAAAATCAGTCCATGTGACTTTTACGTTGCGTCGTAAAAATAACAATATTCACACATACCTTAATGGAAGGCAAGTACCACAGGCTGAATCAACAAAATACCTAGGCCTTCACCTAGACTCAAGACTAAACTGGAAACACCACGTTAGACAAAAAGCCGAACAGATCCGGATAAAACAACGTCAATTGTACTGGCTTATAGGACATCATTCCAAAATGAACCTATATTGCAAAAGACTAGTCTACCAGTCTATTCTTATGCCGATCTGGATGTACGGTGTGCAACTATGGGGTTGTACTCATAGATCCAACAGAGACATAATCCAACGTACCCAAAATAAAGTTCTTCGCATGATCACTAACGCTTACCGGTTTGTGACTAACGAAGAGATACACAAAGACTTAAAAATAAAAAAGGTAGAGGAGATCATACGTGAATTTGCTATAAAACACGAAATGAGACTCGTTGCCCATCCCAACGTCGAAGCCACACAATTGTTGGATACTACCAACGAAATAAGACGACTTAAACGCTTAATGCCGCATGATCTAACCATGTAACAACAAGTTGATGAAAAGTACATCTACATTTAGGGAGCTGGATATTGGTGCAGCAAACCCACACAAGTTTATGCTTATATACATACATAAGTACTTTTGGAAACAATACTAATAAATTAATTATTGTAATTAAGATTGTAGTAACCATACCAATAAAGGTGTTTTAAAAAAAAAAAAAAAAAATCCTTCCGCAATCCCTCATGGGAAATTCAGTATAGACAATTCGCTTGATACTATCACTATGGCAAAACTTCGGCAGTAATGTTATATATTCGAAGCTACATATTACTTATAACTATATACTGTCACTGTGACAATAACACAACAAGTCGAATACTTAATTGTATTGATGACCATTCGCTATGACAATCCTTTCGCAATCCCTCATGGGAAATTCACTATAGACAATTTGCTTGATACTATCACTAAGGCAATCGTTCCGCAATAATGTTATATATTCGAAGCTACATATTACTTATAACTATATACTATCACTGTGGCAATAACCCAACAAGTCGAATACTTAATTGTATTGATGACCATTCGATATGGCAATCCTTCCGCAATCCCTCATGGGAAAATCTATATAAACAATTTGCTTGATACTATCACTATGACAAAACTTCCGCAGTATTGTTATATATTCGAAGTTACATATGACTTATAACTATATACTATCACTGTGCAATAACACAACAAGTCGAATACTTAATTGTATTGATAACCATTAGCTATGACAATCCTTTCGCAATCCCTCATGGGAAATTCACTATAGACAATTTGCTAAATACTATCACTATGGCAAAACTTCCGCAATAATGTTATATATTCGAAGCTACATATCTAATATATAAAGCAAAGTCCGATTTTTTCGTGTGATTCTGTAACATTTTGTAGAGGTGGTAAAAATTGACACTATTTAGGTAGAGGGGGAAGAAACTAAACTATTTTATAATAATTCCAACTCACTCTCCTCTCCCTTTTCTATTTTGAAAATGTACTAATAAAATACCTTTTATATAATGCCATTTTTTTATACCAGATCCTAAAATTAAAAATTTATTACGTTTTTTAACAAAAATACATTAACACATATGCATACATACCTATCACTAGAAATTCTCTTTGTTTGAATGATTCATATGAATGAATATTATTTAATAATTACACTTATAAAATTAGTTTCTATTTCTATTTAATAAAACAATTTTAATAAAAAAATAATAAAACTAATATTCTAATTATTTTAACATTAAACTTTTTTTAAATTGATTCATAAATTCACTTTATTTACTAATTAATTCACAAGCACTAATGAACGATACTTTTACTATTATTTTAAAATAAATAAGGTAAAACCAATTTTAAAAACAAATAGAAAAACTCAAAATGAAATATTTCTCAATTTTTCTCTCACACTTAAATTCTGCAGTTCAGCATGTAATTAAAAAAATATTTCCCCTTAAATGGGTAAACAAAAAAATTTTATCTTTTATAACAAACGGTCATAAAAATTTATATATGTAAAAAATCGGTAGGTAACAATTTTTTCGGTTAAAAGAAAATATACGTAAAATATGCCAAATCCGATTGCGATCGGCGTATGTGTTAGTGAAAAATATTGAAAACCCTTTTAATAGTGAGAACAAAAGAATAGATATGTAAAGTGAAATAGAATCGAAGTTAAAAAGAATCCAATCAATACCTTAAAATTAGTTTTTATTTCAATACTAATCATATAAAAGAGAGATTCCCAACAAAAAATGCATACAAGCAATATTCAACGGGAATTCCCACACAAAATATCATATTAAAAAATCGTATAGAAAAACCGGCATAACTTCAAAATCGCATATAAACGAAAAAGAATTATTATTTTATTCTATTAATTGTTATAAATGCTTTGATTTTTTAAAAATATGATCTTTAGAAAGTGAACATATACGTAAAACAAAATATAGGCTCTCTGATAAAAACTTTATTTTCATCCCTGAAATAGAATTTTGAATTGCATTAACAATACGTCAAAAGGTTATAGAATTTATTACTTTATGTTTATTTTGAATGGGAAAAGGTAAATCGGATGTTTTAAATAAATATAAAAACTAAATATTGTCGGGACTTTAAAAATTAGCATAAACGGGGTTTCATTATATTCAAAACTTTATTTTACCGCCGTGCGAAGCCGGGTAATACCAGCTAGTTACTTATAACTATATACTATCACTGTGGCAATAACCCAACAAGTCGAATACTTAATTGTATTGATAACCATTCGCTATAACAATCCTTCCGCAATCCCTCATGGGAAATTCAGTATAGACAATTCGCTTGATCCTATCA
Source organism: Ptychoptera contaminata (assembly GCA_963942525.1). Classification (NCBI taxonomy): domain Eukaryota; kingdom Metazoa; phylum Arthropoda; class Insecta; order Diptera; family Ptychopteridae; genus Ptychoptera; species Ptychoptera contaminata. Next base: position 10,027,419 of record OZ012639.1, read on the forward strand.
CTATGGCAAAACTTCGGCAGTAATTTTATATATTCGAAGCTACATATTACTTATAACTATATACTGTCACTGTGGCAATAACACAACAAGTCGAATACTTAATTGTATTGATGACCATTCGCTATGACAATCCTTCCGCAATCCATCGTGGGAAATTCAGTATAGACAATTCGCTTGATACTATCACTATGGCAAAACTTCGGCAGTAATGTTATATATTCGAAGCTACATATTACTTATAACTATATACTATCACTGTGGCAGTAACACAACAAGTCGAATACTTAATTGTATTGATGACCATTCGCTATGACAATCCTTCAGCAATCCCTCATGGGAAATTCAGTATAGACAATTCGCTTGATACTATCACTATGGCAAAACTTCGGCAGTAATGTTATATATTCGAAGCTACATATTACTTATAACTATATACTGTCACTGTGACAATAACACAATAAGTCGAATACTTAATTGTATTGATGACCATTCGATATGACTAATCCTTCCGCAATCCCTCATGGGAAATTCACTATGGACAATTTGGTAAATACTATCACTATGGCAAAACTTCCGCAATAATGTTATATATTCGAAGCTACATATTACTTATAACTATATACTATCAATGTGGCAATAACGCAACAAGTCGAATACTTAATTGTATTGATGACCATTCGATATGGCAATCCTTCCGCAATCCCTCATGGGAAAATCTATATAGACAATTTGCTTGATACTATCACTATGGCAATCGTTCCGCAATAATGTTATATATTCGAAGTTACATATTACTTATAATTATATACTATCACTGTGGCAGTAACACAACAAGTCGAATACTTAATTGTATTGATGACCATTGTCTATGACAATCCTTCCGCAATCCCTCATGGGAAATTCAGTAAAGACAATTCGCTTGATACTATCACTATGGGAAAACTTCCGTAGTATTGTTATATATTCGAAGTAACATATTACTTAAAACTATATACTATCACTGTGGCAATAACACAACAAGTCGAATACTTAATTGTATTGATGGCCACTCGCTATGACAATCCTTCCGCAATCCCTCATGTGAAAATCTATACAGACAATTTGCTTGATACTATCACTAAGGCAATCGTTCCGCAATAATGCTATATATTCGAAGTTACATATTACTTATAACTATATACGATCACTGTAGCAATACACAAAAAGTCGAATACTTAATTGTACTGATGACCATTCGCTATGGCAATCGTTCCGCAATCCCTCATGGGAAATTCACTATAGACAATTCGCTAAATACTATCACTATGAAAAAACTTCCGCAGTATTGTTATATATTCGAAGTTACATAGTACTTATAACTATATACTATCACTGTGGCAATAACACAACAAGTCGAATACTTAATTGTATTGATGACCATTCGATATGACAATCCTTCCGCAATCCCTCATGGGAAATTCACTATAGACAATTTGCTTGATACTATCACTAAGGCAGTCGTTCCGCAATAATGTTACATATTCGAAGTTACATATAACTTATAACTATATACTATCACTGTGGCAATAACACAACAAGTCGAATACTTAATTGTATTGATGAGCATTCGTTATGGCAATTCTTCCGCAATCCCTCATGCGAAAATCTATATAGACAATTTGTTTGTTACTATCACTATGGCAATAGTTTCGCAATAATGTTATATATTCGAAGTTACATTTTACTTATAACTATATACTGTCACTGTGGCAATAACACGACAAGTCGAATATATAATTGTATTGATGACCATTCGCTATGGCAATCCTTCCGCAATCCCTCATGTGAAAATCTATATAGACAATTTGCTTGATACTATCACTAAGGCAATCGTTCCGCAATAATGTTATATATTCGAAGTTACATATTACTTATAACTATATACTATCACTGTGGCAATAGCACAGCAAGTCGAATACTTAATTGTATTGATGACCATTGGCTATGACAATCCTTCCGCAATCCCTCATGGGAAATTCAGTATAGACAATTCGCTTGATACTATCACTATGGCAAAACTTCCGCAGTATTGTTTTATATTCGAAGTTACATATTACTTATAACTATATACTATCACTGTGTCAATAACACAACAAGTCGAATACTTAATTGTGTTGATGATCATTCGATATGGCAATCTTTCCGCAATCCCTCATGGGAAATTCACTATAGACAATTTGCTTGATACTATCACTATAGCAAAACTTCCGCAGTGTTGTTATATATTTGAAGTAACATATTACTTATAACTATATACGATCACTGTGGCAATAACACAACAAGTCGAATATTTAATTGTATTGATGACCATACGCTATGGCATTCCTTCCGCAATCCCTCATGCGAAAATCTATACAGACAATTTGCTTGATACTATCACTAAGGCAATCGTTCCGCAATAATGTTATATATTCGAAGTTACGTATTACTTATAACTATATACTATCACTGTGGCAATAACACAACAAGTCGAATACTTAATTGTATTGATGACCATTAGCTATGAGAATCCTTCCGCAATCCCTCATGGGAAATTTACTATAGACAATTTGCTAAATACTATCACTATAGAAAAACTTCCGCAGTAATGTTATATATTCGAAGCTACATATTACTTATAACTATATACTATCACTGTGGCAATAACACAACAAGTCGAATACTTAATTGTATTGATGACCATTCGCTGTGGCAATCCTTCCGCAATCCCTCATGGAAAATCTATATAGACAATTTGCTTGATACTATCACTATAGCAAAACTTCCGCAGTATTGTTATATATTCGAAGCTACATATTACTTATAACTATATACTATCACTGTGGCAATAACTCAACAAGTCGAATACTTAATTGTATTGATAACCATTAGCTATGACAATCCTTCCGCAATCCCTCATGGGAAATTCACTATAGACAATTTGCTAAATACTATCACTATGGAAAAACTTCCGCAGTAATGTTATATATTCGAAGTTACATATTACTTATAACTATATAGTATCACTGTGGCAATAACACAACAAGTCGAATACTTAATTGTATTGATGACCATTCGCTATGACAATCCTTCCGCAATCCCTCATGGGAAATTTAGTATAGACAATTCGCTTGATACTATCATTATAGCAAAACTTCAGCAATAATGGTATATATTCGAAGTTACATATTACTTATAACAATAAACTAACACTGTAACAATAACACGACAAGTCGAATACTTAATTGTATTGATAACCATTAGCTATGACAATCCTTCCGCAATCCCTCATGGGAAATTCAGTAAAGACAATTCGCTTGATACTATCACTATAGCAAAACTTCCGCAATAATGTTATATATTCGAAGTTACATATTACTTATAACTATAAACTAACACTGTAACAATAACACAACAAGTCGAATACTTAATTGTATTGATAACCATTAGCTATGACAATCCTTCCGCAATCCCTCATGGGAAATTCACTGAAGACAATTTGCTAAATACTATCACTATGGAAAAACTTCCGCAGTAATGTTATATATTCGAAGCTACATATTACTTATAACTATATACTATCACTGTGGCAGTAACACAACAAGTCGAATACTTAATTGTATTGATGACAATTCGCTGTGGCAATCCTTCCGCAATCCCTCATGGAAAATCTATATAGACAATTTGCTTGATACTATCACTATGGCAAAACTTCCGCAGTATTGTTATATATTCGAAGTTACATATTACTTATAACTATATACTATCACTGTGGCAATAACACAACAAGTCGAATACTTAATTGTATTGATGACCATTCGATATGACAATCCTTCCGCAATCCCTCATGGGAAATTCACTATAGACAATTTGCTTGATACTATCACTAAGGCAATCGTTCCGCAATAATGTTATATATTCGAGGTTACGCATTACTTTTAACTTTATACTATCACTGTGGCAATAACACAACAAGTCGAATACTTAATTGTATTGATGAGCATTCGTTATGGCAATTCTTCCGCAATCCCTCATGGGAAAATCTATATAGACTATTTGCTTTTTACTATCACTATGGTAATAGTTTCGCAATAATGTTATATATTCGAAGTTACATATTACTTATAACTATATACTATCACTGTAGCAATAACACAACAAGTCGAATACTTAATTGTATTGATGACCATTGGCTATGACAATCCTTCCGCAATCCCTCGTGGGAAATTCAGTATAAACAATTCGCTTGACACTATCACTAAGGCAATCGTTCCGCAATAATGTTTTATATTCGAAGTTACATATTACTTATAACTATATACTATCACTGAGACAATAACACAACAAGTCGAATACTTAATTGTATTGATGACCATTAGCTATGACAACCCTTCCGCAATCCCTCATAGGAAATTCATTATAGACAATTCGCTAAATACTATCACTAAGGCAAAACTTCCGCAGTATTGTTATATTTCGAAGTTACATATTACTTATAACTATATATTATCTTTGTGGCAATAACACAACAAGTCGAATACTTAATTGTATTGATGACCATTCGCAATGGCAATCCTTCCGCAATCCCTCATAGGAAAATCTATATAGACAATTTGCTTGAACTATCACTTTGGCAAAACTTTCGTAGTAATATATTATATTCGAAGCTACATATTACTTATAACTATAAACTATCACTGTGGCAGTAACACAACAAGTCGTATTCTTAATTGTATTGATTACCATTCGCTGTGGCAATCCTTCCGCAATCCCTCATGGGAAAATCTATATAGACAATTTGCTTGATACTATCACTAGGGCAATCGTTCCGCAGTAATGTTATATATTCGAAGCTACATATTACTTATAACTATATACTATCACTGTGGCAATAGCACAACAAGTCGAATACTTAATTGTATTGATGACCATTGGCTATGACAATCCTTCCGCAATCCCTCATGGGAAATTCACGATAGACAATTCGCTTGATACTATCACTATGGAAAAACTTCCGCAGTATTGTTTTATATTCCAAGTTACATATTACTTATAACTATATACTATCACTGTGGCAATAACACAACAAGTCGAATACTTAATTGTATTGATGACTATTCGCTGTGGCATTCCTTCCGCAATCCCTCATGGAAAATCTATATAGACAATTTGCTTGATACTATCACTATGGCAAAACTTCCGCAGTATTGTTATATATTCGAAGTTACATATTACTTATAACTATATACGATCACTGTAACAATAACGCAACAAGTCGAATACTTAATTGTATTGATAACCATTAGCTATGACAATCCTTCCGCAATCCCTCATGGGAAATTCACTGAAGACAATTTGCTAAATACTATCACTATGAAAAAACTTCCGCAGTAATGTTATATATTCGAAGCTACATATTACTTATAACTATATACTATCACTGTGGCAGTAACACAACAAGTCGAATACTTAATTGTATTGACGACCATTCGCTGTGGCAATCCTTCCGCAATCCCTCATGGAAAATCTATATAGACAATTTGCTTGATTCTATCACTATGGCAAAACTTCCGCAGTATTGTTATATATTCGAAGTTACATATTACTTATAACTATATACTATCACTGTGGCAATAACACAACAAGTCGAATACTTAATTGTATTGATGACCATTCGATATGACAATCCTTCCGCAATCCCTCATGGGAAATTCACTATAGACAATTTGCTTGATACTATCACTAAGGCAATCGTTCCGCAATAATGTTATATATTCGTAGTTACATATTACTTATAACTATATACTATCACTGTAGCAATAACACAACAAGTCGAATACTTAATTGTATTGATGACCATTGGCTATGACAATCCTTCCGCAATTCCTCATGGGAAAATCTATATAAACAATTTGCTTGATACTATCACTATGGCAAAACTTCCGCAGTATTGTTATATATTCGAAGTTACATATTACTTATAACTATATACGATCACTGTAACAATAACGCAACAAGTCGAATACTTAATTGTATTGATAACCATTAGCTATGACAATCCTTCCGCAATCCCTCATGGGAAATTCACTGAAGACAATTTGCTAAATACTATCACTATGGAAAAACTTCCGCAGTAATGTTATATATTCGAAGCTACATATTACTTATAACTATATACTATCACTGTGGCAGTAACACAACAAGTCGAATACTTAATTGTATTGATGACCATTCGCAATGGCAATCCTTCCGCAATCCCTCATAGGAAAATCTATATAGACAATTTGCTTGATTCTATCACTATGGCAAAACTTCCGCAGTATTGTTATATATTCGAAGTTACATATTACTTATAACTATATACGATCACTGTAACAATAACGCAACAAGTCGAATACTTAATTGTATTGATAACCATTAGCTATGACAATCCTTCCGCAATCCCTCATGGGAAATTCACTGAAGACAATTTGCTAAATACTATCACTATGGAAAAACTTCCGCAGTAATGTTATATATTCGAAGCTACATATTACTTATAACTATATACTATCACTGTGGCAGTAACACAACAAGTCGAATACTTAATTGTATTGACGACCATTCGCTGTGGCAATCCTTCCGCAATCCCTCATGGAAAATCTATATAGACAATTTGCTTGATTCTATCACTATGGCAAAACTTCCGCAGTATTGTTATATATTCGAAGTTACATATTACTTATAACTATATACTATCACTGTGGCAATAACACAACAAGTCGAATACTTAATTGTATTGATGACCATTCGATATGACAATCCTTCCGCAATCCCTCATGGGAAATTCACTATAGACAATTCGCTTGATACTATCACTAAGGCAATCGTTCCGCAATAATGTTATATATTCGTAGTTACATATTACTTATAACTATATACTATCACTGTAGCAATAACACAACAAGTCGAATACTTAATTGTATTGATGACCATTGGCTATGACAATCCTTCCGCAATTCCTCATGGGAAAATCTATATAAACAATTTGCTTGATACTATCACTATGGCAAAACTTCCGCAGTATTGTTATATATTCGAAGTTACATATTACTTATAACTATATACGATCACTGTAACAATAACGCAACAAGTCGAATACTTAATTGTATTGATAACCATTAGCTATGACAATCCTTCCGCAATCCCTCATGGGAAATTCACTGAAGACAATTTGCTAAATACTATCACTATGGAAAAACTTCCGCAGTAATGTTATATATTCGAAGCTACATATTACTTATAACTATATACTATCACTGTGGCAGTAACACAACAAGTCGAATACTTAATTGTATTGACGACCATTCGCTGTGGCAATCCTTCCGCAATCCCTCATGGAAAATCTATATAGACAATTTGCTTGATTCTATCACTATGGCAAAACTTCCGCAGTATTGTTATATATTCGAAGTTACATATTACTTATAACTATATACTATCACTGTGGCAATAACACAACAAGTCGAATACTTAATTGTATTGATGACCATTCGATATGACAATCCTTCCGCAATCCCTCATGGGAAATTCACTATAGACAATTCGCTTGATACTATCACTATGGAAAAACTTCCGCAGTATTGTTTTATATTCCAAGTTACATATTACTTATAACTATATACTATCACTGTGGCAATAACACAACAAGTCGAATACTTAATTGTATTGATGACTATTCGCTGTGGCATTCCTTCCGCAATCCCTCATGGAAAATCTATATAGACAATTTGCTTGATACTATCACTATGGCAAAACTTCCGCAGTATTGTTATATATTCGAAGTTACATATTACTTATAACTATATACGATCACTGTAACAATAACGCAACAAGTCGAATACTTAATTGTATTGATAACCATTAGCTACGACAATCCTTCCGCAATCCCTCATGGGAAATTCACTGAAGACAATTTGCTAAATACTATCACTATGGAAAAACTTCCGCAGTAATGTTATATATTCGAAGCTACATATTACTTATAACTATATACTATCACTGTGGCAGTAACACAACAAGTCGAATACTTAATTGTATTGATGACCATTCGCAATGGCAATCCTTCCGCAATCCCTCATAGGAAAATCTATATAGACAATTTGCTTGAACTATCACTTTGGCAAAACTTTCGTAGTAATATATTATATTCGAAGCTACATATTACTTATAACTATAAACTATCACTGTGGCAGTAACACAACAAGTCGTATTCTTAATTGTATTGATTACCATTCGCTGTGGCAATCCTTCCGCAATCCCTCATGGGAAAATCTATATAGACAATTTGCTTGATACTATCACTAGGGCAATCGTTCCGCAGTAATGTTATATATTCGAAGCTACATATTACTTATAACTATATACTATCACAGTGGCAATAGCACAACAAGTCGAATACTTAATTGTATTGATGACCATTGGCTATGACAATCCTTCCACAATCCCTCATGGGAAATTCACTATAGACAATTCGCTTGATACTATCACTATGGAAAAACTTCCGCAGTATTGTTTTATATTCCAAGTTACATATTACTTATAACTATATACTATCACTGTGGCAATAACACATCAAGTCGAATACTTAATTGTATTGATGACTATTCGCTGTGGCATTCCTTCCGCAATCCCTCATGGAAAATCTATATAGACAATTTGCTTGATACTATCACTATGGCAAAACTTCCGCAGTATTGTTATATATTCGAAGTTACATATTACTTATAACTATATACGATCACTGTAACAATAACGCAACAAGTCGAATACTTAATTGTATTGATAACCATTAGCTATGACAATCCTTCCGCAATCCCTCATGGGAAATTCACTGAAGACAATTTGCTAAATACTATCACTATGGAAAAACTTCCGCAGTAATGTTATATATTCGAAGCTACATATTACTTATAACTATATACTATCACTGTGGCAATAACACAACAAGTCGAATACTTAATTGTATTGATGACTATTCGCTGTGGCATTCCTTCCGCAATCCCTCATGGAAAATCTATATAGACAATTTGCTTGATACTATCACTATGGCAAAACTTCCGCAGTATTGTTATATATTCGAAGTTACATATTACTTATAACTATATACGATCACTGTAACAATAACGCAACAAGTCGAATACTTAATTGTATTGATAACCATTAGCTATGACAATCCTTCCGCAATCCCTCATGGGAAATTCACTGAAGACAATTTGCTAAATACTATCACTATGGAAAAACTTCCGCAGTAATGTTATATATTCGAAGCTACATATTACTTATAACTATATACTATCACTGTGGCAGTAACACAACAAGTCGAATACTTAATTGTATTGACGACCATTCGCTGTGGCAATCCTTCCGCAATCCCTCATGGAAAATCTATATAGACAATTTGCTTGATTCTATCACTATGGCAAAACTTCCGCAGTATTGTTATATATTCGAAGTTACATATTACTTATAACTATATACTATCACTGTGGCAATAACACAACAAGTCGAATACTTAATTGTATTGATGACCATTCGATATGACAATCCTTCCGCAATCCCTCATGGGAAATTCACTATAGACAATTTGCTTGATACTATCACTAAGGCAATCGTTCCGCAATAATGTTATATATTCGTAGTTACATATTACTTACAACTTTATACTATCACTGTGGCAATAACACAACAAGTCGAATACTTAATTGTATTGATGAGCATTCGTTATGGCAATTCTTCCACAATCCCTCATGGGAAAATCTATATAGACTATTTGCTTGTTACTATCACTATGGTAATAGTTTCGCAATAATGTTATATATTCGAAGTTACATATTACTTATAACTATATACTATCACTGTAGCAATAACACAACAAGTCGAATACTTAATTGTATTGATGACCATTGGCTATGACAATCCTTCCGCAATTCCTCATGGGAAAATCTATATAAACAATTTGCTTGATACTATCACTAAGGCAATCGTTTCGCAATAATGTTATATATTCGAAGTTACATATTACTTATAACTATATACTATCACTGTGGCAATAACACAACAAGTCGAATACTGAATTGTATTGATGACCATTCGCAATGGCAATCCTTCCGCAATCCCTCATAGGAAAATCTATATAGACAATTTGCTTGAACTATCACTTTGGCAAAACTTCCGCAGTAATGTTATATATTCGAAGCTACATATTACTTATAACTATATACTATCACTGTGGCAATAACTCAACAAGTCGAATACTTAATTGTATTGATGACCATTCGCTGTGGCAATCCTTCCGCAATCCCTCATGGGAAAATCTATATAAACAATTTGCTTGATACTATCACTAAAGCAATCGTTACGCAGTATTGTTATATATTCGAAGTTACATTTTACTTATAACTATATACTATCACTGTGGCAATAACACAACAAGTCGAATACTTAATTGTATTGATGACCATTCGCTATGGCAATCCTTCCGCAATCGCTCATGGGAAAATCTATATAAACAATTTGCTTGATACTATCACTAAGGCAATCGTTTCGCAATAATGTTATATATTCGAAGTTACATATTACTTATAACTATATACTATCACTGTGGCAATAACACAACAAGTCGAATACTTAATTGTATTGATGACCATTCGCTATGGCAATCCTTCCGCAATCCCTCATGGGAAAATCTATATAAACAATTTGCTTGATACTATCACTAAGGCAATCGTTTCGCAATAATGTTATATATTCGAAGTTACATATTACTTATAACTATATACTATCGCTGTGGCAGTAACACAACAAGTCGTATTCTTAATTGTATTGATGACCATTCGCTGTGGCAATCCTTTCGCAATCCCTCATGGGAAAATCTATATAGACAATTTGCAGGATACTATTACTAAGGCAATCGTTACGCAGTATTGTTATATATTCGAAGTTACATTTTACTTATAACTATATACTATCACTGTGGCAATAACGCTATAAGCCGAATACTTAATTGTATTGATGACCATTCGCTATGGCAATCCTTCCGCAATCTCTCATTGGAAAATCTATATAGACAATTCGCTTGATACTATCACTAAGGCAGTAGTTTCGCAATAATGTTATACATTCGAAGTTACATATTACTTATAACTATATACTATCACTGTGACAATAACACAATAAGTCGTATACTTAATTGTATTGATGCCCATTCGCTATCACAATCCTTTCGCAATTCCTCATGGGAAATTCACTATAGACAATTCGCTTGATACTATCACTATGGCAAAACTTCCGCAGTATTGTTATATATTCGAAGTTACATATTACTTATAACTATATACTATCAATGTGGCAATAACACATCAAGTCGAATACTTAATTGTATTGATGACCATTCGCTATGACAATCCTTCCGCAATTCCTTATGGGAAATTTAGTATAGACAATTCGCTTGATACTATCACTAAGGCAAAACTTCCGCAGTATTGTTATATATTCGAAGTTACATATTACTTATAACTATATACTATCACTGTGGCAATAGCACAACAAGTCGAATACTTAATTGTATTGATGATCCCTCATGGGAAATTCACTATAGACAATTTGCTTGATACTATCACTATGGCAAAAATTCAGCAGTAATGTTATATATTCGAAGGTACATATTACTTATAACTATATACTATCACTGTGGCAGTAACACAACAAGTCGAATACTTAATTGTACTGATAACCATTCGCTGTGGCAATCCTTCCGCAATCCCTCATGGGAAAATCTATATAGACAATTCGCTTGATACTATCACTAAGGCAGTAGTTTCGCAATAATGTTATACATTCGAAGTTACATATTACTTATAACTATATACTATCACTGTGACAATAACACAATAAGTCGTATACTTAATTGTATTGATGCCCATTCGCTATCACAATCCTTTCGCAATTCCTCATGGGAAATTCACTATAGACAATTCGCTTGATACTATCACTATGGCAAAACTTCCGCAGTATTGTTATATATTCGAAGTTACATATTACTTATAACTATATACTATCAATGTGGCAATAACACATCAAGTCGAATACTTAATTGTATTGATGACCATTCGCTATGACAATCCTTCCGCAATTCCTTATGGGAAATTTAGTATAGACAATTCGCTTGATACTATCACTAAGGCAAAACTTCCGCAGTATTGTTATATATTCGAAGTTACATATTACTTATAACTATATACTATCACTGTGGCAATAGCACAACAAGTCGAATACTTAATTGTATTGATGATCCCTCATGGGAAATTCACTATAGACAATTCGCTTGATACTATCACTATGGCGAAACTTCTGCAGTATTGTTTTATATTCGAAGTTACATATTACTTATAACTATATACTATCACTGTGACAATAACACAACAAGTCGAATACTTAATTGAATTGATGACCATTCGCTATGACAATCCTTCCGCAATCCCTTATTGGAAATTCACTATAGACAATTTCTTAAATACCATTACTATGACAATCCTTTCGCAGTAATGTTATATATTCGAAGTTACATATTACTTATAACTATATACTATCACTGTGGCAACAACAGAAAAAATCGAATATTTAATTGTATTGATGACCATTCGCTATGGCAATCCTTCTGCAATCCCTTGTGGGAAAATTTATATAGACGATTCGCTTGATACTATCACTAAGGCAATCGTTCCGCAATAATGTTTTATATTCGAAAATACATATTACTTATAACTATATACTATCATTATGGCAAAAATTCCCCAGTAATGTTATATATTCGAAGTTATATATAATTAAAAACTATATACTATTACTATGGAAATAACGCAACAAGTCAAGTAGTTAATTGTATTAATGACCTTTCTCTATGACAATCCTTCCGCAATGCCTCATGGGAAACTCACTATAGACAATTTGCTAAATACTATCACTATGGCAAAACTTCCGCAATAATGTTCAATATTTGAAGCTACATATTACTTATAACTATATACTATCACTGTGACGATAACACAAGCAGTCGAATACTTAATTGTATTGATGACCATTCGCTATGACAATTCTTCCGCAATCCCTCATGGGAAGTTCAATATACTATCACTATGGCAAAACTTCCGCAGTATTGTTATATATTCGAAGTAACATATTACTTATAACTATATACTATCACTGTGGCAATAACACAACAAGTCGAATACTTAATTGTATTGATGACCATTCGCTATGGCAATCCTTCCGCAATCCCTCATGGAGAAATCTATATAGACAATTTGCTAAATACTATCACTAAGGCAATCGTTCCGCAATAATGTTATATATTCGAAGTGACATATTACTTATAACTATATACTATCACTGTGGCAATAGCACAACAAGTCGAATACTTAATTGTATTGATGATCCCTCATGGGAAATTCACTATAGACAATTTGCTAAATACTATCACTATGGCAAAACTTCCGCAATAATGTTCAATATTTGAAGCTACATATTACTTATAACTATATACTATCACTGTGACGATAACACAAGCAGTCGAATACTTAATTGTATTGATGACCATTCGCTATGACAATCCTTCCGCAATCCCTCATGGGAAAATCTATATAGACAATTTGCAGGATACTATTACTAAGGCAATCGTTACGCAGTATTGTTATATATTCGAAGTTACATTTTACTTATAACTATATACTATCACTGTGGCAATAACGCTATAAGCCGAATACTTAATTGTATTGATGACCATTCGCTGTGGCAATCCTTCCGCTATCCCTCATGGGAAAATCTATATAGACAATTTGCAGGATACTATTACTAAGGCAATCGTTACGCAGTATTGTTATATATTCGAAGTTACATTTTACTTATAACTATATACTATCACTGTGGCAATAACGCTATAAGCCGAATACTTAATTGTATTGATGACCATTCGCTGTGGCAATCCTTCCGCTATCCCTCATGGGAAAATCTATATAGACAATTTGCAGGATACTATTACTAAGGCAATCGTTACGCAGTATTGTTATATATTCGAAGTTACATTTTACTTATAACTATATACTATCACTGTGGCAATAACGCTATAAGCCGAATACTTAATTGTATTGATGACCATTCGCTATGGCAATCCTTCCGCAATCTCTCATGGGAAAATCTATATAGACAATTCGCTTGATACTATCACTAAGGCAGTAGTTTCGCAATAATGTTATACATTCGAAGTTACATATTACTTATAACTATATACTATCACTGTGACAATAACACAATAAGTCGTATACTTAATTGTATTGATGCCCATTCGCTATCACAATCCTTTCGCAATTCCTCATGGGAAATTCACTATAGACAATTCGCTTGATACTATCACTATGGCAAAACTTCCGCAGTATTGTTATATATTCGAAGTTACATATTACTTATAACTATATACTATCAATGTGGCAATAACACATCAAGTCGAATACTTAATTGTATTGATGACCATTCGCTATGACAATCCTTCCGCAATTCCTTATGGGAAATTTAGTATAGACAATTCGCTTGATACTATCACTAAGGCAAAACTTCCGCAGTATTGTTATATATTCGAAGTTACATATTACTTATAACTATATACTATCACTGTGGCAATAGCACAACAAGTCGAATACTTAATTGTATTGATGATCCCTCATGGGAAATTCACTATAGACAATTTGCTTGATACTATCACTATGGCAAAAATTCAGCAGTAATGTTATATATTCGAAGGTACATATTACTTATAACTATATACTATCACTGTGGCAGTAACACAACAAGTCGAATACTTAATTGTACTGATAACCATTCGCTGTGGCAATCCTTCCGCAATCCCTCATGGGAAAATCTATATAGACAATTCGCTTGATACTATCACTAAGGCAGTAGTTTCGCAATAATGTTATACATTCGAAGTTACATATTACTTATAACTATATACTATCACTGTGACAATAACACAATAAGTCGTATACTTAATTGTATTGATGCCCATTCGCTATCACAATCCTTTCGCAATTCCTCATGGGAAATTCACTATAGACAATTCGCTTGATACTATCACTATGGCAAAACTTCCGCAGTATTGTTATATATTCGAAGTTACATATTACTTATAACTATATACTATCAATGTGGCAATAACACATCAAGTCGAATACTTAATTGTATTGATGACCATTCGCTATGACAATCCTTCCGCAATTCCTTATGGGAAATTTAGTATAGACAATTCGCTTGATACTATCACTATGGCGAAACTTCCGCAGTATTGTTTTATATTCGAAGTTACATATTACTTATAACTATATACTATCACTGTGACAATAACACAACAAGTCGAATACTTAATTGAATTGATGACCATTCGCTATGACAATCCTTCCGCAATCCCTTATTGGAAATTCACTATAGACAATTTCTTAAATACCATTACTATGACAATCCTTTCGCAGTAATGTTATATATTCGAAGTTACATATTACTTATAACTATATACTATCACTGTGGCAACAACAGAAAAAATCGAATATTTAATTGTATTGATGACCATTCGCTATGGCAATCCTTCTGCAATCCCTTGTGGGAAAATTTATATAGACGATTCGCTTGATACTATCACTAAGGCAATCGTTCCGCAATAATGTTTTATATTCGAAAATACATATTACTTATAACTATATACTATCATTATGGCAAAAATTCCCCAGTAATGTTATATATTCGAAGTTATATATAATTAAAAACTATATACTATTACTATGGAAATAACGCAACAAGTCAAGTAGTTAATTGTATTAATGACCTTTCTCTATGACAATCCTTCCGCAATGCCTCATGGGAAACTCACTATAGACAATTTGCTAAATACTATCACTATGGCAAAACTTCCGCAATAATGTTCAATATTTGAAGCTACATATTACTTATAACTATATACTATCACTGTGACGATAACACAAGCAGTCGAATACTTAATTGTATTGATGACCATTCGCTATGACAATTCTTCCGCAATCCCTCATGGGAAGTTCAATATACTATCACTATGGCAAAACTTCCGCAGTATTGTTATATATTCGAAGTAACATATTACTTATAACTATATACTATCACTGTGGCAATAACACAACAAGTCGAATACTTAATTGTATTGATGACCATTCGCTATGGCAATCCTTCCGCAATCCCTCATGGAGAAATCTATATAGACAATTTGCTAAATACTATCACTAAGGCAATCGTTCCGCAATAATGTTATATATTCGAAGTGACATATTACTTATAACTATATACTATCACTGTGGCAATAGCACAACAAGTCGAATACTTAATTGTATTGATGATCCCTCATGGGAAATTCACTATAGACAATTTGCTAAATACTATCACTATGGCAAAACTTCCGCAATAATGTTCAATATTTGAAGCTACATATTACTTATAACTATATACTATCACTGTGACGATAACACAAGCAGTCGAATACTTAATTGTATTGATGACCATTCGCTATGACAATCCTTCCGCAATCCCTCATGGGAAGTTCAATATACTATCACTATGGCAAAACTTCCGCAGTATTGTTATATATTCGAAGTTACATATTACTTATAACTATATACTATCACTGTGGCAATAACACGACAAGCCGAATACTTAATTCTATTGATGACCATTAGCTATGACAATCCTTCCGCAATTCCTCGTGGGAAACTCACTATAGACAATTCGCTAAATACTATCACTATGGCAAAACTTCCGCAGTAATGTTATATATTCGAAGCTACATATTACTTATAACTATAAACTATCACTGAGACAATAACACAACAAGTCGAATACTTAATTGTATTGATGACCATTAGCTATGACAACCCTTCCGCAATCCCTCATAGGAAATTCATTATAGACAATTCGCTAAATACTATCACTAAGGCAAAACTTCCGCAGTATTGTTATATTTCGAAGTTACATATTACTTATAACTATATATTATCTTTGTGGCAATAACACAACAAGTCGAATACTTAATTGTATTGATGACCTTCCGCAATCCCTCATGGAAAATCTATTTAGACAATTTGTTTGATACTATCACAAAGGCAATCGTACCGCAATAATGTAATATATTCGAAGTGACATATTACTTATAACTATAAACTATCACTGTGACAATAACACAACAAGTCGAATACTTAATTGTATTAATGACCATTCGCTATGACAATCCTTCCGCAATGCCTCATGGGAAATTCACAATAGACAATTTGCTTGATACTATCACTATGGCAAAACTTCAGCAGTAATGTTATATATTCGACGATACATATTACTTATAACTTTATACTATCACTGTGGCAGTAACACAACAAGTCGAATACTTAATTGTATTGATGACCTTCCTCAATCCCTCATTGGAAAATCTATATAGACAATTTGATGGATACTATCACTATGGCAAAACTTCCGCAGTAATGTTATATATTCGAAGGTACATATTACTTCTAACTATATACTATCACTGTGGCAATAACACAACAAGTCGAATACATAATTGTATTGATGACCATTGGCTATGGCAATTCTTCCGCAATCCCTCATGGGAAATTCACTATAGACAATTTGTTTGATACTATCACTAAGGCAATCGTTCAGCAATAATGTTATATATTCGAAGTTACATATTACTTATAACTATATACTATCACTGTGACAATAACACAAGAAGTCGAATACTTAATTGTATTGATGACCATTGGCTATGACGATCCTTCCGCAATCCCTCATGGGAAATTCACTATAGACAATTCGCTAAATAGTATCACTATGGCAAAACTTCCGCAGTATTGTTATATTTTCGAAGTTACATATTACTTATAACTATATACTATCACTGTGGCAGTAACTCAACAAGTCAAATACTTAATTGTATTGATGACTTTCCGCAATCCCTCATGGAAAATCTATTTAGACAATTTGTTTGATACTATCACAGAGGCAATCGTACCGCAATAATGTAATATATTCGAAGTGACATATTACTTATAACTATAAACTATCACTGTGACAATAACACAACAAGTCGAATACTTAATTGTATTAATGACCATTCGCTATGACAATCCTTCCGCAATGCCTCATGGGAAATTCACTATAGACAATTTGCTTGATACTATCACTATGGCAAAACTTCAGCAGTAATGTTATATATTCGACGATACATATTACTTATAACTTTATACTATCACTGTGGCAGTAACACAACAAGTCGAATACTTAATTGTATTGATGACCTTCCTCAATCCCTCATTGGAAAATCTATATAGACAATTTGATGGATACTATCACTATGGCAAAACTTCCGCAGTAATGTTATATATTCGAAGGTACATATTACTTCTAACTATATACTATCACTGTGGCAATAACACAACAAGTCGAATACTTAATTGTATTGATGACCATTGGCTATGGCAATTCTTCCGCAATCCCTCATGGGAAATTCACTATAGACAATTTGTTTGATACTATCACTAAGGCAATCGTTCAGCAATAATGTTATATATTAGAAGTTACATATTACTTATAACTATATACTATCACTGTGACAATAACACAAGAAGTCGAATACTTAATTGTATTGATGACCATTGGCTATGACGATCCTTCTGCAATCCCTCATGGGAAATTCACTATAGACAATTCGCTAAATAGTATCACTATGGCAAAACTTCCGCAGTATTGTTATATTTTCGAAGTTACATATTACTTATAACTATATACTATCACTGTGACAATAACACAACAAGTCGAATACTTAATTGTATTGATGACCATTCGCTATGACGATCCTTCCGCAATCCCTCATGGGAAATTCACTATAGACAATTTGTTTGATACTATCACTAAGGCAATCGTTCAGCAATAATGTTATATATTCGAAGTTACATATTACTTATAACTATATACTATCACTGTGACAATAACACAACAAGTCGAATACTTAATTGTATTGATGACCATTGGCTTTGACGATCCTCCCGCAATCCCTCATGGGAAAATCTATATAGACAATTTGCTTGATTCTGTCACTAAGGCAATCGTTCCGCAGTAATGTTATATATTCGAAGCTACATATTACTTATAACTATATACTATCACTGTGGCAGTAACACAACAAGTCGAATACTTAATTGTACTGATAACCATTCGCTGTGGCAATCCTTCCGCAATCCCTCATGGGAAAATCTATATAGACAATTTGCTTGATACTATCACTATGGCAAAAATTCAGCAGTAATGTTATATATTCGAAGGTACATATTACTTATAACTATATACTATCACTGTGGCAGTAACACAACAAGTCGAATACTTAATTGTACTGATAACCATTCGCTGTGGCAATCCTTCCGCAATCCCTCATGGGAAAATCTATATAGACAATTTGCTTGATACTATCACTATGGCAAAAATTCAGCAGTAATGTTATATATTCGAAGGTACATATTACTTATAACTATATACTATCACTGTGGCAGTAACACAACAAGTCGAATACTTAATTGTACTGATAACCATTCGCTGTGGCAATCCTTCCGCAATCCCTCATGGGAAAATCTATATAGACAATTTGCTTGATACTATCACTATGGCAAAAATTCAGCAGTAATGTTATATATTCGAAGGTACATATTACTTATAACTATATACTATCACTGTGGCAGTAACACAACAAGTCGAATACTTAATTGTATTGATGACCATTGGCTATGACGATCCTTCCGCAATCCCTCATGGGAAATTCACTATAGACAATTCGCTAAATAGTATCACTATGGCAAAACTTCCGCAGTATTGTTATATTTTCGAAGTTACATATTACTTATAACTATATACTATCACTGTGACAATAACACAACAAGTCGAATACTTAATTGTATTGATGACCATTCGCTATGACGATCCTTCCGCAATCCCTCATGGGAAATTCACTATAGACAATTTGTTTGATACTATCACTAAGGCAATCGTTCCGCAATAATGTTATATATTCGAAGTTACATATTACTTATAACTATATACTATCACTGTGACAATAACACAACAAGTCGAATACTTAATTGTATTGATGACCATTGGCTTTGACGATCCTCCCGCAATCCCTCATGGGAAATTCACTATAGACAATTCGCTAAATAGTATCACTATGGCAAAACTTCCGCAGTATTGTTATATTTTCGAAGTTACATATTACTTATAACTATATACTATCACTGTGACAATAACACAACAAGTCGAATACTTAATTGTATTGATGACCATTCGCTATGACGATCCTTCCGCAATCCCTCATGGGAAATTCACTATAGACAATTTGTTTGATACTATCACTAAGGCAATCTTTCAGCAATAATGTTATATATTCGAAGTTACATATTACTTATAACTATATACTATCACTGTGACAATAACACAACAAGTCGAATACTTAATTGTATTGATGACCATTGGCTTTGACGATCCTCCCGCAATCCCTCATGGGAAAATCTATATAGACAATTTGCTTGATTCTGTCACTAAGGCAATCGTTCCGCAGTAATGTTATATATTCGAAGCTACATATTACTTATAACTATATACTATCACTGTGGCAGTAACACAACAAGTCGAATACTTAATTGTACTGATAACCATTCGCTGTGGCAATCCTTCCGCAATCCCTCATGGGAAAATCTATATAGACAATTTGCTTGATACTATCACTATGGCAAAAATTCAGCAGTAATGTTATATATTCGAAGGTACATATTACTTATAACAATATACTATCACTGTGGCAGTAACACAACAAGTCGAATACTTAATTGTACTGATAACCATTCGCTGTGGCAATCCTTCCGCAATCCCTCATGGGAAAATCTATATAGACAATTTGCTTGATACTATCACTATGGCAAAAATTCAGCAGTAATGTTATATATTCGAAGGTACATATTACTTATAACTATATACTATCACTGTGGCAATAACACAACAAGTCGAATACTTAATTGTATTGGTGACTATTCGCTATGACAATCCTTCCGCAATCCCTCATGGGAAATTCACTATAGACAATTCGCTTGATACTATCACTATGGCAAAACTTCCGCAGTATTGTTATATATTCGAAGTTACATATTACTTATAACTATATACTATCACTGTGGCAATAACACAACAAGCCGAATACTTAATTGTATTGATGACCATTCGCTATGGCAATCCTTCCGCAATCCCTCATGGAAAATTCACTATAGACAATTCGCTTGATACTATCACTAGGGCAAAATTTCCACAGTAATGTTATATATTCGAAGCTACATATTACTTATAACTATATACTATCACTGTGGCAATAACACAACAAGTCGAATACTTAATTGTATTAATGACCATTCGCTATGACAATCCTTCTGCAATCCCTCATGGGAAGTTCACTATATACAATTCGCTAAATGCTATCATTATGGCAAAACTTCCCCAGTAATGTTATATATTCGAAGTTATATATAATTAAAAACTTTATACTATTACTATGGAAATAACACAATAAGTCGAATACTTAATTGTATTGATAACCATTAGCTATGACAATGCTTCCGCAATCCCTCATGGGAAATTCAATATAGACAATTTGGTAAAAACTATCACTATGGCGAAACTCCCGCAATAATGTTATATATTCGAAGCTACATATTACTTATAACTATATACTATCACTGTGACAATAACACAACAAGTCGAATACTTAATTGTATTGATGACCATTCGCTATGGCAATCCTTCCGCAATCCCTCATGGGAAATTCACTATAGACAATTCGCTTCATACTATCACTAGGGCAAAATTTCCACAGTAATGTTATACATTCGAAGCTACATATTACTTATAACTATATACTATCACTGTGACAATAACACAACAAGTCGAATACTTAATTGTATTGATGACCATTCGCTATGACGATCCTTCCGCAATCCCTCATGGGAAATTCACTATAGACAATTTGATTGATACTATCACTAAGGCAATCGTTCAGCAATAATGTTATATATTCGAAGTTACATATTACTTATAACTATATACTATCACTGTGACAATAACACAACAAGTCGAATACTTAATTGTATTGATGACCATTGGCTTTGACGATCCTCCCGCAATCCCTCATGGGAAAATCTATATAGACAATTTGCTTGATTCTGTCACTAAGGCAATCGTTCCGCAGTAATGTTATATATTCGAAGCTACATATTACTTATAACTATATACTATCACTGTGACAATAACACAACAAGTCGAATACTTAATTGTATTGATGACCATTCGCTATGGCAATCCTTCCGCAATCCCTCATGGGAAATTCACTATAGACAATTCGCTTCATACTATCACTAGGGCAAAATTTCCACAGTAATGTTATACATTCGAAGCTACATATTACTTATAACTATATACTATCACTGTGACAATAACACAACAAGTCGAATACTTAATTGTATTGATGACCATTCGCTATGACGATCCTTCCGCAATCCCTCATGGGAAATTCACTATAGACAATTTGATTGATACTATCACTAAGGCAGTCGTTCCGCAATAATGTTACATATTCGAAGTTACATATTACTTATAACTATATACTATCACTGTGGCAATAACACAACAAGTCGAATACTTAATTGTATTGATGAGCATTCGTTATGGCAATTCTTCCGCAATCCCTCATGGGAAAATCTATATAGACAATTTGCTAAATAGTATCACTATGGCAAAACTTCCGCAGTATTGTTATATATTCGAAGTTACATAGTACTTATAACTGTATACTATCACTGTGGCAATAACACAACAAGTCGAATACTTAATTGTATTGATGACCATTCGATATGACAATCCTTCCGCAATCCCTCATGGGAAATTCACTATAGACAATTCGCTTGATACTATCACTAAGGCAATCGTTCCGCAGTATTGTTATATATTCGAAGTTATATATTACTTATAACTATATACTATCACTGTGGCAATAACACAACAAGTCGAATACTTAATTGTATTGATAACCATTCGCTATGACAATCCTTCCGCAATCCCTCATGGGAAATTTACTATAGATAATTTGCTTGATACTATCACTAAGGCAGTCGTTCCGCAATAATGTTACATATTCGAAGTTACATATTACTTATAACTATATACTATCACTGTGGCAATAACACAACAAGTCGAATACTTAATTGTATTGATGAGCATTCGATATGGCAATTCTTCCGCAATCCCTCATGGGAAAATCTATATAAACAATTTGCTTGATACTATCACTAAGGCAATCGTTCCGCAATAATGTTTTATATTCGAAAATACATATTACTTATAACTATATACTATCACTATGGCAAAAGCACAACAAGTCGAATACTTAATTGTATTGATGACCATTCGCTATGGCAATCGTTCCGCAATCCCTCATGGGAAATTCACTATAGACAATTCGCTAAATACTATCACTATGAAAAAACTTCCGCAGTAATGTTATATATTTGAAGCTACATATTACTTATAACTATATAGTGTCACTGTGGCAGTAACACAACAAGTCGAATACTTAATTGTATTGATGACCATTCGCTATGGCAATCCTTCCGCAATCCCTCATGGAAAATCTATATAGACAATTTGCTAAATAGTATCACTATGGCAAAACTTCCGCAGTATTGTTATATATTCGAAGTTACATAGTACTTATAACTATATACTATCACTGTGGCAATAACACAACAAGTCGAATACTTAATTGTATTGATGACCATTCGATATGACAATCCTTCCGCAATCCATCATGGGAAATTCACTATAGATAATTTGCTTGATACTATCACTAAGGCAGTCGTTCCGCAATAATGTTACATATACGAAGTTACATATTACTTATAACTATATACTATCACTGTGGCAATAACACAACAAGTCGAATACTTAATTGTATTGATGAGCATTCGTTATGGCAATTCTTCCGCAATCCCTCATGGGCAAATCTATATAGACAATTTGCTTGCTACTATCACTATGGCAATAGTTTCGCAATAATGTTATATATTCGAAGTTACATAGTACTTATAACTATATACTATCACTGTGGCAATAACACAACAAGTCGAATACTTAATTGTATTGATGACCATTCGATATGACAATCCTTCCGCAATCCATCATGGGAAAATCTATATAGACAATTTGCTTGATACTATCACTATGGCAAAACTTCCGCAGTAATGTTATATATTCGAAGCTACATATTACTTATAACTATATACTATCACTGTGGCAATAGCACAACAAGTCGAATACTTAATTGTATTGATGACCATTGGCTATGGAAATCCTTCCGCAATCCCTCATGGGAAATTCAGTATAGACAATTCGCTTGATACTATCACTATGGCAAAACTTCCGCAGTATTGGTTTATATTCGAAGTTACATATTACTTATAACTATATACTATCACTGTGGCAATAACACAACAAGTCGAATTCTTAATTGTATTGATGACCATTCGCTGTGGCAATCCTTCCGCAATCCCTCATGGGAAATTCAGTATAGACAATTTGCTTGATACTATCACTAAGGCAATCGTTACGCAGTATTGTTATATATTCGAAGCTACACATTACTTATAACTATATACTATCACTGTGACAGTAACACAACAAGTCGAATTCTTAATTGTATTGATGACCATTCGCTATGGCAATCCTTCTGCAATCCCTCATTGGAAAATCTATACAGACAATTTGCTTGATACTATCACTAAGGCAGTCGTTCCGCAATAATGTTATATATTCGAAGTTACGTATTACTTATAACTATATACTATCACTGTGGCAATAACACAACAAGTCGAATACTTAATTGTATTGATGACCATTCGCTATGGCAATCCTTCCGCAATCCCTCATGGGAAAATCTATATAGACAATTTGCTTGATACTATCACTAAGGCAATCGTTACGCAGTATTGTTATATATTCGAAGTTACATTTTACTTATAACTATATAAGATCAATGTAGCAATAACACAACAAGTCGAATACTTAATTGTATTGATGACCATTCGCTATGGCAATCCTTCCGCAATCCCTCATGGGAAAATCTATATAGACAATTTGCTTGATACTATCACTATGGCAAAACTTCCGCAGTAATGTTATATATTCGAAGCTACATATTACTTATAACTATATACTATCACTGTGGCAATAGCACAACAAGTCGAATACTTAATTGTATTGATGACCATTCGCTATGAAAATCCTTCCGCAATCCCTCATGGGAAATTCAGTATAGACAATTCGCTTGATACTATCACTATGGCAAAACTTCCGCAGTATTGGTTTATATTCGAAGTTACATATTACTTATAACTATATACTATCACTGTGGCAATAACACAACAAGTCGAATTCTTAATTGTATTGATGACCATTCGCTGTGGCAATCCTTCCGCAATCCCTCATGGGAAATTCAGTATAGACAATTTGCTTGATACTATCACTAAGGCAATCGTTACGCAGTATTGTTATATATTCGAAGCTACACATTACTTATAACTATATACTATCACTGTGACAGTAACACAACAAGTCGAATTCTTAATTGTATTGATGACCATTCGCTATGGCAATCCTTCTGCAATCCCTCATTGGAAAATCTATACAGACAATTTGCTTGATACTATCACTAAGACAGTCGTTCCGCAATAATGTTATATATTCGAAGTTACGTATTACTTATAACTATATACTATCACTGTGGCAATAACACAACAAGTCGAATACTTAATTGTATTAATGACCATTCGCTATGGCAATCCTTCCGCAATCCCTCATGGGAAAATCTATATAGACAATTTGCTTGATACTATCACTAAGGCAATCGTTACGCAGTATTGTTATATATTCGAAGTTACATTTTACTTATAACTATATAAGATCAATGTAGCAATAACACAACAAGTCGAATACTTAATTGTATTGATGACCATTCGCTATGGCAATCCTTCCGCAATCCCTCATGGGAAAATCTATATAGACAATTTGCTTGATACTATCACTATGGCAAAACTTCCGCAGTAATGTTATATATTCGAAGCTAAATATTACTTATAACTATATACTATCACTGTGGCAATAGCACAACAAGTCGAATACTTAATTGTATTGATGACCATTGGCTATGAAAATCCTTCCGCAATCCCTCATGGGAAATTCAGTATAGACAATTTGCTTGATACTATCACTAAGGCAATCGTTACGCAGTATTGTTATATATTCGAAGCTACACATTACTTATAACTATATACTATCACTGTGGCAGTAACACAACAAGTCGAATTCTTAATTGTATTGATGACCATTCGCTGTGGCAATCCTTCCGCAATCCCTCATGGGAAAATCTATATAAACAATTTGCTTGATACTATCACTAAGGCAATCGTTCCGCAATAATGTTTTATATTCGAAAATATATATTACTTATAACTATATACTATCACTGTGGCAGAAGCACAACAAGTCGAATACTTAATTGTATTGATGACCATTCGCTGTGGCAATCCTTCTGCAATCCCTCATGGGAAAATCTATACAGACAATTTGCTTGATACTATCACTAAGGCAGTCGTTCCGCAGTATTGTTATATATTCGAAGTTATATATTACTTATAACTATATACTATCACTGTGGCAGTAACACAACAAGTCGAATTCTTAATTGTATTGATGACCATTCGCTGTGGCAATCCTTCCGCAATCCCTCATGAGAAAATCTATATAAACAATTTGCTTGATACTATCACTAAGGCAATCGTTCCGCAATAATGTTTTATATTCGAAAATACATATTACTTATAACTATATACTATCACTATGGCAAAAGCACAACAAGTCGAATACTTAATTGTATTGATGACCATTCGCTGTGACAATCCTTCCGCAATCCCTCATGGGAAAATCTATATAGACAATTTGCTTGATACTATCACTAAGGCAGTCGTTCCGCAATAATGTTACATATTTGAAGTTACATATTACTTATAACTATATACTATTACTGTGGCAATAACACAACAAGTCGAATACTTAATTGTATTGATGAGCTTTCGTTATGGCAATTCTTTCGCAATCCCTCATGGGAAAATCTATATAGACAATTTGCTTGTTACTATCACTATGGCAAAACTTCCGCAGTATTGTTTTATATTCGAAGTTACATATTACTTATAACTATAAACTATCACTGTGGCAATAACACAATAAGTCGAATACTTAATTGTATTGATGACCATTCGATATGACCAATCTTTCCGCAATCCCTCATGGGAAATTCACTATAGACAATTTGCTTGATACAATCACTATGGGAGAACTTCCGCAGTAATGTTATATATTCGAAGCTACATATTACTTATAACTATATACTGTCACTGTGACAATAACACAACAAGTCGAATACTTAATTGTATTGATGACCATTCGCTATGGCGATCCTTCCGCAATCCCTCATGGAAAATCTATATAGACAATTTGCTAAATAGTATCACTATGGCAAAACTTCCGCAGTATTGTTATATATTCGAAGTTACATATTACTTATAACTATATACTATCACTGTGGCAATAACACAACAAGTCGAATACTTAATTGTATTGATGACCATTCGCTATGGCGATCCTTCCGCAATCCCTCATGGAAAATCTATATAGACAATTTGCTAAATAGTATCACTATGGCAAAACTTCCGCAGTATTGTTATATATTCGAAGTTACATAGTACTTATAACTATATACTATCACTGTGGCAATAGCACAACAAGTCGAATACTTAATTGTATTGATGACCATTCGATATGACAATCGTTCCGCAATCCCTCATGGGAAATTCACTATAGACAATTCGCTTGATACTATCACTAAGGCAATCGTTCCGCAGTATTGTTATATATTCGAAGTTATATATTACTTATAACTATATACTATCACTGTGGCAATAACACAACAAGTCGAATACTTAATTGTATTGATAACCATTCGCTATGACAATCCTTTCGCAATCCCTCATGGGAAATTCACTATAGACTATTTGCTTGATACTATCACTATGGCAATCGTTCCGCAGTGTTGTTATATATTCGAAGTTACATATTACTTATAACTATATACTATCACTGTGGCAGTAACACAACATGTCGAATACTTAATTGTATTGATGACCATTCGCTGTGGCAATCCTTCCGCAATCCCTCAAGGGAAAATCTATATAGACACTTTGCTTGATACTATCACTAAGGCAATCGTTACGCAGTATTGTTATATATTCGAAGTTACATTTTACTTATAACTATATAAGATCAATGTGGCAATAACACAACAAGTCGAATACTTAATTGTATTGATGACCATTCGCTATGGCAATCCTTCCGCAATCCCTCATGGGAAAATCTATATAGACAATTTGCTTGATACTATCACTATGGCAAAACTTCCGCAGTAATGTTATATATTCGAAGCTACATATTACTTATAACTATATACTATCACTGTGGCAATAGCACAACAAGTCGAATACTTAATTGTATTGATGACCATTCGATATGACCAATCTTTCCGCAATCCCTCATGGGAAATTCACTATAGACAATTTGCTTGATACAATCACTATGGCAATCGTTCCGCAGTGTTGTTATATATTCGAAGTTACATATTACTTATAACTATATACTATCACTGTGGCAGTAACACAACATGTCGAATACTTAATTGTATTGATGACCATTCGCTGTGGCAATCCTTCCGCAATCCCTCAAGGGAAAATCTATATAGACACTTTGCTTGATACTATCACTAAGGCAATCGTTACGCAGTATTGTTATATATTCGAAGTTACATTTTACTTATAACTATATAAGATCAATGTGACAATAACACAACAAGTCGAATACTTAATTGTATTGATGACCATTCGCTATGGCAATCCTTCCGCAATCCCTCATGGGAAAATCTATATAAACAATTTGCTTGTTACTATCACTAAGGCAATCGTTCCGCAATAATGTTTTATATTCGAAAATACATATTACTTATAACTATATACTATCACTATGGCAAAAGCACAACAAGTCGAATACTTAATTGTATTGATGACCATTCGCTGTGGCAATCCTTCTGCAATCATTCATGGGAAAATCTATACAGACAATTTGCTTGATACTATCACTAAGGCAGTCGTTCCGCAGTATTGTTATATATTCGAAGTTATATATTACTTATAACTATATACTATCACTGTGGCAATAACACAACAAGTCGAATACTTAATTGTATTGATAACCATTCGCTATGACAATCCTTCCGCAATCCCTCATGGGAAATTCACTATAGATAATTTGCTTGATACTATCACTAAGGCAGTCGTTCCGCAATAATGTTACATATTCGAAGTTACATATTACTTATAACTATATACTATCACTGTGGCAATAACACAACAAGTCGAATACTTAATTGTATTGATGAGCATTCGTTATGGCAATTCTTCCGCAATCCCTCATGGGAAAATCTATATAGACAATTTGCTAAATAGTATCACTATGGCAAAACTTCCGCAGTATTGTTATATATTCGAAGTTACATATTACTTATAACTATATACTATCACTGTGGCAATAACAAAATAAGTCGAACAATTAATTGTATTGATGACCATTCGCTATGACAATCCTTCCGCAATTCCTCGTGCGAAAATCTAAATAGACAATTCGCTTGATACTATCACTAAGGCAATCGTTCCGCAGTATTGTTATATATTCGAAGTTACATATTATTTATAACTATATACTATCACTGTGGCAATAACACAATAAGTCGAATACTTAATTGTATTGATGAGCATTCGTTATGGCAATTCTTCCGCAATCCCTCATGGGAAAATCTATATAGACAATTTGTTTGATACTATCACTAAGGCAATTGTTCCGCAATAATGTTATATATTCGAAGTTACATATTACTTATAACTATATACTATCACTATGGCAATACACAAAAAGTCGAATACTTAATTGTATTGATGACCATTCGCTATGGCAATCGTTCCGCAATCCCTCATGGGAAATTCACTATAGACAATTCGCTAAATACTATCACTATGAAAAAACTTCCGCAGTAATGTTATATATTCGAAGCTACATATTACTTATAACTATATAGTGTCACTGTGGCAGTAACACAACAAGTCGAATACTTAATTGTATTGATGACCATTCGCTATGGCAATCCTTCCGCAATCCCTCATGGAAAATCTATATAGACAATTTGCTAAATAGTATCACTATGGCAAAACTTCCGCAGTATTGTTATATATTCGAAGTTACATAGTACTTATAACTATATACTATCACTGTGGCAATAACACAACAAGTCGAATACTTAATTGTATTGATGACCATTCGATATGACAATCCTTCCGCAATCCATCATGGGAAATTCACTATAGATAATTTGCTTGATACTATCACTAAGGCAATCGTTACGCAGTATTGTTATATATTCGAAGCTACACATTACTTATAACTATATACTATCACTGTGACAGTAACACAACAAGTCGAATACTTAATTGTATTGATGAGCATTCGTTATGGCAATTCTTCCGCAATCCCTCATGGGCAAATCTATATAGACAATTTGCTTGCTACTATCACTATGGCAATAGTTTCGCAATAATGTTACATATTCGAAGTTACATAGTACTTATAACTATATACTATCACTGTGGCAATAACACAACAAGTCGAATACTTAATTGTATTGATGACCATTCGATATGACAATCCTTCCGCAATCCCTCATGGGAAATTCACTATAGATAATTTGCTTGATACTATCACTAAGGCAGTCGTTCCGCAATAATGTTACATATTCGAAGTTACATATTACTTATAACTATATACTATCACTGTGGCAATAACACAACAAGTCGAATACTTAATTGTATTGATGAGCTTTCGTTATGGCAATTCTTCCGCAATCCCTCATGGGAAAATCTATATAGACAATTTGCTTGTTACTATCACTATGGCAAAACTTCCGCAGTATTGTTTTATATTCGAAGTTACATATTACTTATAACTATAAACTATCACTGTGGCAATAACACAATAAGTCGAATACTTAATTGTATTGATGACCATTCGATATGACCAATCTTTCCGCAATCCCTCATGGGAAATTCACTATAGACAATTTGCTTGATACAATCACTATGGGAGAACTTCCGCAGTAATGTTATATATTCGAAGCTACATATTACTTATAACTATATACTGTCACTGTGACAATAACACAACAAGTCGAATACTTAATTGTATTGATGACCATTCGCTATGGCGATCCTTCCGCAATCCCTCATGGAAAATCTATATAGACAATTTGCTAAATAGTATCACTATGGCAAAACTTCCGCAGTATTGTTATATATTCGAAGTTACATAGTACTTATAACTATATACTATCACTGTGGCAATAACACAACAAGTCGAATACTTAATTGTATTGATGACCATTCGATATGACAATCCTTCCGCAATCCCTCATGGGAAATTCACTATAGACAATTCGCTTGATACTATCACTAAGGCAATCGTTCCGCAGTATTGTTATATATTCGAAGTTATATATTACTTATAACTATATACTATCACTGTGGCAATAACACAACAAGTCGAATACTTAATTGTATTGATAACCATTCGCTATGACAATCCTTTCGCAATCCCTCATGGGAAATTCACTATAGACTATTTGCTTGATACTATCACTATGGCAATCGTTCCGCAGTGTTGTTATATATTCGAAGTTACATATTACTTATAACTATATACTATCACTGTGGCAGTAACACAACATGTCGAATACTTAATTGTATTGATGACCATTCGCTGTGGCAATCCTTCCGCAATCCCTCAAGGGAAAATCTATATAGACACTTTGCTTGATACTATCACTAAGGCAATCGTTACGCAGTATTGTTATATATTCGAAGTTACATTTTACTTATAACTATATAAGATCAATGTGGCAATAACACAACAAGTCGAATACTTAATTGTATTGATGACCATTTGCTATGGCAATCCTTCCGCAATCCCTCATGGGAAAATCTATATAGACAATTTGCTTGATACTATCACTATGGCAAAACTTCCGCAGTAATGTCATATATTCGAAGCTACATACTACTTATAACTATATACTATCACTGTGGCAATAGCACAACAAGTCGAATACCTAATTGTATTGATGACCATTGGCTATGACAATCCTTCCGCAATCCCTCATGGGAAATTCAGTATAGACATTTCGCTTGATACTATCACTATGGAAAAACTTCCGCAGTATTGTTTTATATTCCAAGTAACATATTACTTATAACTATATACTATCACTGTGGCAATAGCACAAAAAGTCGAATACTTAATTGTATTGATGACCATTGGCTATTAAAATCTTTCCGCAATCCCTCATAGGAAATTCAGTATAGACAATTCGCTTGATACTATCACTATGGCAAAACTTCCGCAGTATTGTTTTATATTCGAAGTTACATATTACTTATAACTATATACTATCACTGTGGCAATAACACAACAAGTCGAATTCTTAATTGTATTGATGACCATTCGCTGTGGCAATCCTTCCGCAATCCCTCATGGGAAATTCAGTATAGACAATTTGCTTGATACTATCACTATGGCAATCGTTACGCAGTATTGTTATATATTCGAAGCTACACATTACTTATAACTATATACTATCACTGTGGCAGTAACACAACAAGTCGAATTCTTAATTGTATTGATGACCATTCGCTATGGCAATCCTTCTGCAATCCCTCATTGGAAAATCTATACAGACAATTTGCTTGATACTATCACTAAGGCAGTCGTTCCGCAATAATGTTATATATTCGAAGTTACGTATTACTTATAACTATATACTATCACTGTGGCAATAACACAACAAGTCGAATACTTAATTGTATTGATGACCATTCGCTATGGCAATCCTTCCGCAATCCCTCATGGGAAAATCTATATAGACAATTTGCTTGATACTATCACTAAGGCAATCGTTACGCAGTATTGTTATATATTCGAAGTTACATTTTACTTATAACTATATAAGATCAATGTAGCAATAACACAACAAGTCGAATACTTAATTGTATTGATGACCATTCGCTATGGCAATCCTTCCGCAATCCCTCATGGGAAAATCTATATAGACAATTTGCTTGATACTATCACTATGGCAAAACTTCCGCAGTAATGTTATATATTCGAAGCTACATATTACTTATAACTATATACTATCACTGTGGCAATAGCACAACAAGTCGAATACTTAATTGTATTGATGACCATTGGCTATGAAAATCCTTCCGCAATCCCTCATGGGAAATTCAGTATAGACAATTCGCTTGATACTATCACTATGGCAAAACTTCCGCAGTATTGGTTTATATTCGAAGTTACATATTACTTATAACTATACACTATCACTGTGGCAGTAACACAACAAGTCGAATTCTTAATTGTATTGATGACCATTCGCTGTGGCAATCCTTCCGCAATCCCTCATGGGAAATTCAGTATAGACAATTTGCTTGATACTATCACTAAGGCAATCGTTACGCAGTATTGTTATATATTCGAAGCTACACATTACTTATAACTATATACTATCACTGTGGCAGTAACACAACAAGTCGAATTCTTAATTGTATTGATGACCATTCACTGTGGCAATCCTTCCGCAATCCCTCATGGGAAAATCTATATAAACAATTTGCTTGATACTATCACTAAGGCAATCGTTCCGCAATAATGTTTTATATTCGAAAATACATATTACTTATAACTATATACTATCACTATGGCAAAAGCACAACAAGTCGAATACTTAATTGTATTGATGACCATTCGCTGTGGCAATCCTTCTGCAATCCCTCATGGGAAAATCTATACAGACAATTTGCTTGATACTATCACTAAGGCAGTCGTTCCGCAGTATTGTTATATATTCGAAGTTATATATTACTTATAACTATATACTATCACTGTGGCAATAACACAACAAGTCGAATACTTAATTGTATTGATAACCATTCGCTATGACAATCCTTCCGCAATCCCTCATGGGAAATTCACTATAGATAATTTGCTTGATACTATCACTAAGGCAGTCGTTCCGCAATAATGTTACATATTCGAAGTTACATATTACTTATAACTATATACTATCACTGTGGCAATAACACAACAAGTCGAATACTTAATTGTATTGATGAGCATTCGTTATGGCAATTCTTCCGCAATCCCTCATGGGCAAATCTATATAGACAATTTGCTAAATAGTATCACTATGGCAAAACTTCCGCAGTATTGTTATATATTCGAAGTTACATAGTACTTATAACTATATACTATCACTGTGGCAATAACACAACAAGTCGAATACTTAATTGTATTGATGACCATTCGATATGACAATCCTTCCGCAATCCCTCATGGGAAATTCACTATAGACAATTCGCTTGATAATATCACTAAGGCAATCGTTCCGCAGTATTGTTATATATTCGAAGTTACATATTACTTATAACTATATACTATCACTGTGGCAATAACACAACAAGTCGAATACTTAATTGTATTGATAACCATTCGCTATGACAATCCTTCCGCAATCCCTCATGGGAAATTCACTATAGATAATTTGCTTGATACTATCACTAAGGCAGTCGTTCCGCAATAATGTTACATATTCGAAGTTACATATTACTTATAACTATATACTATCACTGTGGCAATAACACAACAAGTCGAATACTTAATTGTATTGATGAGCATTCGTTATGGCAATTCTTCCGCAATCCCTCATGGGAAAATCTATATAGACAATTTGTTTGATCTATCACTAAGGCAATTGTTCCGCAATAATGTTATATATTCGAAGTTACATATTACTTATAACTATATACTATCACTATGGCAATACACAAAAAGTCGAATACTTAATTGTATTGATGACCATTCGCTATGGCAATCGTTCCGCAATCCCTCATGGGAAATTCACTATAGACAATTCGCTAAATACTATCACTATGAAAAAACTTCCGCAGTAATGTTATATATTCGAAGCTACATATTACTTATAACTATATAGTGTCACTGTGGCAGTAACACAACAAGTCGAATACTTAATTGTATTGATGACCATTCGCTATGGCAATCCTTCCGCAATCCCTCATGGAAAATCTATATAGACAATTTGCTAAATAGTATCACTATGGCAAAACTTCCGCAGTATTGTTATATATTCGAAGTTACATATTACTTATAACTATATACTATCACTGTGGCAATAACACAACAAGTCGAATACTTAATTGTATTGATGACCATTCGATATGACAATCCTTCCGCAATCCATCATGGGAAATTCACTATAGATAATTTGCTTGATACTATCACTAAGGCAGTCGTTCCGCAATAATGTTACATATACGAAGTTACATATTACTTATAACTATATACTATCACTGTGGCAATAACACAACAAGTCGAATACTTAATTGTATTGATGAGCATTCGTTATGGCAATTCTTCCGCAATCCCTCATGGGCAAATCTATATAGACAATTTGCTTGCTACTATCACTATGGCAATAGTTTCGCAATAATGTTATATATTCGAAGTTACATAGTACTTATAACTATATACTATCACTGTGGCAATAACACAACAAGTCGAATACTTAATTGTATTGATGACCATTCGATATGACAATCCTTCCGCAATCCCTCATGGGAAATTCACTATAGATAATTTGCTTGATACTATCACTAAGGCAGTCGTTCCGCAATAATGTTACATATACGAAGTTACATATTACTTATAACTATATACTATCACTGTGGCAATAACACAACAAGTCGAATACTTAATTGTATTGATGAGCATTCGTTATGGCAATTCTTCCGCAATCCCTCATGGGCAAATCTATATAGACAATTTGCTTGCTACTATCACTATGGCAATAGTTTCGCAATAATGTTATATATTCGAAGTTACATAGTACTTATAACTATATACTATCACTGTGGCAATAACACAACAAGTCGAATACTTAATTGTATTGATGACCATTGGCTATGAAAATCCTTCCGCAATCCCTCATGGGAAATTCAGTATAGACAATTCGCTTGATACTATCACTATGGCAAAACTTCCGCAGTATTGGTTTATATTCGAAGTTACATATTACTTATAACTATACACTATCACTGTGGCAGTAACACAACAAGTCGAATTCTTAATTGTATTGATGACCATTCGCTGTGGCAATCCTTCCGCAATCCCTCATGGGAAATTCAGTATAGACAATTTGCTTGATACTATCACTAAGGCAATCGTTACGCAGTATTGTTATATATTCGAAGCTACACATTACTTATAACTATATACTATCACTGTGGCAGTAACACAACAAGTCGAATTCTTAATTGTATTGATGACCATTCGCTGTGGCAATCCTTCCGCAATCCCTCATGGGAAAATCTATATAAACAATTTGCTTGATACTATCACTAAGGCAATCGTTCCGCAATAATGTTACATATACGAAAATACATATTACTTATAACTATATACTATCACTATGGCAAAAGCACAACAAGTCGAATACTTAATTGTATTGATGACCATTGGCTGTGGCAATCCTTCTGCAATCCCTCATGGGAAAATCTATACAGACAATTTGCTTGATACTATCACTAAGGCAGTCGTTCCGCAGTATTGTTATATATTCGAAGTTATATATTACTTATAACTATATACTATCACTGTGGCAATAACACAACAAGTCGAATACTTAATTGTATTGATAACCATTCGCTATGACAATCCTTCCGCAATCCCTCATGGGAAATTCACTATAGATAATTTGCTTGATACTATCACTAAGGCAGTCGTTCCGCAATAATGTTACATATTCGAAGTTACATATTACTTATAACTATATACTATCACTGTGGCAATAACACAACAAGTCGAATACTTAATTGTATTGATGAGCATTCGTTATGGCAATTCTTCCGCAATCCCTCATGGGAAAATCTATATAGACAATTTGCTAAATAGTATCACTATGGCAAAACTTCCGCAGTATTGTTATATATTCGAAGTTACATATTACTTATAACTATAAACTATCACTGTGGCAATAACACAACAAGTCGAATACTTAATTGTATTGATGACCATTCGATATGACAATCCTTCCGCAATCCCTCATGGGAAATTCACTATAGACAATTCGCTTGATACTATCACTAAGGCAATCGTTCCGCAGTATTGTTATATATTCGAAGTTATATATTACTTATAACTATATACTATCACTGTGGCAATAACACAACAAGTCGAATACTTAATTGTATTGATAACCATTCGCTATGACAATCCTTCCGCAATCCCTCATGGGAAATTCACTATAGATAATTTGCTTGATACTATCACTAAGGCAGTCGTTCCGCAATAATGTTACATATTCGAAGTTACATATTACTTATAACTATATACTATCACTGTGGCAATAACACAACAAGTCGAATACTTAATTGTATTGATGAGCATTCGTTATGGCAATTCTTCCGCAATCCCTCATGGGAAAATCTATATAGACAATTTGTTTGATACTATCACTAAGGCAATTGTTCCGCAATAATGTTATATATTCGAAGTTACATATTACTTATAACTATATACTATCACTATGGCAATACACAAAAAGTCGAATACTTAATTGTATTGATGACCATTCGCTATGGCAATCGTTCCGCAATCCCTCATGGGAAATTCACTATAGACAATTCGCTAAATACTATCACTATGAAAAAACTTCCGCAGTAATGTTATATATTCGAAGCTACATATTACTTATAACTATATAGTGTCACTGTGGCAGTAACACAACAAGTCGAATACTTAATTGTATTGATGAGCATTCGTTATGGCAATTCTTCCGCAATCCCTCATGGGCAAATCTATATAGACAATTTGCTTGCTACTATCACTATGGCAATAGTTTCGCAATAATGTTATATATTCGAAGTTACATAGTACTTATAACTATATACTATCACTGTGGCAATAACACAACAAGTCGAATACTTAATTGTATTGATGACCATTCGATATGACAATCCTTCCGCAATCCCTCATGGGAAATTCACTATAGATAATTTGCTTGATACAATCACTATGGGAGAACTTCCGCAATAATGTTACATATACGAAGTTACATATTACTTATAACTATATACTATCACTGTGGCAATAACACAACAAGTCGAATACTTAATTGTATTGATGAGCAT
Organism: Ptychoptera contaminata; assembly: GCA_963942525.1. Classification (NCBI taxonomy): domain Eukaryota; kingdom Metazoa; phylum Arthropoda; class Insecta; order Diptera; family Ptychopteridae; genus Ptychoptera; species Ptychoptera contaminata. The sequence continues at coordinate 10,066,088 of OZ012639.1, forward strand.
TCGTTATGGCAATTCTTCCGCAATCCCTCATGGGCAAATCTATATAGACAATTTGCTTGCTACTATCACTATGGCAATAGTTTCGCAATAATGTTATATATTCGAAGTTACATAGTACTTATAACTATATACTATCACTGTGGCAATAACACAACAAGTCGAATACTTAATTGTATTGATGACCATTCGATATGACAATCCTTCCGCAATCCATCATGGGAAATTCACTATAGATAATTTGCTTGATACAATCACTATGGGAGAACTTCCGCAATAATGTTACATATACGAAGTTACATATTACTTATAACTATATACTATCACTGTGGCAATAACACAACAAGTCGAATACTTAATTGTATTGATGAGCATTCGTTATGGCAATTCTTCCGCAATCCCTCATGGGCAAATCTATATAGACAATTTGCTTGCTACTATCACTATGGCAATAGTTTCGCAATAATGTTATATATTCGAAGTTACATAGTACTTATAACTATATACTATCACTGTGGCAATAACACAACAAGTCGAATACTTAATTGTATTGATGACCATTCGATATGACAATCCTTCCGCAATCCCTCATGGGAAATTCACTATAGATAATTTGCTTGATACTATCACTAAGGCAGTCGTTCCGCAATAATGTTACATATTCGAAGTTACATATTACTTATAACTATATACTATCACTGTGGCAATAACACAACAAGTCGAATACTTAATTGTATTGATGAGCTTTCGTTATGGCAATTCTTCCGCAATCCCTCACGGGAAAATCTATATAGACAATTTGCTTGTTACTATCACTATGGCAAAACTTCCGCAGTATTGTTTTATATTCGAAGTTACATATTACTTATAACTATAAACTATCACTGTGGCAATAACACAATAAGTCGAATACTTAATTGTATTGATGACCATTCGATATGACCAATCTTTCCGCAATCCCTCATGGGAAATTCACTATAGACAATTTGCTTGATACAATCACTATGGGAGAACTTCCGCAGTAATGTTATATATTCGAAGCTACATATTACTTATAACTATATACTGTCACTGTGACAATAACACAACAAGTCGAATACTTAATTGTATTGATGACCATTCGCTATGACAATCCTTTCGCAATCCCTCATGGGAAATTCACTATAGACAATTTGCTTGATATTATCACTATGGCGAAACTTCTGCAATAATGTTATATATTCGAAGCTACATATTACTTATAACTATATACTATCACTATGATAATAACACAACAAGTCGAATACTTAATTGTATTGATGACCATTCGCTATGGCAATCCTTCCGCAATCCCTCATGTGAAAATCTATATAGACAATTTGTTTGATACTATCACTAAGGCAATCGTTCCGCAATAATGTTATATATTCGAAGTTACATATTACTTATAACTATATACGATCACTGTGGCAATACACAAAAAGTCGAATACTTAATTGTATTGATGACCATTCGCTATGGCAATCGTTCCGCAATCCCTCATGGGAAATTCACTATATAGACAATTTGCTAAATAGTATCACTATGGCAAAACTTCCGCAGTATTGTTATATATTCGAAGTTACATATTACTTATAACTATATACTATCACTGTGGCAATAACACAACAAGTCGAATACTTAATTGTATTGATGACCATTCGCTATGGCAATCCTTCCGCAATCCCTCATGGGAAAATCTATATAGACAATTTGCTTGATACTATCACTAAGGCAATCGTTCCGCAGTAATGTTATATATTCGAAGTTACATATTACTTATAATTATATTCTATCACTGTGGCAATAGCACAACAAGTCGAATACATAATTGTATTGATGACCATTGGCTATGACAATCCTTCCGCAATCCCTCATGGGAAATTCAGTATAGACAATTCGCTTGATACTATCACTATGGCAAAACTTCCGCAGAATTGTTTTATATTCGAAGTTACATATTACTTATAACTATATACTATCACTGTGGCAATAACACAATAAGTCGAATACTTAATTGTATTGATGACCATTCGATATGACCAATCCTTTCGCAATCCCTCATGGGAAAATCTATATAGACAATTTGCTTGATACTATCACTATGGCAAAACTTCCTCTATCCAACTAAGACAGCATATATAGAACTCACACTCTCCCACCATATCTAAGTATTTAGATAATCCGTGAGTTTTTCAATCATTTTTTCTAAATAATATATATATATATATATATATATATATATATATATATATATATATTTAAACGTGACAAGTGTTTAGCCGTTCTCTCTAAAACAATATTGTGTGTGTGTGTTTTTGCAAACTGAGAATTTTTCTTTCAATATTTTTATTAACGTATATATGTATAGTTCTTTTATTTCAATAGCTACACTAAAAATTATTCATAGTTTGTACACATTCTATATACATCTATACAAAATCTTTAGTGCATATACCACGCCACACAAATATAGGCGAGCTGTCACTTAATTAATACACAGTTTTGTTAGAATTTTCAAATTATAACAGACTGTTTATTGATATATTATCATTTGATTATTATTATTATTATTATTATTGTTGTTATTATTATTTTTATTATTGTTAAATTAAGTATTGGTTATTAATTTTATATTTTCTTTTTAACCTATTATATGTATGTTTTAGTAAATTTATGTTTTAGTTTCATGGCTTTATTGCGTTGGACTATTTATTATGAATAGTACCAACCGCAAAAATGCACTGCCGCACATTGGGAATCCTAGACCTGGTCAGGGTTCAGCAACCAATGTGCGAAATAAACCTTCAAATTCCTCCTCCACCTCATTTTCCTTAAATTGCACTAATATCCGCGGACTCTATAAAAATTTTAACTGTGTCCAACAATACGTTGAGACAGAACATCCGGATGTTATTTTCTTGACGGAAACTCAAGTTGCTCGCGATTGCTACGCAGAGCAATACCTAACGAACGGATATATACTCGAAAACTCGTTCGAATTCAAACACGGCGTATGCGCGTATATTGGCAATAATATTGCATATTCACGTCTCCAAAAATACGAAATAAATACCGCGGCGTATAACACGTTAATAATAAAAATTTCATTATTATCCAAAGTCATCATCACTGTTGGTGTTTATCGTTCGCCAAACACCAAACATACCTGTGACTTTTTCGATAAATTTTCGGAAAAAATGGACGAAATCATAAAATATAACGGAAACGCGGAAATTATAATCGTCGGTGATTTCAACGTCCATAACTCTGAATGGTTGGGTTTATCGTCGCTTAGTGCACCCAACCATATCGGTAAAAAGGCCCAACTATTCGCAAGTGGCCTAAATTTAACCCAAATGGTTAAAGACGCGACTTATTTCCCAGGTAGTAAAGGTCACACCGGGCATATTCTCGACCTCTACCTTTCGTCTATGCCTAATATAACTTCGGTAACGGTTATGCCAAGGATAGGAAACTCGGATCATGAACTTGTCGTGTCTCGAGTTTCATTGGATAAATGTAAACGATCGAACACTGTTCCAAGGCGAGTTTGGCATTTTAAAAAAATGGATACAGACGGTTTGCGTCGTTTTTTCCAAGGATATCCTTGGAAAAGCAGTATCCAAAATATTGGCATAAATCAAGCGGCTAACATTGTCACCGATGTCATAAAGCACGGAATGAGCCGTTTCATTCCTTCTTCGCTTATACAACCCAAAGCACAAAAGCAGTACTCCAAAAAAGCTAAAACTGCTATTAAGCAAAAGGCTTTTAATCTTTTTTGCTCAACAAAGAGCACTGACCATCGTCTTGCTTACAAAAAAGCAAGCGTAGTATGTAAAAAAATAATCGACAGTGAAAAATCAAATCCAACGCAGCCAAAGCCGAAAAACTATCAAATTGCCCCACTGGCACACGTCAATTCTGGCAAATGGCAAAATCTGTCAAAAATAATTTTACATCTTCGTCCCTCCCACCTCTTAAAAGCAACGGAAAATTAGTTTCCGAAGCAGAAGAAAAGGCAAACACCCTGGCTGCAATTTTTGCCGCAAATTCAACTAGAGATAGTTCAAATTCTGAAAAGCCCACGAAAATGCCTGTCTTCGAAAAATCAATGAATGCAATTGTATTTCGCAGTTGTATTGTTAAAAAATACCTACAGGAACTAGATGCAAAAAAAACCACTGGGCCTGATGGAATTCCATCGATTATTTTAAAAACCTTCGCATCTGAACTCGCTCCTGTATTCACAAAAATATTTTGTATATCGCACAAAAGTGGAATATTTCCAGATTCCTGGAAAACCGCTAATGTGCACCCAATCCCAAAAAAAGATGACAAATCAAACCCAGCCAATTATAGGCCAATTGCCATTATCACAATCATCGCAAAAGTGTTCGAACGCTACATAAACCACAACATCAAGGAGTATATCGAAGACTTTAAAATAGTGGATGATCGCCAATACGGCTTTAGATCTAAAAGATCCACTGGAGACCTGTTAGCATATGTCGCTCACAAGTGGAACAGTGCAATGGAAAAGCACGGCGAGTCATTAGCCGTTGCACTTGACATTGCTAAGGCCTTCGATAAAGTCTGGCACGATAATCTCCTTGCAAAACTTGAGTCATACGGGATTCATGATACAACTGTCCGATGGTTAAAAAGCTATTTAGGCAATAGAAGTTTCCGCGTTGTAGTAGACGGTCCTTTCTCAAGTGAATTTCGTACAAATTCTGGGGTACCACAGGGATCGGTTCTCTCACAAACTCTATTTATCTTATACATAAACGACTTATTAAAGTCGACAATTAATCCGATTCATAGTTTCGCTGAAGATAGCACTCTCCATGCCACTCACTGTTATTCCTCGCATAATACCGAGGTGAGAAAAGTGGAAAGGGAAACAGTAGTTTCATCTATGAATAAGGATCTGTGTAGGATAATTGAATGGGGGGAGAAAAACTCGGTTATATTTAACGCGTCTAAAACACAACTATGTGAGATATCGCGGCTACAACATAAAAATAAAAACGAGAATATAATTTTTGACTCAATTCTACTAGAAAAAGAGTCATCGGTGCGTCTTCTTGGTGTAAATATCTCATCAAATCTGTTGTGGCATGACCATGTCATGAGTATCGCGAAACAAGCGTCAAAAAATTAGGTTTCTTGTATCGTTGCAAGTCATTTTTTAACTCGAAGCAACTCTGTCTCATATATAAATCTTTCATACGGCCGTGTATGGAATATTGTTGTCATGTATGGGGCGCTGCGGCAAAGACCACCTTAGATTTATTAGATAGGGTACAAAACCGGGCCATTCGATTAATAAATAATCCCGAAATCACAGATAAATTAGACTCGCTAAAGCATCGTCGGGACGTAGCGGACCTCACGATTTTTTATAAATATAGTTACGGGCATTGTTCGAAAGAGGTCTCCGAAATAATGCCTTCGCGCGAAAAACGGCTACGGGAAACAAGGGCTGGTACTACCACCCACGGTCGAGCGGTAACTCTAAGTACGGTAAGAACATCGAAGTTCCACAACGATTTCTTTACTCGTACAGCAAAGAAATGGAACGCCTTACCAGCGTGTGCGTTCCTAAACCAATTTAATATCCAATCCTTTAAAACCAATGTCCACAAGTATCTTACACCCCATCCTATAAATTGACATGGTAGCTCAAAGCTATTCACAGGTCGACTTCACGTCGTAATTCCTAAACATGTCAATTTCTTTATAAAAAAAAAAAAAAAAAAAAAGTATTGTTATATATTCGAAGTTACATATTACTTATAACTATATACTATCACTGTGGCAATAACACAACAAGTCGAATACTTAATTGTATTGATAACCATTAGCTATGACAATCCTTCCGCAATCCCTCATGGGATATTCAGTATAGACAATTCGCTTGATACTATCACTATGGGAAAACTTCCGCAGTATTGTTATATATTCGAAGTTACATATTACTTATAACTATATACTATCACTGTGGCAATAACACAACAAGTCGAATACTTAATTGTATTGATGGCCATTCGCTATGACAATCCTTCCTCAATCCCTCATGGGAAAATCTATACAGACAATTTGCTTGATACTATCACTAATGCAATCGTTCCGCAATAATGTTATATATTCGAAGTTTCATATTACTTATAACTATATACGATCACTGTGGCAATACACAAAAAGTCGAATACCTAATTGTATTGATGACCATTCGCTATGGCAATCGTTCCGCAATCCCTCATGGGAAATTCACTATAGACAATTCGCTAAATACTATCACTATGAAAAAACTTCCGCAGTATTGTTATATATTCGAAGCTACATATTACTTATAACTATATAGTGTCACTGTGGCAGTAACACAACAAGTCGAATACTTAATTGTATTGATGACCATTCGCTATGGCGATCCTTCCGCAATCCCTCATGGAAAATCTATATAGACAATTTGCTAAATAGTATCACTATGGCAAAACTTCCGCAGTATTGTTATATATTCGAAGTTACATAGTACTTATAACTATATACTATCACTGTGGCAATAACACAACAAGTCGAATACTTAATTGTATTGATGACCATTCGATATGACAATCCTTCCGCAATCCCTCATGGGAAATTCACTATAGACAATTCGCTTGATACTATCACTAAGGCAATCGTTCCGCAGTATTGTTATATATTCGAAGTTATATATTACTTATAACTATATACTATCACTGTGGCAATAACACAACAAGTCGAATACTTAATTGTATTGATAACCATTCGCTATGACAATCCTTTCGCAATCCCTCATGGGAAATTCACTATAGACTATTTGCTTGATACTATCACTATGGCAATCGTTCCGCAGTGTTGTTATATATTCGAAGTTACATATTACTTATAACTATATACTATCACTGTGGCAGTAACACAACATGTCGAATACTTAATTGTATTGATGACCATTCGCTGTGGCAATCCTTCCGCAATCCCTCAAGGGAAAATCTATATAGACACTTTGCTTGATACTATCACTAAGGCAATCGTTACGCAGTATTGTTATATATTCGAAGTTACATTTTACTTATAACTATATAAGATCAATGTGGCAATAACACAACAAATCGAATACTTAATTGTATTGATGACCATTTGCTATGGCAATCCTTCCGCAATCCCTCATGGGAAAATCTATATAGACAATTTGCTTGATACTATCACTAAGGCAGTCGTTCCGCAATAATGTTATATATTCGAAGTTACATATTACTTATAACTATATACTATCACTGTGGCAATAACACAACAAGTCGAATACTTAATTGTATTGATGACCATTCGCTGTGGCAATCCTTCCGCAATCCCTCATGGGAAAATCTATACAGACAATTTGCTTGATACTATCACTAAGGCAGTCGTTCCGCAATAATGTTATATATTCGAAGTTACATATTTCTTATAACTATATACTATCACTGTGGCAATAACACAACAAGTCGAATACTTAATTGTATTGATGACCATTCGGTGTGGCAATCCTTCCGCAATCCCTCATTGGAAAATCTATATATACAATTTGCTTGATACTATCACTAAGACAATCGTTCCGCAATAATGTTATATATTCGAAGTTACGTATTACTTATAACTATATACTATCACTGTGGCAATAACACAACAAATCGAATATTTAATTGTATTGATGACCATACGCTATGGCAATCCTTCCGCAATCCATCATGGGAAAATCTATACAGACAATTTGCTTGATACTATCACTAAGGCAGTCGTTCCGCAATAATGTTATATATTCGAAGTTACATATTACTTATAACTATATACTATCACTGTGGCAATAACACAACAAGTCGAATACTTAATTGTATTGATGACCATTCGGTGTGGCAATCCTTCCGCAATCCCTCATTGGAAAATCTATATATACAATTTGCTTGATACTATCACTAAGACAATCGTTCCGCAATAATGTTATATATTCGAAGTTACGTATTACTTATAACTATATACTATCACTGTGGCAATAACACAACAAGTCGAATACTTAATTGTATTGATAACCATTCGCTATGACAATCCTTTCGCAATCCCTCATGGGAAATTCACTATAGACTATTTGCTTGATACTATCACTATGGCAATCGTTCCGCAGTGTTGTTATATATTCGAAGTTACATATTACTTATAACTATATACTATCACTGTGGCAGTAACACAACATGTCGAATACTTAATTGTATTGATGACCATTCGCTGTGGCAATCCTTCCGCAATCCCTCAAGGGAAAATCTATATAGACACTTTGCTTGATACTATCACTAAGGCAATCGTTACGCAGTATTGTTATATATTCGAAGTTACATTTTACTTATAACTATATAAGATCAATGTGGCAATAACACAACAAGTCGAATACTTAATTGTATTGATGACCATTCGCTATCACAATCCTTTCGCAATTCATCATGGGAAATTCACTATAGACTATACGCTAAATACTATCACCATGGAAAAACTTTCGCAGTATTGTTATATATTCGAAGTTACATATTACTTATAACTATATACTATCACTGTGGCAATAACACAACAAGTCGAATACTTAATTGTATTGATGACCATTCGCTGTGGCAATCCTTCCGCAATCCCTCATGGGAAAATCTATACAGACAATTTGCTTGATACTATCACTAAGGCAGTCGTTCCGCAATAATGTTATATATTCGAAGTTACATATTACTTATAACTATATACTATCACTGTGGCAATAACACAACAAGTCGAATACTTAATTGTATTGATGACCATTCGGTGTGGCAATCCTTCCGCAATCCCTCATTGGAAAATCTATATATACAATTTGCTTGATACTATCACTAAGACAATCGTTCCGCAATAATGTTATATATTCGAAGTTACGTATTACTTATAACTATATACTATCACTGTGGCAATAACACAACAAATCGAATATTTAATTGTATTGATGACCATACGCTATGGCAATCCTTCCGCAATCCATCATGGGAAAATCTATACAGACAATTTGCTTGATACTATCACTAAGGCAGTCGTTCCGCAATAATGTTATATATTCGAAGTTACATATTACTTATAACTATATAATATCACTGTGGCAATAACACAACAAGTCGAATACTTAATTGTATTGATGACCATTCGCTATGGCAATCCTTCCGCAATCCCTCATGGGAAAATCTATATAAACAATTTGCTTGATACTATCACTAAGGCAATCGTTCCGCAATAATGTTATATATTCGAAAATACATATTACTTATAACTATATACTATCACTGTGGCAATAGCACAACAAGTCGAATACTTAATTGTATTGATGACCATTGGCTATGACAATCCTTCCGCAATCCCTCATGGGAAATTCACTATAGACTATACGCTAAATACTATCACTATGGAAAAACTTTCGCAGTATTGTTATATATTCGAAGTTACATATTACTTATAACTATATACTATCACTGTGGCAATAAAACAGTAAGTCGTATACTTAATTGTATTGATGACCATTCACTATGACAATCCTTCCGCAATTCCTCATGGGAAATTCATTATAGACAATTCGCTAAATAATATCACTATGGCAAAACTTCCGCAGTATTGTTATATATTCGAAGCTACATATTACTTATAACTATAAACTATCACTGTGGCAGTAACACTACAAGTCGAATACTTAATTGTATTGATGACTATTCGCTATGGCAATCCTTCCGCAATCCCTCATGGGAAAATCTATACAGACAATTTGCTTGACACTATCACTAAGGCAGTCGTTCCGCAATAATGTTATATATTCGAAGTTACATATTACTTATAACTATATACTATCACTGTGGCAATAACACAACAAGTCGAATACTTAATTGTATTGATGACCATTCGGTGTGGCAATCCTTCCGCAATCCCTCATTGGAAAATCTATATATACAATTTGCTTGATACTATCACTAAGACAATCGTTCCGCAATAATGTTATATATTCGAAGTTACATTTTACTTATAACTATATAAGATCAATGTGGCAATAACACAACAAGTCAAATACTTAATTGTATTGATGACAAATCGGTATGGCAATCCTTCCGCAATCCCTCATGGGAAAATCTTTTTAGACAATTTGCTTGATACTATCACTATGGCAAAACTTCCGCAGTAATGTTATATATTCGAAGCTACATATTACTTATAACTATATACTATCACTGTGGCAGTAACACAACAAGTCTAATTTTTAATTGTATTGATGACCATTCGCTGTGGCAATCCTTCCGCAATCCCTCATGGGAAAATCTATATAGACAATTCGCTTGATACTATCACTATGGCAAAATTTCCACAGTATTGTTATATATTCGAAGATACATATTACTTATAACTATATACTATCACTGTGGCAATAACACAACAAGTCGAATACTTAATTGTATTGATGACCATTCGCTATCACAATCCTTTCGCAATTCCTCATGGGAAATTCACTATAGACTATACGCTAAATACTATCACTATGGAAAAACTTTCGCAGTATTGTTATATATTCGAAGTTACATATTACTTATAACTATATACTATCACTGTGGCAATAAAACAGTAAGTCGTATACTTAATTGTATTGATGACCATTCACTATGACAATCCTTCCGCAATCCCTCATGGGAAATTCATTATAGACAATTCGCTAAATAATATCACTAAGGCAGTCGTTCCGCAATAATGTTATATATTCGAAGTTACATATTACTTATAACTATATACTATAAATGTGGCAATAACACAACAAGTCAAATACTTAATTGTATTGATGACAAATCGCTATGGCAATCCTTCCGCAATCCCTCATGGGAAAATCTATACAGACAATTTGCTAAATACTATCACTAAGGCAATCGTTCCGCAATAGTGTAATATATTCGAAGTTACGTATTACTTATAACTATATACTATTACTGTGGCAGTAACACAACAAGTCGAATTCTTAATAGTATTGATGACCATTCGCTGTGGCAATCCTTCCGCAATCCCTCGTGGGAAAATCTATATAGTCAACTCGCTTGATACTATCACTATGGCAAAACTTCTACAGTATTGTTATATATTCGAAGATACATATTACTTATAACTATATACTATCACTGTGGCAATAACACAACAAGTCGAATACTTAATTGTATTGATGACCATTCGCTCTCACAATCATTTCGCAATCTCTCATGGGAAATTCACTATAGACTATACGCTAAATACTAACACTATGGCAAAACTTCCGCAGTGTTGTTATATATTCGAAGTTACATATTTCGTATAACTATATACTATCACTGTGGCAATAACACAACAAGTCAAATACTTAATTGTATTGATGACCATTCGCTATGGCAATCCTTCCGCAATCCCTCATTGGAAAATCCATATAGACAATTCGCTTGATACTATCACTAAGGCAGTAGTTCCGCAATAGTGTTATATATTCGAAGTTACATATTACTTATAACTTTATACTATCACTGTGGCAGTAACACAACAAGTCGAATACTTAATTGTATTGATGGCCATTCGCTATGACAATCCTTCCGCAATCCCTCATGGGAAAATCTATATAGATAATTCGCTTGATACTATCACTATGGCAAAACTTCCACATTATTGTTATATATTCGAAGATACATATTACTTATAACTATATACGATCACTGTGGCAATAAAACAACAAGTCGATTACTTAATTGTATTGATGACCATTCGCTATGACAATCCTTCCGCAATCCCTCATGGGAAATTCAGTATAGACAATTCGCTTGATACTATCACTATGGCAAAACTTCCGCAGTATTGTTATATATTCGAAGCTACATATTATTTATAACTATATACTATCACTGTGGCAATAACACAACAACTCGAATATTTAATTGTATTGATGACGATACGCTATGGCAATCCTTCCGCAATCCCTCATGAGAAAATCTATACAGACAATTTGCTTGATACTATCACTAAGGCAGTCGTTCCGCAATAGTGTTATATATTCGAAGTTACATATTACTTATAACTATATACTATCACTGTGTCAATAACACAACAAGTCGAATACTTAATTGTATTGATGTCCATTCGGTGTGGCAATCCTTCCGCAATCCCTCATTGGAAAATCTATATATACAATTTGCTTGATACTATCACTAAGGCAATCGTTCCGCAATAATGTTATATATTCGAAGTTACATTTTACTTATAACTATATAAGATCAATGTGGCAATAACACAACAAGTCAAATACTTAATTGTATTGATGACAAATCGCTATGGCAATCCTTCCGCAATCCCTCATGGGAAAATCTTTTTAGACAATTTGCTTGATACTATCACTATGGCAAAACTTCCGCAGTAATGTTATATATTCGAAGCTACACATTACTTATAACTATATACTATCACTGTGGCAGTAACACAACAAGTCGAATTCTTAATTGTATTGATGACCATTCGCTGTGGCAATCCTTCCGCAATCCCTCATGGGAAAATCTATATAGACAATTTGCTTGATACTATCACTAAGGCAATCGTTACGCAGTATTGTTATATATTCGAAGTTACATTTTACTTATAACTATATAAGATCAATGTGGCAATAACACAACAAGTCGAATATTTAATTGTATTGATGACGATTCGCTATGGCAATCGTACCGCAATCCCTCATAGGAAATTCAGTATAGACAATTCGCTAAATACTATCACTATGGCAAAACTTCCGCAGTATTGTTATATATTCGAAGTAACATATTACTTATAACTATATACTATCACTGTGGCAATAACACAACAAGTCGAATATTTAATTGTATTGATGACGATACGCTATGGCAATCCTTTCGCAATCCCTCATGGGAAAATCTATACAGACAATTTGCTTGATACTATCACTAAGGCAGTCGTTCCGCAACAATGTTATATATTCGAAGTTACATTTTACTTATAACTATATACTATCACTATGGCAATAACACAACAAGTCGAATATTTAATTGTATTGATGACGATACGCTATGGAAATCCTTCCGCAATCCCTCATGGGAAAATCTATACAGACAATTTGCTTGATACTATCACTAAGGCAGTCGTTCCGCAATAATGTTATATATTCGAAGTTACATATTACTTATAACTATATACTATCACTGTGGCAATAACACAACAAGTCGAATACTTAATTGTATTGATGACCATTCGGTGTGGCAATCCTTCCGCAATCCCTCATTGGAAAATCTATATATACAATTTGCTTGATACTATCACTAAGACAATCGTTCCGCAATAATGTTATATATTCGAAGTTACGTATTACTTATAACTATATACTATCACTGTGGCAATAACACAACAAATCGAATATTTAATTGTATTGATGACCATACGCTATGGCAATCCTTCCGCAATCCATCATGGGAAAATCTATACAGACAATTTGCTTGATACTATCACTAAGGCAGTCGTTCCGCAATAATGTTATATATTCGAAGTTACATATTACTTATAACTATATAATATCACTGTGGCAATAACACAACAAGTCGAATACTTAATTGTATTGATGACCATTCGCTATGGCAATCCTTCCGCAATCCCTCATGGGAAAATCTATATAAACAATTTGCTTGATACTATCACTAAGGCAATCGTTCCGCAATAATGTTATATATTCGAAAATACATATTACTTATAACTATATACTATCACTGTGGCAATAGCACAACAAGTCGAATACTTAATTGTATTGATGACCATTGGCTATGACAATCCTTCCGCAATCCCTCATGGGAAATTCACTATAGACTATACGCTAAATACTATCACTATGGAAAAACTTTCGCAGTATTGTTATATATTCGAAGTTACATATTACTTATAACTATATACTATCACTGTGGCAATAAAACAGTAAGTCGTATACTTAATTGTATTGATGACCATTCACTATGACAATCCTTCCGCAATTCCTCATGGGAAATTCATTATAGACAATTCGCTAAATAATATCACTATGGCAAAACTTCCGCAGTATTGTTATATATTCGAAGCTACATATTACTTATAACTATAAACTATCACTGTGGCAGTAACACTACAAGTCGAATACTTAATTGTATTGATGACTATTCGCTATGGCAATCCTTCCGCAATCCCTCATGGGAAAATCTATACAGACAATTTGCTTGACACTATCACTAAGGCAGTCGTTCCGCAATAATGTTATATATTCGAAGTTACATATTACTTATAACTATATACTATCACTGTGGCAATAACACAACAAGTCGAATACTTAATTGTATTGATGACCATTCGGTGTGGCAATCCTTCCGCAATCCCTCATTGGAAAATCTATATATACAATTTGCTTGATACTATCACTAAGACAATCGTTCCGCAATAATGTTATATATTCGAAGTTACATTTTACTTATAACTATATAAGATCAATGTGGCAATAACACAACAAGTCAAATACTTAATTGTATTGATGACAAATCGGTATGGCAATCCTTCCGCAATCCCTCATGGGAAAATCTTTTTAGACAATTTGCTTGATACTATCACTATGGCAAAACTTCCGCAGTAATGTTATATATTCGAAGCTACATATTACTTATAACTATATACTATCACTGTGGCAGTAACACAACAAGTCTAATTTTTAATTGTATTGATGACCATTCGCTGTGGCAATCCTTCCGCAATCCCTCATGGGAAAATCTATATAGACAATTCGCTTGATACTATCACTATGGCAAAATTTCCACAGTATTGTTATATATTCGAAGATACATATTACTTATAACTATATACTATCACTGTGGCAATAACACAACAAGTCGAATACTTAATTGTATTGATGACCATTCGCTATCACAATCCTTTCGCAATTCCTCATGGGAAATTCACTATAG
This sequence comes from Ptychoptera contaminata, assembly GCA_963942525.1. Classification (NCBI taxonomy): domain Eukaryota; kingdom Metazoa; phylum Arthropoda; class Insecta; order Diptera; family Ptychopteridae; genus Ptychoptera; species Ptychoptera contaminata. The sequence goes on from OZ012639.1 coordinate 10,081,132, forward strand.
ACTATACGCTAAATACTATCACTATGGAAAAACTTTCGCAGTATTGTTATATATTCGAAGTTACATATTACTTATAACTATATACTATCACTGTGGCAATAAAACAGTAAGTCGTATACTTAATTGTATTGATGACCATTCACTATGACAATCCTTCCGCAATCCCTCATGGGAAATTCATTATAGACAATTCGCTAAATAATATCACTAAGGCAGTCGTTCCGCAATAATGTTATATATTCGAAGTTACATATTACTTATAACTATATACTATAAATGTGGCAATAACACAACAAGTCAAATACTTAATTGTATTGATGACAAATCGCTATGGCAATCCTTCCGCAATCCCTCATGGGAAAATCTATACAGACAATTTGCTAAATACTATCACTAAGGCAATCGTTCCGCAATAGTGTAATATATTCGAAGTTACGTATTACTTATAACTATATACTATTACTGTGGCAGTAACACAACAAGTCGAATTCTTAATAGTATTGATGACCATTCGCTGTGGCAATCCTTCCGCAATCCCTCGTGGGAAAATCTATATAGTCAACTCGCTTGATACTATCACTATGGCAAAACTTCTACAGTATTGTTATATATTCGAAGATACATATTACTTATAACTATATACTATCACTGTGGCAATAACACAACAAGTCGAATACTTAATTGTATTGATGACCATTCGCTCTCACAATCATTTCGCAATCTCTCATGGGAAATTCACTATAGACTATACGCTAAATACTAACACTATGGCAAAACTTCCGCAGTGTTGTTATATATTCGAAGTTACATATTTCGTATAACTATATACTATCACTGTGGCAATAACACAACAAGTCAAATACTTAATTGTATTGATGACCATTCGCTATGGCAATCCTTCCGCAATCCCTCATTGGAAAATCCATATAGACAATTCGCTTGATACTATCACTAAGGCAGTAGTTCCGCAATAGTGTTATATATTCGAAGTTACATATTACTTATAACTTTATACTATCACTGTGGCAGTAACACAACAAGTCGAATACTTAATTGTATTGATGGCCATTCGCTATGACAATCCTTCCGCAATCCCTCATGGGAAAATCTATATAGATAATTCGCTTGATACTATCACTATGGCAAAACTTCCACATTATTGTTATATATTCGAAGATACATATTACTTATAACTATATACGATCACTGTGGCAATAAAACAACAAGTCGATTACTTAATTGTATTGATGACCATTCGCTATGACAATCCTTCCGCAATCCCTCATGGGAAATTCAGTATAGACAATTCGCTTGATACTATCACTATGGCAAAACTTCCGCAGTATTGTTATATATTCGAAGCTACATATTATTTATAACTATATACTATCACTGTGGCAATAACACAACAACTCGAATATTTAATTGTATTGATGACGATACGCTATGGCAATCCTTCCGCAATCCCTCATGAGAAAATCTATACAGACAATTTGCTTGATACTATCACTAAGGCAGTCGTTCCGCAATAGTGTTATATATTCGAAGTTACATATTACTTATAACTATATACTATCACTGTGTCAATAACACAACAAGTCGAATACTTAATTGTATTGATGTCCATTCGGTGTGGCAATCCTTCCGCAATCCCTCATTGGAAAATCTATATATACAATTTGCTTGATACTATCACTAAGGCAATCGTTCCGCAATAATGTTATATATTCGAAGTTACATTTTACTTATAACTATATAAGATCAATGTGGCAATAACACAACAAGTCAAATACTTAATTGTATTGATGACAAATCGCTATGGCAATCCTTCCGCAATCCCTCATGGGAAAATCTTTTTAGACAATTTGCTTGATACTATCACTATGGCAAAACTTCCGCAGTAATGTTATATATTCGAAGCTACACATTACTTATAACTATATACTATCACTGTGGCAGTAACACAACAAGTCGAATTCTTAATTGTATTGATGACCATTCGCTGTGGCAATCCTTCCGCAATCCCTCATGGGAAAATCTATATAGACAATTTGCTTGATACTATCACTAAGGCAATCGTTACGCAGTATTGTTATATATTCGAAGTTACATTTTACTTATAACTATATAAGATCAATGTGGCAATAACACAACAAGTCGAATATTTAATTGTATTGATGACGATTCGCTATGGCAATCGTACCGCAATCCCTCATAGGAAATTCAGTATAGACAATTCGCTAAATACTATCACTATGGCAAAACTTCCGCAGTATTGTTATATATTCGAAGTAACATATTACTTATAACTATATACTATCACTGTGGCAATAACACAACAAGTCGAATATTTAATTGTATTGATGACGATACGCTATGGCAATCCTTTCGCAATCCCTCATGGGAAAATCTATACAGACAATTTGCTTGATACTATCACTAAGGCAGTCGTTCCGCAACAATGTTATATATTCGAAGTTACATTTTACTTATAACTATATACTATCACTATGGCAATAACACAACAAGTCGAATATTTAATTGTATTGATGACGATACGCTATGGAAATCCTTCCGCAATCCCTCATGGGAAAATCTATACAGACAATTTGCTTGATACTATCACTAAGGCAGTCGTTCCGCAATAATGTTATATATTCGAAGTTACATATTACTTATAACTATATACTATCACTGTGGCAATAACACAACAAGTCGAATACTTAATTGTATTGATGACCATTCGCTATGGCAGTCCTTCCGCAATCCCTCATGGGAAAATCTCTATAAACGATTTGCTTGATACTATCACTAAGGCAATCGTTCCGCAATAATGTTATATATTCGAAGTAACATATTACTTATAACTATATACTATCACTGTGGCAATAGCACAACAAGTCGAATACTTAATTGTATTGATGACCATTGGCTATGACAATCCTTCCGCAATCCCTCATGGGAAATTCAGTATAGACAATTCGCTAGATACTATCACTATGGCAAAACATCCGCAGTATTGTTTTATATTCGAAGTTACATATTACTTATAACTATATACTATCACTGTGGCAATAACACAACAAGTCGAATACTTAATTGTATTGATGACCATTCGCTATGGCAATCCTTCCACAATCCCTCATGGGAAAATCTATACAGACAATTTGCTAAATACTATCAATAAGGCAGTCGTTCCGCAATAATGTTATATATTCGAAGTTACATATTACTTATAACTATATACTATCACTGTGGCAATAGCACAACAAGTCGAATACTTAATTGTATTGATGACCATTCACTATGACAATCCTTCCGCAATCCCTCATGGGAAATTCAGTATAGACAATTCGCTTGATACTATCACTATGGCAAAACTTCCGCAGTATTGTTATATATTCGAAGTTACATATTACTTATTACTATATACTATCACTGTGGGAATAACCCAACAAGTCGAATACTTAATTGTATTGATGACCATTCGCTATGGCAATCCTTCCGCAATCCCTCATGGGAAATTCAATATAGACAATTTGGTAAAAACTATCACTATGGCGAAACTCCCGCAATAATGTTATATATTCGAAGCTACATATTACTTATAACTATATACTATCACTGTGACAATAACACAACAAGTCGAATACTTAATTGTATTGATGACCATTCGCTATGGCAATCCTTCCGCAATCCCTCATGGGAAATTCACTATAGACAATTCGCTTCATACTATCACTAGGGCAAAATTTCCACAGTAATGTTATACATTGGAAGCTACATATTACTTATAACTATATACTATCACTGTGACAATAACACAACAAGTCGAATACTTAATTGTATTGATGACCATTCGATATGACAATCCTTCCGCAATCCCTCATGGGAAAATCTATATAGACAATTTGCTTGATACTATCACTATGGCAAAACTTCCGCAGTAATGTTATATATTCGAAGCTACATATTACTTATAACTATATACTATCACTGTGGCAATAGCACAACAAGTCGAATACTTAATTGTATTGATGACCATTGGCTATGAAAATCCTTCCGCAATCCCTCATGGGAAATTCAGTATAGACAATTCGCTTGATACTATCACTATGGCAAAACTTCCGCAGTATTGGTTTATATTCGAAGTTACATATTACTTATAACTATATACTATCACTGTGACAATAACACAACAAGTCGAATACTTAATTGTATTGATGACCATTCGATATGACAATCCTTCCGCAATCCCTCATGGGAAAATCTATATAGACAATTTGCTTGATACTATCACTATGGCAAACTTTCCGCAGTAATGTTATATATTCGAAGCTACATATTACTTATAACTATATACTATCACTGTGGCAATAACACAACAAGTCGAATATTTAATTGTATTGATGACGATACGCTATGGCAATCCTTCCGCAATCCCTCATGGGAAAATCTATACAGACAATTTGCTTGATACTATCACTAAGGCAGTCGTTCCGCAATAATGTTATATATTCGAAGCTTCATATTACTTATAACTATATACTATCACTGTGACAATAACACAACAAGTCGAATACTTAATTGTATTGATGACCATTCGCTATGGCAATCCTTCCGCAATCCCTCATGGGAAATTCACTATAGACAATTCGCTTCATACTATCACTAGGGCAAAATTTCCACAGTAATGTTATACATTCGAAGCTACATATTACTTATAACTATATACTATCACTGTGACAATAACACAACAAGTCGAATACTTAATTGTATTGATGACCATTCGATATGACAATCCTTCCGCAATCCCTCATGGGAAAATCTATATAGACAATTCGCTTGATACTATCACTATGGCAAAACTTCCGCAGTATTGGTTTATATTCGAAGTTACATATTACTTATAACTATATACTATCACTGTGACAATAACACAACAAGTCGAATACTTAATTGTATTGATGACCATTGGCTATGAAAATCCTTCCGCAATCCCTCATGGGAAATTCAGTATAGACAATTCGCTTGATACTATCACTATGGCAAAACTTCCGCAGTATTGGTTTATATTCGAAGTTACATATTACTTATAACTATATACTATCACTGTGGCAATAACACAACAAGTCGAATATTTAATTGTATTGATGACGATACGCTATGGCAATCCTTCCGCAATCCCTCATGGGAAAATCTATATAGACAATTTGCTTGATACTATCACTAAGGCAGTCGTTCCGCAATAATGTTATATATTCGAAGCTTCATATTACTTATAACTATATACTATCACTGTGGCAATAACACAACAAGTCGAATACTTAATTGTATTGATGACCATTCGGTGTGGCAATCCTTCCGCAATCCCTCATTGGAAAATCTATATATACAATTTGCTTGATACTATCACTAAGACAATCGTTCCGCAATAATGTTATATATTCGAAGTTACATTTTACTTATAACTATATACTATCACTGTGGCAATAACACAACAAGTCGAATACTTAATTGTATTGATGACCATTCGGTGTGGCAATCCTTCCGCAATCCCTCATTGGAAAATCTATATATACAATTTGCTTGATACTATCACTAAGACAATCGTTCCGCAATAATGTTATATATTCGAAGTTACATTTTACTTATAACTATATAAGATCAAGGTGGCAATAACACAACAAGTCAAATACTTAATTGTATTGATGACAAATCGCTATGGCAATCCTTCCGCAATCCCTCATGGGAAAATCTTTTTAGACAATTTGCTTGATACTATCACTATGGCAAAACTTCCGCAGTAATGTTATATATTCGAAGCTACACATTACTTATAACTATATACTATCACTGTGGCAGTAACACAGCAAGTCTAATTTTTAATTGTATTGATGACCATTCGGTGTGGCAATCCTTCCGCAATCCCTCATTGGAAATTCACTATAGACAATTCGCTAAATACTATCACTATGGCAAAACTTCCGCAGTATTGTTATATATTCGAAGTAACATATTACTTATAACTATATACTATCACTGTGGCAATAACACAACAAGTCGAATATTTAATTGTATTGATGACGATACGCTATGGCAATCCTTCCGCAATCCCTCATGGGAAAATCTATACAGACAATTTGCTTGATACTATCACTAAGGCAGTCGTTCCGCAATAATGTTATATATTCGAAGCTGCATATTACTTATAACTATATACTATCACTGTGGCAATAACACAACAAGTCGAATACTTAATTGTATTGATGACCATTCGGTGTGGCAATCCTTCCGCAATCCCTCATTGGAAAATCTATATATACAATTTGCTTGATACTATCACTAAGACAATCGTTCCGCAATAATGTTATATATTCGAAGTTACATTTTACTTATAACTATATAAGATCAATGTGGCAATAACACAACAAGTCAAATACTTAATTGTATTGATGACAAATCGCTATGGCAATCCTTCCGCAATCCCTCATGGGAAAATCTTTTTAGACAATTTGCTTGATACTATCACTATGGCAAAACTTCCGCAGTAATGTTATATATTCGAAGCTACACATTACTTATAACTATATACTATCACTGTGGCAGTAACACAGCAAGTCTAATTTTTAATTGTATTGATGACCATTCGGTGTGGCAATCCTTCCGCAATCCCTCATTGGAAATTCACTATAGACTATACGCTAAATACTATCACTATGGAAAAACTTTCGCAGTATTGTTATATATTCGAAGTTACATATTACTTATAACTATATAATATCACTGTGGCAATAACACAACAAGTCGAATACTTAATTGTATTGATGACCATTCGCTATCACAATCCTTTCGCAATTCATCATGGGAAATTCACTATAGACTATACGCTAAATACTATCACTATGGAAAAACTTTCGCAGTATTGTTATATATTCGAAGTTACATATTACTTATAACTATATACTATCACTGTGGCAATAACACAACAAGTCGAATACTTAATTGTATTGATGACCATTCGCTGTGGCAATCCTTCCGCAATCCCTCATGGGAAAATCTATACAGACAATTTGCTTGATACTATCACTAAGGCAGTCGTTCCGCAATAATGTTATATATTCGAAGTTACATATTACTTATAACTATATACTATCACTGTGGCAATAACACAACAAGTCGAATACTTAATTGTATTGATGACCATTCGGTGTGGCAATCCTTCCGCAATCCCTCATTGGAAAATCTATATATACAATTTGCTTGATACTATCACTAAGACAATCGTTCCGCAATAATGTTATATATTCGAAGTTACGTATTACTTATAACTATATACTATCACTGTGGCAATAACACAACAAATCGAATATTTAATTGTATTGATGACCATACGCTATGGCAATCCTTCCGCAATCCATCATGGGAAAATCTATACAGACAATTTGCTTGATACTATCACTAAGGCAGTCGTTCCGCAATAATGTTATATATTCGAAGTTACATATTACTTATAACTATATAATATCACTGTGGCAATAACACAACAAGTCGAATACTTAATTGTATTGATGACCATTCGCTATGGCAATCCTTCCGCAATCCCTCATGGGAAAATCTATATAAACAATTTGCTTGATACTATCACTAAAGCAATCGTTCCGCAATAATGTTATATATTAGAAAATACATATTACTTATAACTATATACTATCACTGTGGCAAAAGCACAACAAGTCGAATACTTAATTGTATTGATGACCATTGGCTATGACAATCCTTCCGCAATCCCTCATGGGAAAATCTATATAAACAATTTGCTTGATACTATCACTATACTAACACAACAAGTCAAATACCTAATTGTATTGATGACAAATCGCTATGGCAATCCTTCCGCAATCCATCATGGGAAAATCTTTTTAGACAATTTGCTTGATACTATCACTATGGCAAAACTTCCGCAGTAATGTTATATATTCGAATCTACACATTACTTATAACTATATACTATCACTGTGGCAGTAACACAACAAGTCGAATTCTTAATTGTATTGATGACCATTCGCTGTGGCAATCCTTCCGCAATCCCTCATGGGAAAATCTATATAGACAATTTGCTTGATACTATCACTAAGGCAATCGTTACGCAGTATTGTTATATATTCGAAGTTACATATTACTTATAACTATATACTATCACTGTGGCAATAGCACAACAAGTCGAATACTTAATTGTATTGATGACCATTCGCTATAACAATCCTTCCGCAATCCCTCATGGGAAATTCAGTATAGACAATTCGCTAGATACTATCACTATGGCAAAACTTCCGCAGTATTGTTTTATATTCGAAGTTACATATTACTTATAACTATATACTATCACTGTGGCAATAACACAACAAGTCGAATACTTAATTGTATTGATGACCATTCGCTATGGCAATCCTTCCACAATCCCTCATGGGAAAATCTATACAGACAATTTGCTAAATACTATCACTAAGGCAGTCGTTCCGCAATAATGTTATATATTTGAAGTTACATATTACTTATAACTATATACTATCACTGTGGCAATAGCACAACAAGTCGAATACTTAATTGTATTGATGACCATTCGCTATAACAATCCTTCCGCAATCCCTCATGGGAAATTCAGTATAGACAATTCGCTTGATACTATCACTATGGCCAAACTTCCGCAGTATTGTTATATATTCGAAGTTACATATTACTTATAACTATATACTATCACTGTGGGAATAACCCAACAAGTCGAATACTTAATTGTATTGATGACCATTCGATATGACAATCTTTCCGCAATCCCTCATGGGAAATTCACTATAGACAATTTGCTTGATACTATCACTAAGGCAATCGTTTCGCAATAATGTTATATATTCGAAGTTACGTATTACTTATAACTATATACTATCACTATGGCAGTAACACAACAAGTCGAATTCTTAATTGTATTGATGACCATTCGCTGTGGCAATCCTTCCGCAATCTCTCATGGGAAAATCTATATAGACAATTCGCTTGATACTATCACTATGGCAAAATTTCCACAGTATTGTTATATATTCGAAGTTACATATTACTTATAACTATATACTATCACTGTGGCAATAACACAACAAGTCGAATACTTAATTGTATTGATGACCATTCGCTGTGGCAATCCTTCCGCAATCCCTCATGGGAAAATCTATACAGACAGTTTGCTTGATACTATCACTAAGGCAGTCGTTCCGCAATAATGTTATATATTCGAAGTTACATATTACTTATAACTATATACTATCACTGTGGCAATAACACAACAAGTCGAATACTTAATTGTATTGATGACCATTCGGTGTGGCAATCCTTCCGCAATCCCTCATTGGAAAATCTATATATACAATTTGCTTGATACTATCACTAAGACAATCGTTCCGCAATAATGTTATATATTCGAAGTTACATTTTACTTATAACTATATAAGATCAATGTGGCAATAACACAACAAGTCAAATACTTAATTGTATTGATGACAAATCGCTATGGCAATCCTTCCGCAATCCCTCATGGGAAAATCTTTTTAGACAATTTGCTTGATACTATCACTATGGCAAAACTTTCGCAGTAATGTTATATATTCGAAGCTACACATTACTTATAACTATATACTATCACTGTGGCAGTAACTCAACAAGTCTAATTTTTAATTGTATTGATGACCATTCGCTGTGGCAATCCTTCCGTAATCCCTCATGGGAAAATCTATATAGACAATTTGCTTGATACTATCACTAAGGCAAACGTTACGCAGTATTGTTATATATTCGAAGTTACATTTTACTTATAACTATATAAGATCAATGTGGCAATAACACAACAAGTCGAATACTTAATTGTATTGATGACCATTCGCTATGGCAATCGTACCGCAATCCCTCATGGCAAATTCAGTATAGACAATTCGCTAAATACTATCACTATGGCAAAACTTCCGCAGTATTGTTATATATTCGAAGTAACATATTACTTATAACTATATACTATCACTGTGGCAATAACACAACAAGTCGAATATTTAATTGTATTGATGACGATACGCTATGGCAATCCTTCCGCAATCCCTCATGGGAAAATCTATACAGACAATTTGCTTGATACTATCACTAAGGTAGTCGTTCCGCAATAATGTTATATATTCGAAGCTGCATATTACTTATAACTATATACTATCACTGTGGCAATAACACAACAAGTCGAATACTTAATTGTATTGATGACCATTCGGTGTGGCAATCCTTCCGCAATCCCTCATTGGAAAATCTATATATACAATTTGCTTGATACTATCACTAAGACAATCGTTCCGCAATAATGTTATATATTCGAAGTTACATTTTACTTATAACTATATAAGATCAATGTGGCAATAACACAACAAGTCAAATACTTAATTGTATTGATGACAAATCGCTATGGCAATCCTTCCGCAATCCCTCATGGGAAAATCTTTTTAGACAATTTGCTTGATACTATCACTATGGCAAAACTTCCGCAGTAATGTTATATATTCGAAGCTACACATTACTTATAACTATATACTATCACTGTGGCAGTAACACAGCAAGTCTAATTTTTAATTGTATTGATGACCATTCGGTGTGGCAATCCTTCCGCAATCCCTCATTGGAAATTCACTATAGACTATACGCTAAATACTATCACTATGGAAAAACTTTCGCAGTATTGTTATATATTCGAAGTTACATATTACTTATAACTATATAATATCACTGTGGCAATAACACAACAAGTCGAATACTTAATTGTATTGATGACCATTCGCTATCACAATCCTTTCGCAATTCATCATGGGAAATTCACTATAGACTATACGCTAAATACTATCACTATGGAAAAACTTTCGCAGTATTGTTATATATTCGAAGTTACATATTACTTATAACTATATACTATCACTGTGGCAATAACACAACAAGTCGAATACTTAATTGTATTGATGACCATTCGCTGTGGCAATCCTTCCGCAATCCCTCATGGGAAAATCTATACAGACAATTTGCTTGATACTATCACTAAGGCAGTCGTTCCGCAATAATGTTATATATTCGAAGTTACATATTACTTATAACTATATACTATCACTGTGGCAATAACACAACAAGTCGAATACTTAATTGTATTGATGACCATTCGGTGTGGCAATCCTTCCGCAATCCCTCATTGGAAAATCTATATATACAATTTGCTTGATACTATCACTAAGACAATCGTTCCGCAATAATGTTATATATTCGAAGTTACGTATTACTTATAACTATATACTATCACTGTGGCAATAACACAACAAATCGAATATTTAATTGTATTGATGACCATACGCTATGGCAATCCTTCCGCAATCCATCATGGGAAAATCTATACAGACAATTTGCTTGATACTATCACTAAGGCAGTCGTTCCGCAATAATGTTATATATTCGAAGTTACATATTACTTATAACTATATACTATCACTGTGTCAATAACACAACAAGTCGAATACTTAATTGTATTGATGACCATTCGCTATGGCAATCCTTCCGCAATCCCTCATGGGAAAATCTATATAAACAATTTGCTTGATACTATCACTAAGGCAATCGTTCCGCAATAATGTTATATATTCGAAAATACATATTACTTATAACTATATACTATCACTGTGGCAATAGCACAACAAGTCGAATACTTAATTGTATTGATGGCAATAAAACAGTAAGTCGTATACTTAATTGTATTGATGACCATTCACTATGACAATCCTTCCGCAATCCCTCATGGGAAATTCATTATAGACAATTCGCTAAATAATATCACTAAGGCAGTCGTTCCGCAATAATGTTATATATTCGAAGTTACATATTACTTATAACTATATACTATAAATGTGGCAATAACACAACAAGTCAAATACTTAATTGTATTGATGACAAATCGCTATGGCAATCCTTCCGCAATCCCTCATGGGAAAATCTTTACAGACAATTTGCTAAATACTATCACTAAGGCAATCGTTCCGCAATAGTGTAATATATTCGAAGTTACGTATTACTTATAACTATATACTATCACTGTGGCAGTAACACAACAAGTCGAATTCTTAATAGTATTGATGACCATTCGCTGTGGCAATCCTTCCGCAATCCCTCGTGGGAAAATCTATATAGTCAACTCGCTTGATACTATCACTATGGCAAAACTTCCACAGTATTGTTATATATTCGAAGATACATATTACTTATAACTATATACTATCACTGTGGCAATAACACAACAAGTCGAATACTTAATTGTATTGATGACCATTCGCTCTCACAATCATTTCGCAATCTCTCATGGGAAATTCACTATAGACTATACGCTAAATACTAACACTATGGCAAAACTTCCGCAGTGTTGTTATATATTCGAAGTTACATATTTCGTATAACTATATACTATCACTGTGGCAATAACACAACAAGTCAAATACTTAATTGTATTGATGACCATTCGCTATGGCAATCCTTCCGCAATCCCTCATTGGAAAATCCATATAGACAATTCGCTTGATACTATCACTAAGGCAGTAGTTCCGCAATAGTGTTATATATTCGAAGTTACATATTACTTATAACTTTATACTATCACTGTGGCAGTAACACAACAAGTCGAATACTTAATTGTATTGATGGCCATTCGCTATGACAATCCTTCCGCAATCCCTCATGGGAAAATCTATATAGATAATTCGCTTGATACTATCACTATGGCAAAACTTCCACATTATTGTTATATATTCGAAGATACATATTACTTATAACTATATACGATCACTGTGGCAATAAAACAACAAGTCGATTACTTAATTGTATTGATGACCATTCGCTATGACAATCCTTCCGCAATCCCTCATGGGAAATTCAGTATAGACAATTCGCTTGATACTATCACTATGGCAAAACTTCCGCAGTATTGTTATATATTCGAAGCTACATATTATTTATAACTATATACTATCACTGTGGCAATAACACAACAACTCGAATATTTAATTGTATTGATGACGATACGCTATGGCAATCCTTCCGCAATCCCTCATGAGAAAATCTATACAGACAATTTGCTTGATACTATCACTAAGGCAGTCGTTCCGCAATAGTGTTATATATTCGAAGTTACATATTACTTATAACTATATACTATCACTGTGTCAATAACACAACAAGTCGAATACTTAATTGTATTGATGTCCATTCGGTGTGGCAATCCTTCCGCAATCCCTCATTGGAAAATCTATATATACAATTTGCTTGATACTATCACTAAGGCAATCGTTCCGCAATAATGTTATATATTCGAAGTTACATTTTACTTATAACTATATAAGATCAATGTGGCAATAACACAACAAGTCAAATACTTAATTGTATTGATGACAAATCGCTATGGCAATCCTTCCGCAATCCCTCATGGGAAAATCTTTTTAGACAATTTGCTTGATACTATCACTATGGCAAAACTTCCGCAGTAATGTTATATATTCGAAGCTACACATTACTTATAACTATATACTATCACTGTGGCAGTAACACAACAAGTCGAATTCTTAATTGTATTGATGACCATTCGCTGTGGCAATCCTTCCGCAATCCCTCATGGGAAAATCTATATAGACAATTTGCTTGATACTATCACTAAGGCAATCGTTACGCAGTATTGTTATATATTCGAAGTTACATTTTACTTATAACTATATAAGATCAATGTGGCAATAACACAACAAGTCGAATATTTAATTGTATTGATGACGATTCGCTATGGCAATCGTACCGTAATCCCTCATAGGAAATTCAGTATAGACAATTCGCTAAATACTATCACTATGGCAAAACTTCCGCAGTAATGTTATATATTCGAAGCTACACATTACTTATAACTATATACTATCACTGTGGCAGTAACACAACAAGTCTAATTTTTAATTGTATTGATGACCATTCGCTGTGGCAATCCTTCCGCAATCCCTCGTGGGAAAATCTATATAGTCAACTCGCTTGATACTATCACTATGGCAAAACTTCCACAGTATTGTTATATATTCGAAGATACATATTACTTATAACTATATACTATCACTGTGGCAATAACACAACAAGTCGAATACTTAATTGTATTGATGACCATTCGCTCTCACAATCATTTCGCAATCTCTCATGGGAAATTCACTATAGACTATACGCTAAATACTAACACTATGGCAAAACTTCCGCAGTGTTGTTATATATTCGAAGTTACATATTTCGTATAACTATATACTATCACTGTGGCAATAACACAACAAGTCAAATACTTAATTGTATTGATGACCATTCGCTATGGCAATCCTTCCGCAATCCCTCATTGGAAAATCCATATAGACAATTCGCTTGATACTATCACTAAGGCAGTAGTTCCGCAATAGTGTTATATATTCGAAGTTACATATTACTTATAACTTTATACTATCACTGTGGCAGTAACACAACAAGTCGAATACTTAATTGTATTGATGGCCATTCGCTATGACAATCCTTCCGCAATCCCTCATGGGAAAATCTATATAGATAATTCGCTTGATACTATCACTATGGCAAAACTTCCACATTATTGTTATATATTCGAAGATACATATTACTTATAACTATATACGATCACTGTGGCAATAAAACAACAAGTCGATTACTTAATTGTATTGATGACCATTCGCTATGACAATCCTTCCGCAATCTCTCATGGGAAATTCAGTATAGACAATTCGCTTGATACTATCACTATGGCAAAACTTCCGCAGTATTGTTATATATTCGAAGCTACATATTATTTATAACTATATACTATCACTGTGGCAATAACACAACAACTCGAATATTTAATTGTATTGATGACGATACGCTATGGCAATCCTTCCGCAATCCCTCATGAGAAAATCTATACAGACAATTTGCTTGATACTATCACTAAGGCAGTCGTTCCGCAATAGTGTTATATATTCGAAGTTACATATTACTTATAACTATATACTATCACTGTGTCAATAACACAACAAGTCGAATACTTAATTGTATTGATGTCCATTCGGTGTGGCAATCCTTCCGCAATCCCTCATTGGAAAATCTATATATACAATTTGCTTGATACTATCACTAAGGCAATCGTTCCGCAATAATGTTATATATTCGAAGTTACATTTTACTTATAACTATATAAGATCAATGTGGCAATAACACAACAAGTCAAATACTTAATTGTATTGATGACAAATCGCTATGGCAATCCTTCCGCAATCCCTCATGGGAAAATCTTTTTAGACAATTTGCTTGATACTATCACTATGGCAAAACTTCCGCAGTAATGTTATATATTCGAAGCTACACATTACTTATAACTATATACTATCACTGTGGCAGTAACACAACAAGTCGAATTCTTAATTGTATTGATGACCATTCGCTGTGGCAATCCTTCCGCAATCCCTCATGGGAAAATCTATATAGACAATTTGCTTGATACTATCACTAAGGCAATCGTTACGCAGTATTGTTATATATTCGAAGTTACATTTTACTTATAACTATATAAGATCAATGTGGCAATAACACAACAAGTCGAATATTTAATTGTATTGATGACGATTCGCTATGGCAATCGTACCGCAATCCCTCATAGGAAATTCAGTATAGACAATTCGCTAAATACTATCACTATGGCAAAACTTCCGCAGTATTGTTATATATTCGAAGTAACATATTACTTATAACTATATACTATCACTGTGGCAATAACACAACAAGTCGAATATTTAATTGTATTGATGACGATACGCTATGGCAATCCTTTCGCAATCCCTCATGGGAAAATCTATACAGACAATTTGCTTGATACTATCACTAAGGCAGTCGTTCCGCAACAATGTTATATATTCGAAGTTACATTTTACTTATAACTATATACTATCACTATGGCAATAAAACAACAAGTCGAATATTTAATTGTATTGATGACGATACGCTATGGAAATCCTTCCGCAATCCCTCATGGGAAAATCTATACAGACAATTTGCTTGATACTATCACTAAGGCAGTCGTTCCGCAATAATGTTATATATTCGAAGTTACATATTACTTATAACTATATACTATCACTGTGGCAATAACACAACAAGTCGAATACTTAATTGTATTGATGACCATTCGCTATGGCAGTCCTTCCGCAATCCCTCATGGGAAAATCTCTATAAACGATTTGCTTGATACTATCACTAAGGCAATCGTTCCGCAATAATGTTATATATTCGAAGTAACATATTACTTATAACTATATACTATCACTGTGGCAATAGCACAACAAGTCGAATACTTAATTGTATTGATGACCATTGGCTATGACAATCCTTCCGCAATCCCTCATGGGAAATTCAGTATAGACAATTCGCTAGATACTATCACTATGGCAAAACTTCCGCAGTATTGTTTTATATTCGAAGTTACATATTACTTATAACTATATACTATCACTGTGGCAATAACACAACAAGTCGAATACTTAATTGTATTGATGACCATTCGCTGTGGCAATCCTTCCGCAATCCCTCATGGGAAAATCTATATAGACAATTTGCTTGATACTATCACTAAGGCAATCGTTACGCAGTATTGTTATATATTCGAAGTTACATTTTACTTATAACTATATAAGATCAATGTGGCAATAACACAACAAGTCGAATATTTAATTGTATTGATGACGATTCGCTATGGCAATCGTACCGCAATCCCTCATAGGAAATTCAGTATAGACAATTCGCTAAATACTATCACTATGGCAAAACTTCCGCAGTATTGTTATATATTCGAAGTAACATATTACTTATAACTATATACTATCACTGTGGCAATAACACAACAAGTCGAATATTTAATTGTATTGATGACGATACGCTATGGCAATCCTTTCGCAATCCCTCATGGGAAAATCTATACAGACAATTTGCTTGATACTATCACTAAGGCAGTCGTTCCGCAACAATGTTATATATTCGAAGTTACATTTTACTTATAACTATATACTATCACTATGGCAATAAAACAACAAGTCGAATATTTAATTGTATTGATTACGATACGCTATGGAAATCCTTCCGCAATCCCTCATGGGAAAATCTATACAGACAATTTGCTTGATACTATCACTAAGGCAGTCGTTCCGCAATAATGTTATATATTCGAAGTTACATATTACTTATAACTATATACTATCACTGTGGCAATAGCACAACAAGTCGAATACTTAATTGTATTGATGACCATTGGCTATGACAATCCTTCCGCAATCCCTCATGGGAAATTCAGTATAGACAATTCGCTAGATACTATCACTATGGCAAAACTTCCGCAGTATTGTTTTATATTCGAAGTTACATATTACTTATAACTATATACTATCACTGTGGCAATAACACAACAAGTCGAATACTTAATTGTATTGATGACCATTCGCTATGGCAATCCTTCCACAATCCCTCATGGGAAAATCTATACAGACAATTTGCTAAATACTATCAATAAGGCAGTCGTTCCGCAATAATGTTATATATTCGAAGTTACATATTACTTATAACTATATACTATCACTGTGGCAATAGCACAACAAGTCGAATACTTAATTGTATTGATGACCATTCACTATGACAATCCTTCCGCAATCCCTCATGGGAAATTCAGTATAGACAATTCGCTTGATACTATCACTATGGCAAAACTTCCGCAGTATTGTTATATATTCGAAGTTACATATTACTTATTACTATATACTATCACTGTGGGAATAACCCAACAAGTCGAATACTTAATTGTATTGATGACCATTCGATATGACAATCTTTCCGCAATCCCTCATGGGAAATTCACTATAGACAATTTGCTTGATACTATCACTAAGGCAATCGTTTCGCAATAATGTTATATATTCGAAGTTACGTATTACTTATAACTATATACTATCACTGTGGCAGTAACACAACAAGTCGAATTCTTAATTGTATTGATGACCATTCGCTGTGGCAATCCTTCCGCAATCCCTCATGGGAAAATCTATATAGACAATTCGCTTGATACTATCACTATGGCAAAATTTCCACAGTATTGTTATATATTCGAAGATACATATTACTTATAACTATATACTATCACTGTGGCAATAACACAACAAGTCGAATACTTAATTGTATTGATGACCATTCGGTATCACAATCCTTTCGCAATTCCTCATGGGAAATTCACTATAGACAATTCGCTAGATACTATCACTATGGCAAAACTTCCGCAGTATTGTTTTATATTCGAAGTTACATATTACTTATAACTATATACTATCACTGTGGCAATAACACAACAAGTCGAATACTTAATTGTATTGATGACCATTCGCTATGGCAATCCTTCCACAATCCCTCATGGGAAAATCTATACAGACAATTTGCTAAATACTATCACTAAGGCAGTCGTTCCGCAGTAATGTTATATATTTGAAGTTACATATTACTTATAACTATATACTATCACTGTGGCAGTAACACAACAAGTCGAATTCTTAATTGTATTGATGACCATTCGCTGTGGCAATCCTTCCGCAATCCCTCATGGGAAAATCTATATAGACAATTCGCTTGATACTATCACTATGGCAAAATTTCCACAGTATTGTTATATATTCGAAGATACATATTACTTATAACTATATACTATCACTGTGGCAATAACACAACAAGTCGAATACTTAATTGTATTGATGACCATTCGGTATCACAATCCTTTCGCAATTCCTCATGGGAAATTCACTATAGACAATTCGCTAGATACTATCACTATGGCAAAACTTCCGCAGTATTGTTTTATATTCGAAGTTACATATTACTTATAACTATATACTATCACTGTGGCAATAAAACAACAAGTCGATTACTTAATTGTATTGATGACCATTCGCTATGACAATCCTTCCGCAATCCCTCATGGGAAATTCAGTATAGACAATTCGCTTGATACTATCACTATGGCAAAACTTCCGCAGTATTGTTATATATTCGAAGCTACATATTATTTATAACTATATACTATCACTGTGGCAATAACACAACAACTCGAATATTTAATTGTATTGATGACGATACGCTATGGCAATCCTTCCGCAATCCCTCATGAGAAAATCTATACAGACAATTTGCTTGATACTATCACTAAGGCAGTCGTTCCGCAATAGTGTTATATATTCGAAGTTACATATTACTTATAACTATATACTATCACTGTGGCAATAGCACAACAAGTCGAATACTTAATTGTATTGATGACCATTCACTATGACAATCCTTCCGCAATCCCTCATGGGAAATTCAGTATAGACAATTCGCTTGATACTATCACTATGGCAAAACTTCCGCAGTATTGTTATATATTCGAAGTTACATATTACTTATTACTATATACTATCACTGTGGGAATAACCCAACAAGTCGAATACTTAATTGTATTGATGACCATTCGATATGACAATCTTTCCGCAATCCCTCATGGGAAATTCACTATAGATAATTTGCTAAATACTATCACTAAAGCAATCGTTCCGCAGTAATGTTATATATTCGAAGCTACATATTACTTATAACTATATACTATCACTGTGTCAATAACACAACAAGTCGAATACTTAATTGTATTGATGACCATTCGATATGACAATCTTTCCGCAATCCCTCATGGGAAATTCACTATAGACAATTTGCTTGATACTATCACTAAGGCAATCGTTCCGCAATAATGTTATATATTCGAAGATACATATTACTTATAACTATATACTATCACTGTGGCAATAACACAACAAGTCGAATACTTAATTGTATTGATGACCATTCGATATGACAATCTTTCCGCAATCCCTCATGGGAAATTCACTATAGACAATTTGCTTGATACTATCACTAAGGCAGTCGTTCCGCAATAGTGTTATATATTCGAAGTTACATATTACTTATAACTATATACTATCACTGTGGCAATAGCACAACAAGTCGAATACTTAATTGTATTGATGACCATTCACTATGACAATCCTTCCGCAATCCCTCATGGGAAATTCAGTATAGACAATTCGCTTGATACTATCACTATGGCAAAACTTCCGCAGTATTGTTATATATTCGAAGTTACATATTACTTATTACTATATACTATCACTGTGGGAATAACCCAACAAGTCGAATACTTAATTGTATTGATGACCATTCGATATGACAATCTTTCCGCAATCCCTCATGGGAAATTCACTATAGATAATTTGCTAAATACTATCACTAAAGCAATCGTTCCGCAGTAATGTTATATATTCGAAGCTACATATTACTTATAACTATATACTATCACTGTGTCAATAACACAACAAGTCGAATACTTAATTGTATTGATGACCATTCGATATGACAATCTTTCCGCAATCCCTCATGGGAAATTCACTATAGACAATTTGCTTGATACTATCACTAAGGCAATCGTTCCGCAATAATGTTATATATTCGAAGATACATATTACTTATAACTATATACTATCACTGTGGCAATAACACAACAAGTCGAATACTTAATTGTATTGATGACCATTCGATATGACAATCTTTCCGCAATCCCTCATGGGAAATTCACTATAGACAATTTGCTTGATACTATCACTAAGGCAATCGTTCCGCAATAATGTTATATATTCGAAGATACATATTACTTATAACTATATACTATCACTGTGGCAATAACACAACAACTCGAATATTTAATTGTATTGATGACGATACGCTATGGCAATCCTTCCGCAATCCCTCATGAGAAAATCTATACAGACAATTTGCTTGATACTATCACTAAGGCAGTCGTTCCGCAATAGTGTTATATATTCGAAGTTACATATTACTTATAACTATATACTATCACTGTGGCAATAGCACAACAAGTCGAATACTTAATTGTATTGATGACCATTCACTATGACAATCCTTCCGCAATCCCTCATGGGAAATTCAGTATAGACAATTCGCTTGATACTATCACTATGGCAAAACTTCCGCAGTATTGTTATATATTCGAAGTTACATATTACTTATTACTATATACTATCACTGTGGGAATAACCCAACAAGTCGAATACTTAATTGTATTGATGACCATTCGATATGACAATCTTTCCGCAATCCCTCATGGGAAATTCACTATAGATAATTTGCTAAATACTATCACTAAAGCAATCGTTCCGCAGTAATGTTATATATTCGAAGCTACATATTACTTATAACTATATACTATCACTGTGTCAATAACACAACAAGTCGAATACTTAATTGTATTGATGACCATTCGATATGACAATCTTTCCGCAATCCCTCATGGGAAATTCACTATAGACAATTTGCTTGATACTATCACTAAGGCAATCGTTCCGCAATAATGTTATATATTCGAAGATACATATTACTTATAACTATATACTATCACTGTGGCAATAACACAACAAGTCGAATACTTAATTGTATTGATGACCATTCGATATGACAATCTTTCCGCAATCCCTCATGGGAAATTCACTATAGACAATTTGCTTGATACTATCACTAAGGCAATCGTTTCGCAATAATGTTATATATTCGAAGTTACGTATTACTTATAACTATATACTATCACTGTGGCAGTAACACAACAAGTCGAATTCTTAATTGTATTGATGACCATTCGATATGACAATCTTTCCGCAATCCCTCATGGGAAATTCACTATAGACAATTTGCTTGATACTATCACTAAGGCAATCGTTTCGCAATAATGTTATATATTCGAAGATACATATTACTTATAACTATATACTATCACTGTGGCAATAACACAACAAGTCGAATACTTAATTGTATTGATGACCATTCGGTATCACAATCCTTTCGCAATTCCTCATGGGAAATTCACTATAGACAATTCGCTAGATACTATCACTATGGCAAAACTTCCGCAGTATTGTTTTATATTCGAAGTTACATATTACTTATAACTATATACTATCACTGTGGCAATAACACAACAAGTCGAATACTTAATTGTATTGATGACCATTCGCTATGGCAATCCTTCCACAATCCCTCATGGGAAAATCTATACAGACAATTCGCTTGATACTATCACTATGGCAAAACTTTCACATTATTGTTATATATTCGAAGATAAATATTACTTATAACTATATACGATCACTGTGGCAATAAAACAACAAGTCGATTACTTAATTGTATTGATGACCATTCGCTATGACAATCCTTCCGCAATCCCTCATGGGAAATTCAGTATAGACAATTCGCTTGATACTATCACTATGGCAAAACTTCCGCAGTATTGTTATATATTCGAAGCTACATATTATTTATAACTATATACTATCACTGTGGCAATAACACAACAACTCGAATATTTAATTGTAATGATGACGATACGCTATGGCAATCCTTCCGCAATCCCTCATGAGAAAATCTATACAGACAATTTGCTTGATACTATCACTAAGGCAGTCGTTCCGCAATAGTGTTATATATTCGAAGTTACATATTACTTATAACTATATACTATCACTGTGTCAATAACACAACAAGTCGAATACTTAATTGTATTGATGACCATTCGGTGTGGCAATCCTTCCGCAATCCCTCATTGGAAAATCTATATATACAATTTGCTTGATACTATCACTAAGGCAATCGTTCCGCAATAATGTTATATATTCGAAGTTACATTTTACTTATAACTATATAAGATCAATGTGGCAATAACACAACAAGTCAAATACTTAATTGTATTGATGACAAATCGCTATGGCAATCCTTCCGCAATCCCTCATGGGAAAATCTTTTTAGACAATTTGCTTGATACTATCACTATGGCAAAACTTCCGCAGTAATGTTATATATTCGAAGCTAAACATTACTTATAACTATATACTATCACTGTGGCAGTAACACAACAAGTCGAATTCTTAATTGTATTGATGACCATTTGCTGTGGCAATCCTTCCGCAATCCCTCATGGGAAAATCTATATAGACAATTTGCTTGATAC
This sequence comes from Ptychoptera contaminata, assembly GCA_963942525.1. Taxonomy (NCBI): domain Eukaryota; kingdom Metazoa; phylum Arthropoda; class Insecta; order Diptera; family Ptychopteridae; genus Ptychoptera; species Ptychoptera contaminata. The sequence continues at coordinate 10,104,365 of OZ012639.1, forward strand.
TATCACTAAGGCAATCGTTACGCAGTATTGTTATATATTCGAAGTTACATTTTACTTATAACTATATAAGATCAATGTGGCAATAACACAACAAGTCGAATATTTAATTGTATTGATGACGATTGGCTATGGCAATCGTACCGCAATCCCTCATAGGAAATTCAGTATAGACAATTCGCTAAATACTATCACTATGGGAAAACTTCCGCAGTATTGTTATATATTCGAAGTAACATATTACTTATAACTATATACTATCACTGTGGCAATAATACAACAAGTCGAATATTTAATTGTATTGATGACGATACGCTATGGCAATCCTTTCGCAATCCCTCATGGGAAAATCTATACAGACAATTTGCTTGATACTATCACTAAGGCAGTCGTTCCGCAATAATGTTATATATTCGAAGTTACATATTACTTATAACTATATACTATCACTGTGTCAATAACACAACAAGTCGAATACTTAATTGTATTGATGACCATTCGCTGTGGCAATCCTTCCGCAATCCCTCATGGGAAAATCTATACAGAAAATTTGCTAAATACTATCACTAAGGCAATCGTTCCGCAATAGTGTAATATATTCGAAGATACATATTACTTATAACTATATACTATCACTGTGGCAATAACACAACAAGTCGAATACTTAATTGTATTGATGACCATTCGCTCTCACAATCATTTCGCAATCCCTCATGGGAAATTCACTATAGACTATACGCTAAATACTAACACTATGGCAAAACTTCCGCAGTGTTGTTATATATTCGAAGTTACATATTTCGTATAACTATATACTATAAATGTGGCAATAACACAACAAGTCAAATACTTAATTGTATTGATGACAAATCGCTATGGCAATCCTTCCGCAATCCCTCATGGGAAAATCTATACAGAAAATTTGCTAAATACTATCACTAAGGCAATCGTTCCGCAATAGTGTAATATATTCGAAGATACATATTACTTATAACTTTATACTATCACTGTGGCAATAACACAACAAGTCGAATACTTAATTGTATTGATGACCATTCGCTCTCACAATCATTTCGCAATCCCTCATGGGAAATTCACTATAGACTATACGCTAAATACTAACACTATGGCAAAACTTCCGCAGTGTTGTTATATATTCGAAGTTACATATTTCGTATAACTATATACTATCACTGTGGCAATAACACAACAAGTCAAATACTTAATTGTATTGATGACCATTCGCTATGGCAATCCTTCCGCAATCCCTCATTGGAAAATCTATATAGACAATTCGCTTGATACTATCACTAAGGCAGTAGTTCCGCAATAGTGTTATATATTCGAAGTAACATATTACTTATAACTATATACGATCACTGTGGCAATAAAACAACAAGTCGATTACTTAATTGTATTGATGACCATTCGCTATGACAATCCTTCCGCAATCCCTCATGGGAAATTCAGTATAGACAATTCGCTTGATACTATCACTATGGCAAAACTTCCGCAGTATTGTTATATATTCGAAGCTACATATTATTTATAACTATATACTATCACTGTGGCAATAACACAACAAGTCGAATATTTAATTGTATTGATGACGATACGCTATGGCAATCCTTCCGCAATCCCTCATTGGAAAATCTATATAGACAATTCGCTTGATACTATCACTAAGGCAGTAGTTCCGCAATAGTGTTATATATTCGAAGTTACATATTACTTATAACTTTATACTATCACTGTGGCAGTAACACAACAAGTCGAATACTTAATTGTATTGATGGCCATTCGCTATGACAATCCTTCCGCAATCCCTCATGGGAAAATCTATATAAACAATTTGCTTGATACTATCACTAAGGCAATCGTTCCGCAATAATGATATATATTCGAAAATACATATTACTTATAACTATATACTATCACTGTGGCAATAGCACAACAAGTCGAATACTTAATTGTATTGATGACCATTGGCTATGACAATCCTTCCGCAATCCCTCATGGGAAATTCAGTATAGACAATTCGCTTGATACTATCACTATGGCAAAACTTCCGCAGTATTGTTTTATATTCGAAGTTACATATTACTTATAACTATATACTATCACTGTGGCAATAACACAACAAGTCGAATACTTAATTGTATTGATGACCATTCGCTATGGCAATCCTTCCGCAATCCCTCGTGGAAAAATCTATATAGACAATTCGCTTGATACTATCACTATGGCAAAACTTCCACATTATTGTTATATATTCGAAGTTACATATTACTTATAACTATATACTATCACTGTGGCAATAACACAACAAGTCGAATACTTAATTGTATTGATGACCATTCGCTATCACAATCATTTCGCAATTCCTCATGGGAAATTCACTATAGACTATACGCTAAATACTAACACTATGGCAAAACTTCCGCAGTAATGTTATATTTTCGAAGTTACATATTACTTATAACTATATACTATCACTGTGGCAATAACACAACAAGTCAAATACTTAATTGTATTGATGACCATTCGCTATGGCAATCCTTCCGCAATCCCTCATTGGAAAATCTATATTGACAATTCGCTTGATACTATCACTAAGGCAGTAGTTCCGCAATAGTGTTATATATTCGAAGTTACATATTACTAATAACTATATACTATCACTGTGGCAATAACACAACAAGTCGAATACTTAATTGTATTGATGACCATTCGCTCTCACAATCATTTCGCAATCCCTCATGGGAAATTCACTATAGACTATACGCTAAATACTAACACTATGGCAAAACTTCCGCAGTGTTGTTATATATTCGAAGTTACATATTTCGTATAACTATATACTATCACTGTGGCAATAACACAACAAGTCAAATACTTAATTGTATTGATGACCATTCGCTATGGCAATCCTTCCGCAATCCCTCATTGGAAAATCTATATAGACAATTCGCTTGATACTATCACTAAGGCAGTAGTTCCGCAATAGTGTTATATATTCGAAGTTACATATTACTTATAACTTTATACTATCACTGTGGCAGTAACACAACAAGTCGAATACTTAATTGTATTGATGGCCATTCGCTATGACAATCCTTCCGCAATCCCTCATGGGAAAATCTATATAGATAATTTGCTTGATACTATCACTAAGGCAATAGTTTTGCAATAATGTTATATATTCGAAGTAACATATTACTTATAACTATATACGATCACTGTGGCAATAAAACAACAAGTCGATTACTTAATTGTATTGATGACCATTCGCTATGACAATCCTTCCGCAATCCCTCATGGGAAATTCAGTATAGACAATTCGCTTGATACTATCACTATGGCAAAACTTCCGCAGTATTGTTATATATTCGAAGCTACATATTATTTATAACTATATACTATCACTGTGGCAATAACACAACAAGTCTAATACTTAATTGTATTGATGACCATTCGCTATGGCAATCCTTCCGCAATCCCTCATTGGAAAATCTATATAGACAATTCGCTTGATACTATCACTAAGGCAGTAGTTCCGCAATAGTGTTATATATTCGAAGTTACATATTACTTATAACTATATACTATCACTGTGGCAATAACACAACAAGTCGAATACTTAATTGTATTGATGACCATTCGCTATCACAATCATTTCGCAATTCCTCATGGGAAATTCACTATAGACTATACGCTAAATACTAACACTATGGCAAAACTTCCGCAGTAATGTTATATTTTCGAAGTTACATATTACTTATAACAATATACTATCACTGTGGCAATAACACAACAAGTCTAATACTTAATTGTATTGATGACCATTCGCTATGGCAATCCTTCCGCAATCCCTCATTGGAAAATCTATATAGACAATTCGCTAAATAATATCACTAAGGCAGTCGTTCCTCAATAATGTTATATATTCGAAGTTACATATTACTTATAACTATATACTATAAATGTGGCAATAACACAACAAGTCGAATTCTTAATTGTATTGATGACCATTCGCTGTGGCAATCCTTCCGCAATCCCTCGTGGGAAAATCTATATAGACAATTCGCTTGATACTATCACTATGGCAAAACTTCCACAGTATTGTTATATATTCGAAGATACATATTACTTATAACTATATACTATCACTGTGGCAATAACACAACAAGTCGAATACTTAATTGTATTGATGACCATTCGCTCTCACAATCATTTCGCAATCCCTCATGGGAAATTCACTATAGACTATACGCTAAATACTAACACTATGGCAAAACTTCCGCAGTGTTGTTATATATTCGAAGTTACATATTTCGTATAACTATATACTATCACTGTGGCAATAACACAACAAGTCAAATACTTAATTGTATTGATGACAAATTGCTATGGCAATCCTTCCGCAATCCCTCATGGGAAAATCTATACAGACAATTTGCTAAATACTATCACTAAGGCAATCGTTCCGCAATAGTGTAATATATTCGAAGTTACGTATTACTTATAACTATATACTATCACTGTGGCAGTAACACAACAAGTCGAATTCTTAATTGTATTGATGACCATTCGCTGTGGCAATCCTTCCGCAATCCCTCGTGGGAAAATCTATATAGACAATTCGCTTGATACTATCACTATGGCAAAACTTCCACAGTATTGTTATATATTCGAAGATACATATTACTTATAACTATATACTATCACTGTGGCAATAACACAACAAGTCGAATACTTAATTGTATTGATGACCATTCGCTCTCACAATCATTTCGCAATCCCTCATGGGAAATTCACTATAGACTATACGCTAAATACTAACACTATGGCAAAACTTCCGCAGTGTTGTTATATATTCGAAGTTACATATTTCGTATAACTATATACTATCACTGTGGCAATAACACAACAAGTCAAATACTTAATTGTATTGATGACCATTCGCTATGGCAATCCTTCCGCAATCCCTCATTGGAAAATCTATATAGACAATTCGCTTGATACTATCACTAAGGCAGTCGTTCCGCAATAGTGTTATATATTCGAAGTTACATATTACTTATAACTTTATACTATCACTGTGGCAGTAACACAACAAGTCGAATACTTAATTGTATTGATGGCCATTCGCTATGACAATCCTTCCGCAATCCCTCATGGGAAAATCTATATAGATAATTTGCTTGATACTATCACTAAGGCAATAGTTTTGCAATAATGTTATATATTCGAAGTAACATATTACTTATAACTATATACGATCACTGTGGCAATAAAACAACAAGTCGATTACTTAATTGTATTGATGACCATTCGCTATGACAATCCTTCCGCAATCCCTCATGGGAAATTCAGTATAGACAATTCGCTTGATACTATCACTATGGCAAAACTTCCGCAGTATTGTTATATATTCGAAGCTACATATTATTTATAACTATATACTATCACTGTGGCAATAACACAACAACTCGAATATTTAATTGTATTGATGACGATACGCTATGGCAATCCTTCCGCAATCCCTCATGAGAAAATCTATACAGACAATTTGCTTGATACTATCACTAAGGCAGTCGTTCCGCAATAGTGTTATATATTCGAAGTTACATATTACTTATAACTATATACTATCACTGTGTCAATAACACAACAAGTCGAATACTTAATTGTATTGATGACCATTCGGTGTGGCAATCCTTCTGCAATCCCTCATTGGAAAATCTATATATACAATTTGCTTGATACTATCACTAAGGCAATCGTTCCGCAATAATGTTATATATTCGAAGTTACATTTTACTTATAACTATATAAGATCAATGTGGCAATAACACAACAAGTCAAATACTTAATTGTATTGATGACAAATCGCTATGGCAATCCTTCCGCAATCCCTCATGGGAAAATCTTTTTAGACAATTTGCTTGATACTATCACTATGGCAAAACTTCCGCAGTAATGTTATATATTCGAAGCTACACATTACTTATAACTATATACTATCACTGTGGCAGTAACACAACAAGTCGAATTCTTAATTGTATTGATGACCATTCGCTGTGGCAATCCTTCCGCAATCCCTCATGGGAAAATCTATATAGACAATTTGCTTGATACTATCACTAAGGCAATCGTTACGCAGTATTGTTATATATTCGAAGTTACATTTTACTTATAACTATATAAGATCAATGTGGCAATAACACAACAAGTCGAATATTTAATTGTATTGATGACGATTCGCTATGGCAATCGTACCGCAATCCCTCATTGGAAATTCAGTATAGACAATTCGCTAAATACTATCACTATGGCAAAACTTCCGCAGTATTGTTATATATTCGAAGTAACATATTACTTATAACTATATACTATCACTGTGGCAATAACACAACAAGTCGAATATTTAATTGTATTGATGACGATACGCTATGGCAATCCTTTCGCAATCCCTCATGGGAAAATCTATACAGACAATTTGCTTGATACTATCACTAAGGCAGTCGTTCCGCAATAATGTTATATATTGGAAGTTACATATTACTTATAACTATATACTATCACTGTGTCAATAACACAACAAGTCGAATACTTAATTGTATTGATGACCATTCGCTGTGGCAATCCTTCCGCAATCCCTCATGGGAAAATCTATACAGACAATTTGCTTGATACTATCACTATGGCAGTCGTTCCGCAATAATGTTATATATTCGAAGTTACATTTTACTTATAAATATATAAGATCAATGTGGCAATAACACAACAAGTCGAATACTTAATTGTATTGATGACAAATCGCTATGGCAATCCTTCCGCAATCCCTCAGGGGAAAATCTATACAGACAATTTGCTTGATACTATCACTAAGGCAGTCGTTCCGCAATAATGTTATATATTCGAAGTTACATATTACTTATAACTATATACTATCACTGTGGCAATGACACAACAAGTCGAATACTTAATTGTATTGATGACCATTCGCTGTGGTAATCCTTCCGCAATCCCTCATGGGAAATTCAGTATAGACAATTCGCTTGATACTATCACTATGGCAAAACTTCCGCAGTATTGTTTTATATTCGAAGCTACATATTATTTATAACTATATACTATCACTGTGGCAATAACACAACAAGTCGAATACTTAATTGTATTGATGACCATTCGCTATGGCAATCCTTCCGCAATCCCTCGTGGAAAAATCTATATAAACAATTCGCTTGATACTATCACTATGGCAAAACTTCCACATTATTGTTATATATTCGAAGATACATATTACTTATAACTATATACTATCACTGTGGCAATAACACAACAAGTCGAATACTTAATTGTATTGATGACCATTCGCTATCACAATCATTTCGCAATTCCTCATGGGAAATTCACTATAGACTATACGCTAAATACTAACACTATGGCAAAACTTCCGCAGTAATGTTATATTTTCGAAGTTACATATTACTTATAACTATATACTATCACTGTGGCAATAACACAACAAGTCAAATACTTAATTGTATTGATGACCATTCGGTGTGGCAATCCTTCTGCAATCCCTCATTGGAAAATCTATATATACAATTTGCTTGATACTATCACTAAGGCAATCGTTCCGCAATAATGTTATATATTCGAAGTTACATTTTACTTATAACTATATAAGATCAATGTGGCAATAACACAACAAGTCGAATACTTAATTGTATTGATGACCATTCGCTATCACAATCCTTTCGCAATTCCTCATGGGAAATTCACTATAGACTATACGCTAAATACTATCACTATGGAAAAACTTTCGCAGTATTGTTATATATTCGAAGTTACATACTACTTATAACTATATACTATCACTGTGGCAATAACACAGTAAGTCGTATACTTAATTGTATTGATGACCATTCACTATGACAATCCTTCTGCAATCCCTCATGGGAAATTCATTATAGACAATTCGCTAAATAATATCACTAAGGCAGTCGTTCCGCAATAATGTTATATATTCGAAGTTACATATTACTTATAACTATATACTATAAATGTGGCAATAACACAACAAGTCAAATACTTAATTGTATTGATGACAAATCGCTATGGCAATCCTTCCGCAATCCCTCATGGGAAAATCTATACAGACAATTTGCTAAATACTATCACTAAGGCAATCGTTCCGCAATAGTGTAATACATTCGAAGTTACGTATTACTTATAACTATATACTATCACTGTGGCAGTAACACAACAAGTCGAATTCTTAATTGTATTGATGACCATTCGCTGTGGCAATCCTTCCGCAATCCCTCGTGGGAAAATCTATATAGACAATTCGCTTGATACTATCACTATGGCAAAACTTCCACAGTATTGTTATATATTCGAAGATACATATTACTTATAACTATATACTATCACTGTGGCAATAACACAACAAGTCGAATACTTAATTGTATTGATGACCATTGGCTATGACAATCCTTCCGCAATCCCTCATGGGAAATTCAGTATAGACAATTCGCTTGATACTATCACTATGGCAAAACTTCCGCAGTATTGTTTTATATTCGAAGTTACATATTACTTATAACTATATACTATCACTGTGGCAATAACACAACAAGTCGAATACTTAATTGTATTGATGACCATTCGCTATGGCAATCCTTCCGCAATCCCTCGTGGAAAAATCTATATAGACAATTCGCTTGATACTATCACTATGGCAAAACTTCCACATTATTGTTATATATTCGAAGATACATATTACTTATAACTATATACTATCACTGTGGCAATAACACAACAAGTCGAATACTTAATTGTAGTGATGACCATTCGCTATCACAATCATTTCGCAATTCCTCATGGGAAATTCACTATAGACTATACGCTAAATACTAACACTATGGCAAAACTTCCGCAGTAATGTTATATTTTCGAAGTTACATATTACTTATAACAATATACTATCACTGTGGCAATAACACAACAAGTCAAATACTTAATTGTATTGATGACCATTCGCTATGGCAATCCTTCCGCAATCCCTCATTGGAAAATCTATATAGACAATTCGCTTGATACTATCACTAAGGCAGTAGTTCCGCAATAGTGTTATATATTCGAAGTTACATATTACTTATAACTATATACTATCACTGTGGCAATAACACAACAAGTCGAATACTTAATTGTATTGATGACCATTCGCTATGGCAATCCTTCCGCAATCCCTCGTGGAAAAATCTATATAGACAATTCGCTTGATACTATCACTAAGGCAGTCGTTCCGCAATAATGTTATATATTCGAAGCTACATATTACTTATAACTATATACTATCACTGTGGCAATAACACAACAAGTCGAATACTTAATTGTATTGATGACCATTCGCTATCACAATCATTTCGCAATTCCTCATGGGAAATTCACTATAGACTATACGCTAAATACTAACACTATGGCAAAACTTCCGCAGTAATGTTATATTTTCGAAGTTACATATTAATTATAACAATATACTATCACTGTGGCAATAACACAACAAGTCAAATACTTAATTGTATTGATGACCATTCGCTATGGCAATCCTTCCGCAATCCCTCATTGGAAAATCTATATAGACAATTCGCTTGATACTATCACTAAGGCAGTAGTTCCGCAATAGTGTTATATATTCGAAGTTACATATTACTTATAACTATATACTATCACTGTGGCAATAACACAACAAGTCGAATACTTAATTGTATTGATGACCATTCGCTATCACAATCCTTTCGCAATTCCTCATGGGAAATTCACTATAGACTATACGCTAAATACAATCACTATGGAAAAACTTTCGCAGTATTGTTATATATTGGAAGTTACATATTACTTATAACTATATACTATCACTGTGGCAATAACACAGTAAGTCGTATACTTAATTGTATTGATGACCATTCACTATGACAATCCTTCCGCAATCCCTCATGGGAAATTCATTATAGACAATTCGCTAAATAATATCACTAAGGCAGTCGTTCCGCAATAATGTTATATATTCGAAGTTACATATTACTTATAACTATATACTATAAATGTGGCAATAACACAACAAGTCAAATACTTAATTGTATTGATGACAAATTGCTATGGCAATCCTTCCGCAATCCCTCATGGGAAAATCTATACAGACAATTTGCTAAATACTATCACTAAGGCAATCGTTCCGCAATAGTGTAATATATTCGAAGTTACGTATTACTTATAACTATATACTATCACTGTGGCAGTAACACAACAAGTCGAATTCTTAATTGTATTGATGACCATTCGCTGTGGCAATCCTTCCGCAATCCCTCGTGGGAAAATCTATATAGACAATTCGCTTGATACTATCACTATGGCAAAACTTCCACAGTATTGTTATATATTCGAAGATACATATTACTTATAACTATATACTATCACTGTGGCAATAACACAACAAGTCGAATACTTAATTGTATTGATGACCATTCGCTCTCACAATCATTTCGCAATCCCTCATGGGAAATTCACTATAGACTATACGCTAAATACTAACACTATGGCAAAACTTCCGCAGTGTTGTTATATATTCGAAGTTACATATTACTTATAACTATATACTATCACTGTGTCAATAACACAACAAGTCAAATACTTAATTGTATTGATGAGCATTCGCTATGGCAATCCTTCCGCAATCCCTCATTGGAAAATCTATATAGACAATTCGCTTGATACTATCACTAAGGCAGTAGTTCCGCAATAGTGTTATATATTCGAAGTTACATATTACTTATAACTTTATACTATCACTGTGGCAGTAACACAACAAGTCGAATACTTAATTGTATTGATGGCCATTCGCTATGACAATCCTTCCGCAATCCCTCATGGGAAAATCTATATAGATAATTTGCTTGATACTATCACTAAGGCAATAGTTTTGCAATAATGTTATATATTCGAAGTAACATATTACTTATAACTATATACGATCACTGTGGCAATAAAACAACAAGTCGATTACTTAATTGTATTGATGACCATTCGCTATGACAATCCTTCCGCAATCCCTCATGGGAAATTCAGTATAGACAATTCGCTTGATACTATCACTATGGCAAAACTTCCGCAGTATTGTTATATATTCGAAGCTACATATTATTTATAACTATATACTATCACTGTGGCAATAACACAACAACTCGAATATTTAATTGTATTGATGACGATACGCTATGGCAATCCTTCCGCAATCCCTCATGAGAAAATCTATACAGACAATTTGCTTGATACTATCACTAAGGCAGTCGTTCCGCAATAGTGTTATATATTCGAAGTTACATATTACTTATAACTATATACTATCACTGTGTCAATAACACAACAAGTCGAATACTTAATTGTATTGATGACCATTCGGTGTGGCAATCCTTCTGCAATCCCTCATTGGAAAATCTATATATACAATTTGCTTGATACTATCACTAAGGCAATCGTTCCGCAATAATGTTATATATTCGAAGTTACATTTTACTTATAACTATATAAGATCAATGTGGCAATAACACAACAAGTCAAATACTTAATTGTATTGATGACAAATCGCTATGGCAATCCTTCCGCAATCCCTCATGGGAAAATCTTTTTAGACAATTTGCTTGATACTATCACTATGGCAAAACTTCCGCAGTAATGTTATATATTCGAAGCTACACATTACTTATAACTATATACTATCACTGTGGCAGTAACACAACAAGTCGAATATTTAATTGTATTGATGACGATTCGCTATGGCAATCGTACCGCAATCCCTCATAGGAAATTCAGTATAGACAATTCGCTAAATACTATCACTATGGCAAAACTTCCGCAGTATTGTTATATATTCGAAGTAACATATTACTTATAACTATATACTATCACTGTGGCAATAACACAACAAGTCGAATATTTAATTGTATTGATGACGATACGCTATGGCAATCCTTTCGCAATCCCTCATGGGAAAATCTATACAGACAATTTGCTTGATACTATCACTATGGCAGTCGTTCCGCAATAATGTTATATATTCGAAGTTACATTTTACTTATAACTATATACTATCACTGTGGCAATAACACAACAAGTCGAATACTTAATTGTATTGATGACCATTCGCTATGGCAATCCTTCCGCAATCCCTCGTGGAAAAATCTATATAGACAATTCGCTTGATACTATCACTATGGCAAAACTTCCACATTATTGTTATATATTCGAAGATACATATTACTTATAACTATATACTATCACTGTGGCAATAACACAACAAGTCGAATACTTAATTGTATTGATGACCATTCGCTATCACAATCATTTCGCAATTCCTCATGGGAAATTCACTATAGACTATACGCTAAATACTAACACTATGGCAAAACTTCCGCAGTAATGTTATATTTTCGAAGTTACATATTACTTATAACTATATACTATCACTGTGGCAATAACACAACAAGTCAAATACTTAATTGTATTGATGACCATTCGCTATGGCAATCCTTCCGCAATTCCTCATGGGAAATTCACTATAGACTATACGCTAAATACTATCACTATGGAAAAACTTTCGCAGTATTGTTATATATTCGAAGTTACATATTACTTATAACTATATACTATCACTGTGGCAATAACACAGTAAGTCGTATACTTAATTGTATTGATGACCATTCACTATGACAATCCTTCTGCAATCCCTCATGGGAAATTCATTATAGACAATTCGCTAAATAATATCACTAAGGCAGTCGTTCCGCAATAATGTTATATATTCGAAGTTACATATTACTTATAACTATATACTATAAATGTGGCAATAACACAACAAGTCAAATACTTAATTGTATTGATGACAAATCGCTATGGCAATCCTTCCGCAATCCCTCATGGGAAAATCTATACAGACAATTTGCTAAATACTATCACTAAGGCAATCGTTCCGCAATAGTGTAATACATTCGAAGTTACGTATTACTTATAACTATATACTATCACTGTGGCAGTAACACAACAAGTCGAATTCTTAATTGTATTGATGACCATTCGCTGTGGCAATCCTTCCGCAATCCCTCGTGGGAAAATCTATATAGACAATTCGCTTGATACTATCACTATGGCAAAACTTCCACAGTATTGTTATATATTCGAAGATACATATGACTTATAACTATATACTATCACTGTGGCAATAACACAACAAGTCGAATACTTAATTGTATTGATGACCATTCGCTCTCACAATCATTTCGCAATCCCTCATGGGAAATTCACTATAGACTATACGCTAAATACTAACACTATGGCAAAACTTCCGCAGTGTTGTTATATATTCGAAGTTACATATTTCGTATAACTATATACTATCACTGTGGCAATAACACAACAAGTCAAATACTTAATTGTATTGATGACCATTCGCTATGGCAATCCTTCCGCAATCCCTCATTGGAAAATCTATATAGACAATTCGCTTGATACTATCACTAAGGCAGTAGTTCCGCAATTGTGTTATATATTCGAAGTTACATATTACTTATAACTTTATACTATCACTGTGGCAGTAACACAACAAGTCGAATACTTAATTGTATTGATGGCCATTCGCTATGACAATCCTTCCGCAATCCCTCATGGGAAAATCTATATAGATAATTTGCTTGATACTATCACTAAGGCAATAGTTTTGCAATAATGTTATATATTCGAAGTAACATATTACTTATAACTATATACGATCACTGTGGCAATAAAACAACAAGTCGATTACTTAATTGTATTGATGACCATTCGCTATGACAATCCTTCCGCAATCCCTCATGGGAAATTCAGTATAGACAATTCGCTTGATACTATCACTATGGCAAAACTTCCGCAGTATTGTTATATATTCGAAGCTACATATTATTTATAACTATATACTATCACTGTGGCAATAACACAACAACTCGAATATTTAATTGTATTGATGACGATACGCTATGGCAATCCTTCCGCAATCCCTCATGAGAAAATCTATACAGACAATTTGCTTGATACTATCACTAAGGCAGTCGTTCCGCAATAGTGTTATATATTCGAAGTTACATATTACTTATAACTATATACTATCACTGTGGCAATAACACAACAAGTCGAATACTTAATTGTATTGATGACCATTCGCTATCACAATCATTTCGCAATTCCTCATGGGAAATTCACTATAGACTATACGCTAAATACTAACACTATGGCAAAACTTCCGCAGTAATGTTATATTTTCGAAGTTACATATTACTTATAACAATATACTATCACTGTGGCAATAACACAACAAGTCAAATACTTAATTGTATTGATGACCATTCGCTATGGCAATCCTTCCGCAATCCCTCATGAGAAAATCTATACAGACAATTTGCTTGATACTATCACTAAGGCAGTCGTTCCGCAATAGTGTTATATATTCGAAGTTACATATTACTTATAACTATATACTATCACTGTGGCAATAACACAACAAGTCGAATACTTAATTGTATTGATGACCATTCGCTATCACAATCATTTCGCAATTCCTCATGGGAAATTCACTATAGACTATACGCTAAATACTAACACTATGGCAAAACTTCCGCAGTAATGTTATATTTTCGAAGTTACATATTACTTATAACAATATACTATCACTGTGGCAATAACACAACAAGTCAAATACTTAATTGTATTGATGACAAATCGCTATGGCAATCCTTCCGCAATCCCTCATGGGAAAATCTATACAGACAATTTGCTAAATACTATCACTAAGGCAATCGTTCCGCAATAGTGTAATACATTCGAAGTTACGTATTACTTATAACTATATACTATCACTGTGGCAGTAACACAACAAGTCGAATTCTTAATTGTATTGATGACCATTCGCTGTGGCAATCCTTCCGCAATCCCTCGTGGGAAAATCTATATAGACAATTCGCTTGATACTATCACTATGGCAAAACTTCCACAGTATTGTTATATATTCGAAGATACATATGACTTATAACTATATACTATCACTGTGGCAATAACACAACAAGTCGAATACTTAATTGTATTGATGACCATTCGCTCTCACAATCATTTCGCAATCCCTCATGGGAAATTCACTATAGACTATACGCTAAATACTAACACTATGGCAAAACTTCCGCAGTGTTGTTATATATTCGAAGTTACATATTTCGTATAACTATATACTATCACTGTGGCAATAACACAACAAGTCAAATACTTAATTGTATTGATGACCATTCGCTATGGCAATCCTTCCGCAATCCCTCATTGGAAAATCTATATAGACAATTCGCTTGATACTATCACTAAGGCAGTAGTTCCGCAATTGTGTTATATATTCGAAGTTACATATTACTTATAACTTTATACTATCACTGTGGCAGTAACACAACAAGTCGAATACTTAATTGTATTGATGGCCATTCGCTATGACAATCCTTCCGCAATCCCTCATGGGAAAATCTATATAGATAATTTGCTTGATACTATCACTAAGGCAATAGTTTTGCAATAATGTTATATATTCGAAGTAACATATTACTTATAACTATATACGATCACTGTGGCAATAAAACAACAAGTCGATTACTTAATTGTATTGATGACCATTCGCTATGACAATCCTTCCGCAATCCCTCATGGGAAATTCAGTATAGACAATTCGCTTGATACTATCACTATGGCAAAACTTCCGCAGTATTGTTATATATTCGAAGCTACATATTATTTATAACTATATACTATCACTGTGGCAATAACACAACAACTCGAATATTTAATTGTATTGATGACGATACGCTATGGCAATCCTTCCGCAATCCCTCATGAGAAAATCTATACAGACAATTTGCTTGATACTATCACTAAGGCAGTCGTTCCGCAATAGTGTTATATATTCGAAGTTACATATTACTTATAACTATATACTATCACTGTGGCAATAACACAACAAGTCGAATACTTAATTGTATTGATGACCATTCGCTATCACAATCATTTCGCAATTCCTCATGGGAAATTCACTATAGACTATACGCTAAATACTAACACTATGGCAAAACTTCCGCAGTAATGTTATATTTTCGAAGTTACATATTACTTATAACAATATACTATCACTGTGGCAATAACACAACAAGTCAAATACTTAATTGTATTGATGACCATTCGCTATGGCAATCCTTCCGCAATCCCTCATTGGAAAATCTATATAGACAATTCGCTTGATACTATCACTAAGGCAGTAGTTCCGCAATTGTGTTATATATTCGAAGTTACATATTACTTATAACTTTATACTATCACTGTGGCAGTAACACAACAAGTCGAATACTTAATTGTATTGATGGCCATTCGCTATGACAATCCTTCCGCAATCCCTCATGGGAAAATCTATATAGATAATTTGCTTGATACTATCACTAAGGCAATAGTTTTGCAATAATGTTATATATTCGAAGTAACATATTACTTATAACTATATACGATCACTGTGGCAATAAAACAACAAGTCGATTACTTAATTGTATTGATGACCATTCGCTATGACAATCCTTCCGCAATCCCTCATGGGAAATTCAGTATAGACAATTCGCTTGATACTATCACTATGGCAAAACTTCCGCAGTATTGTTATATATTCGAAGCTACATATTATTTATAACTATATACTATCACTGTGGCAATAACACAACAACTCGAATATTTAATTGTATTGATGACGATACGCTATGGCAATCCTTCCGCAATCCCTCATGAGAAAATCTATACAGACAATTTGCTTGATACTATCACTAAGGCAGTCGTTCCGCAATAGTGTTATATATTCGAAGTTACATATTACTTATAACTATATACTATCACTGTGGCAATAACACAACAAGTCGAATACTTAATTGTATTGATGACCATTCGCTATCACAATCATTTCGCAATTCCTCATGGGAAATTCACTATAGACTATACGCTAAATACTAACACTATGGCAAAACTTCCGCAGTAATGTTATATTTTCGAAGTTACATATTACTTATAACTATATACTATCACTGTGGCAATAACACAACAAGTCGAATACTTAATTGTATTGATGACCATTCGCTATCACAATCCTTTCGCAATTCCTCATGGGAAATTCACTATAGACTATACGCTAAATACTATCACTATGGAAAAACTTTCGCAGTATTGTTATATATTGGAAGTTACATATTACTTATAACTATATACTATCACTGTGGCAATAACACAGTAAGTCGTATACTTAATTGTATTGATGACCATTCACTATGACAATCCTTCCGCAATCCCTCATGGGAAATTCATTATAGACAATTCGCTAAATAATATCACTAAGGCAGTCGTTCCGCAATAATGTTATATATTCGAAGTTACATATTACTTATAACTATATACTATAAATGTGGCAATAACACAACAAGTCGAATATTTAATTGTATTGATGACGATTCGCTATGGCAATCGTACCGCAATCCCTCATAGGAAATTCAGTATAGACAATTCGCTAAATACTATCACTATGGCAAAACTTCCGCAGTATTGTTATATATTCGAAGTAACATATTACTTATAACTATATACTATCACTGTGGCAATAACACAACAACTCGAATATTTAATTGTATTGATGACGATACGCTATGGCAATCCTTTCGCAATCCCTCATGGGAAAATCTATACAGACAATTTGCTTGATACTATCACTAAGGCAGTCGTTCCGCAATAATGTTATATATTCGAAGTTACATATTACTTATAACTATATACTATCACTGTGTCAATAACACAACAAGTCGAATACTTAATTGTATTGATGACCATTCGCTGTGGCAATCCTTCCGCAATCCCTCATGGGAAAATCTATACAGACAATTTGCTTGATACTATCACTATGGCAGTCGTTCCGCAATAATGTTATATATTCGAAGTTACATTTTACTTATAACTATATAAGATCAATGTGGCAATAACACAACAAGTCAAATACTTAATTGTATTGATGACAAATCGCTATGGCAATCCTTCCGCAATCCCTCAGGGGAAAATCTATACAGACAATTTGCTTGATACTATCACTAAGGCAGTCGTTCCGCAATAATGTTATATATTCGAAGTTACATATTACTTATAACTATATACTATCACTGTGGCAATGACACAACAAGTCGAATACTTAATTGTATTGATGACCATTCGCTATGGTAATCCTTCCGCAATCCCTCATGGGAAATTCAGTATAGACAATTCGCTTGATACTATCACTATGGCAAAACTTCCGCAGTATTGTTTTATATTCGAAGTTACATTTTACTTATAACTATATACTATCACTGTGGCAATAACACAACAAGTCGAATACTTAATTGTATTGATGACCATTCGCTATGGCAATCCTTCCGCAATCCCTCGTGGAAAAATCTATATAGACAATTCGCTTGATACTATCACTATGGCAAAACTTCCACATTATTGTTATATTTTCGAAGTTACATATTACTTATAACTATATACTATCACTGTGGCAATAACACAACAAGTCAAATACTTAATTGTATTGATGACCATTCGCTGTGGCAATCCTTCCGCAATCCCTCATTGGAAAATCTATATAGACAATTCGCTTGATACTATCACTAAGGCAGTAGTTCCGCAATAGTGTTATATATTCGAAGTTACATATTACTTATAACTATATACTATCACTGTGGCAATAACACAACAAGTCGAATACTTAATTGTATTGATGACCATTCGCTATCACAATCCTTTCGCAATTCCTCATGGGAAATTCACTATAGACTATACGCTAAATACTATCACTATGGAAAAACTTTCGCAGTATTGTTATATATTCGAAGTTACATATTACTTATAACTATATACTATCACTGTGGCAATAACACAGTAAGTCGTATACTTAATTGTGTTGATGACCATTCACTATGACAATCCTTCTGCAATCCCTCATGGGAAATTCATTATAGACAATTCGCTAAATAATATCACTAAGGCAGTCGTTCCGCAATAATGTTATATATTCGAAGTTACATATTACTTATAACTATATACTATAAATGTGGCAATAACACAACAAGTCAAATACTTAATTGTATTGATGACGATACGCTATGGCAATCCTCCCGCAATCCCTCATGAGAAAATCTATACAGACAATTTGCTTGATACTATCACTAAGGCAGTCGTTCCGCAATAGTGTTATATATTCGAAGTTACATATTACTTATAACTATATACTATCACTGTGGCAATAACACAACAAGTCGAATACTTAATTGTATTGATGACCATTCGCTATCACAATCATTTCGCAATTCCTCATGGGAAATTCACTATAGACTATACGCTAAATACTAACACTATGGCAAAACTTCCGCAGTAATGTTATATTTTCGAAGTTACATATTACTTATAACAATATACTATCACTGTGGCAATAACACAACAAGTCAAATACTTAATTGTATTGATGACCATTCGCTATGGCAATCCTTCCGCAATCCCTCATTGGAAAATCTATATAGACAATTCGCTTGATACTATCACTAAGGCAGTAGTTCCGCAATAGTGTTATATATTCGAAGTTACATATTACTTATAACTATATACTATCACTGTGGCAATAACACAACAAGTCGAATACTTAATTGTATTGATGACCATTAGCTATCACAATCCTTTCGCAATTCCTCATGGGAAATTCACTATAGACTATACGCTAAATACTATCACTATGGAAAAACTTTCGCAGTATTGTTATATATTGGAAGTTACATATTACTTATAACTATATACTATCACTGTGGCAATAACACAGTAAGTCGTATACTTAATTGTATTGATGACCATTCACTATGACAATCCTTCCGCAATCCCTCATGGGAAATTCATTATAGACAATTCGCTAAATAATATCACTAAGGCAGTCGTTCCGCAATAATGTTATATATTCGAAGTTACATATTACTTATAACTATATACTATAAATGTGGCAATAACACAACAAGTCAAATACTTAATTGTATTGATGACAAATTGCTATGGCAATCCTTCCGCAATCCCTCATGGGAAAATCTATACAGACAATTTGCTAAATACTATCACTAAGGCAATCGTTCCGCAATAGTGTAATATATTCGAAGTTACGTATTACTTATAACTATATACTATCACTGTGGCAGTAACACAACAAGTCGAATTCTTAATTGTATTGATGACCATTCGCTGTGGCAATCCTTCCGCAATCCCTCGTGGGAAAATCTATATAGACAATTCGCTTGATACTATCACTATGGCAAAACTTCCACAGTATTGTTATATATTCGAAGATACATATTACTTATAACTATATACTATCACTGTGGCAATAACACAACAAGTCGAATACTTAATTGTATTGATGACCATTCGCTCTCACAATCATTTCGCAATCCCTCATGGGAAGTTCACTATAGACTATACGCTAAATACTAACACTATGGCAAAACTTCCGCAGTGTTGTTATATATTCGAAGTTACATATTTCGTATAACTATATACTATCACTGTGGCAATAACACAACAAGTCAAATACTTAATTGTATTGATGAGCATTCGCTATGGCAATCCTTCCGCAATCCCTCATTGGAAAATCTATATAGACAATTCGCTTGATACTATCACTAAGGCAGTAGTTCCGCAATAGTGTTATATATTCGAAGTTACATATTACTTATAACTTTATACTATCACTGTGGCAGTAACACAACAAGTCGAATACTTAATTGTATTGATGGCCATTCGCTATGACAATCCTTCCGCAATCCCTCATGGGAAAATCTATATAGATAATTTGCTTGATACTATCACTAAGGCAATAGTTTTGCAATAATGTTATATATTCGAAGTAACATATTACTTATAACTATATACGATCACTGTGGCAATAAAACAACAAGTCGATTACTTAATTGTATTGATGACCATTCGCTATGACAATCCTTCCGCAATCCCTCATGGGAAATTCAGTATAGACAATTCGCTTGATACTATCACTATGGCAAAACTTCCGCAGTATTGTTATATATTCGAAGCTACATATTATTTATAACTATATACTATCACTGTGGCAATAACACAACAAGTCGAATATTTAATTGTATTGATGACGATACGCTATGGCAATCCTTCCGCAATCCCTCATGAGAAAATCTATAGAGACAATTTGCTTGATACTATCACTAAGGCAGTCGTACCGCAATAGTGTTATATATTCGAAGTTACATATTACTTATAACTATATACTATCACTGTGTCAATAACACAACAAGTCGAATACTTAATTGTATTGATGACCATTCGGTGTGGCAATCCTTCTGCAATCCCTCATTGAAAAATCTATATATACAATTTGCTTGATACTATCACTAAGGCAATCGTTCCGCAATAATGTTATATATTCGAAGTTACATTTTACTTATAACTATATAAGATCAATGTGGCAATAACACAACAAGTCAAATACTTAATTGTATTGATGACAAATCGCTATGGCAATCCTTCCGCAATCCCTCATGGGAAAATCTTTTTAGACAATTTGCTTGATACTATCACTATGGCAAAACTTCCGCAGTATTGTTATATATTCGAAGTAACATATTACTTATAACTATATACTATCACTGTGGCAATAACACAACAAGTCGAATATTTAATTGTATTGATGACGATACGCTATGGCAATCCTTTCGCAATCCCTCATGGGAAAATCTATACAGACAATTTGCTTGATACTATCACTAAGGCAGTCGTTCCGCAATAATGTTATATATTCGAAGTTACATATTACTTATAACTATATACTATCACTGTGTCAATAACACAACAAGTCGAATACTTAATTGTATTGATGACCATTCGCTGTGGCAATCCTTCCGCAATCCCTCATGGGAAAATCTATACAGACAATTTGCTTGATACTATCACTATGGCAGTCGTTCCGCAATAATGTTATATATTCGAAGTTACATTTTACTTATAACTATATAAGATCAATGTGGCAATAACACAACAAGTCAAATACTTAATTGTATTGATGACAAATCGCTATGGCAATCCTTCCGCAATCCCTCAGGGGAAAATCTATACAGACAATTTGCTTGATACTATCACTAAGGCAGTCGTTCCGCAATAATGTTATATATTCGAAGTTACATATTACTTATAACTATATACTATCACTGTGGCAATGACACAACAAGTCGAATACTTAATTGTATTGATGACCATTCGCTATGGTAATCCTTCCGCAATCCCTCATGGGAAATTCAGTATAGACAATTCGCTTGATACTATCACTATGGCAAAACTTCCGCAGTATTGTTTTATATTCGAAGTTACATTTTACTTATAACTATATACTATCACTGTGCCAATAACACAACAAGTCGAATACTTAATTGTATTGATGACCATTCGCTATGGCAATCCTTCCGCAATCCCTCGTGGAAAAATCTATATAGACAATTCGCTTGATACTATCACTATGGCAAAACTTCCACATTATTGTTATATTTTCGAAGTTACATATTACTTATAACTATATACTATCACTGTGGCAGTAACACAACAAGTCAAATACTTAATTGTATTGATGACCATTCGCTATGGCAATCCTTCCGCAATCCCTCATTGGAAAATCTATATAGACAATTCGCTTGATACTATCACTAAGGCAGTAGTTCCGCAATAGTGTTATATATTCGAAGTTACATATTACTTATAACTATATACTATCACTGTGGCAATAACACAACAAGTCGAATACTTAATTGTATTGATGACCATTCGCTATCACAATCCTTTCGCAATTCCTCATGGGAAATTCACTATAGACTATACGCTAAATACTATCACTATGGAAAAACTTTCGCAGTATTGTTATATATTCGAAGTTACATATTACTTATAACTATATACGATCACTGTGGCAATAACACAGTAAGTCGTATACTTAATTGTATTGATGACCATTCACTATGACAATCCTTCTGCAATCCCTCATGGGAAATTCATTATAGACAATTCGCTAAATAATATCACTAAGGCAGTCGTTCCGCAATAATGTTATATATTCGAAGTTACATATTACTTATAACTATATACTATAAATGTGGCAATAACACAACAAGTCAAATACTTAATTGTATTGATGACAAATCGCTATGGCAATCCTTCCGCAATCCCTCATGGGAAAATCTATACAGACAATTTGCTAAATACTATCACTAAGGCAATCGTTCCGCAATAGTGTAATACATTCGAAGTTACGTATTACTTATAACTATATACTATCACTGTGGCAGTAACACAACAAGTCGAATTCTTAATTGTATTGATGACCATTCGCTGTGGCAATCCTTCCGCAATCCCTCGTGGGAAAATCTATATAGACAATTCGCTTGATACTATCACTATGGCAAAACTTCCACAGTATTGTTATATATTCGAAGATACATATTACTTATAACTATATACTATCACTGTGGCAATAACACAACAAGTCGAATACTTAATTGTATTGATGACCATTCGCTCTCACAATCATTTCGCAATCCCTCATGGGAAATTCACTATAGACTATACGCTAAATACTAACACTATGGCAAAACTTCCGCAGTGTTGTTATATATTCGAAGTTACATATTTCGTATAACTATATACTATCACTGTGGCAATAACACAACAAGTCAAATACTTAATTGTATTGATGACCATTCGCTATGGCAATCCTTCCGCAATCCCTCATTGGAAAATCTATATAGACAATTCGCTTGATACTATCACTAAGGCAGTAGTTCCGCAATAGTGTTATATATTCGAAGTTACATATTACTTATAACTTTATACTATCACTGTGGCAGTAACACAACAAGTCGAATACTTAATTGTATTGATGGCCATTCGCTATGACAATCCTTCCGCAATCCCTCATGGGAAAATCTATATAGATAATTTGCTTGATACTATCACTAAGGCAATAGTTTTGCAATAATGTTATATATTCGAAGTAACATATTACTTATAACTATATACGATCACTGTGGCAATAAAACAACAAGTCGATTACTTAATTGTATTGATGACCATTCGCTATGACAATCCTTCCGCAATCCCTCATGGGAAATTCAGTATAGACAATTCGCTTGATACTATCACTATGGCAAAACTTCCGCAGTATTGTTATATATTCGAAGCTACATATTATTTATAACTATATACTATCACTGTGGCAATAACACAACAACTCGAATATTTAATTGTATTGATGACGATACGCTATGGCAATCCTTCCGCAATCCCTCATGAGAAAATCTATACAGACAATTTGCTTGATACTATCACTAAGGCAGTCGTTCCGCAATAGTGTTATATATTCGAAGTTACATATTACTTATAGCTATATACTATCACTGTGGCAATAACACAACAAGTCGAATACTTAATTGTATTGATGACCATTCGCTATCACAATCATTTCGCAATTCCTCATGGGAAATTCACTATAGACTATACGCTAAATACTAACACTATGGCAAAACTTCCGCAGTAATGTTATATTTTCGAAGTTACATATTACTTATAACAATATACTATCACTGTGGCAATAACACAACAAGTCAAATACTTAATTGTATTGATGACCATTCGCTATGGCAATCCTTCCGCAATCCCTCATTGGAAAATCTATATAGACAATTCGCTTGATACTATCACTAAGGCAGTAGTTCCGCAATAGTGTTATATATTCGAAGTTACATATTACTTATAACTATATACTATCACTGTGGCAATAACACAACAAGTCGAATACTTAATTGTATTGATGACCATTCGCTATCACAATCCTTTCGCAATTCCTCATGGGAAATTCACTATAGACTATACGCTAAATACTATCACTATGGAAAAACTTTCGCAGTATTGTTATATATTGGAAGTTACATATTACTTATAACTATATACTATCACTGTGGCAATAACACAGTAAGTCGTATACTTAATTGTATTGATGACCATTCACTATGACAATCCTTCCGCAATCCCTCATGGAAAATTCATTATAGACAATTCGCTAAATAATATCACTAAGGCAGTCGTTCCGCAATAATGTTATATATTCGAAGTTACATATTACTTATAACTATATACTATAAATGTGGCAATAACACAACAAGTCAAATACTTAATTGTATTGATGACAAATTGCTATGGCAATCCTTCCGCAATCCCTCATGGGAAAATCTATACAGACAATTTGCTAAATACTATCACTAAGGCAATCGTTCCGCAATAGTGTAATATATTCGAAGTTACGTATTACTTATAACTATATACTATCACTGTGGCAGTAACACAACAAGTCGAATTCTTAATTGTATTGATGACCATTCGCTGTGGCAATCCTTCCGCAATCCCTCGTGGGAAAATCTATATAGACAATTCGCTTGATACTATCACTATGGCAAAACTTCTACAGTATTGTTATATATTCGAAGATACATATTACTTATAACTATATACTATCACTGTGGCAATAACACAACAAGTCGAATACTTAATTGTATTGATGACCATTCGCTCTCACAATCATTTCGCAATCCCTCATGGGAAATTCACTATAGACTATACGCTAAATACTAACACTATGGCAAAACTTCCGCAGTGTTGTTATATATTCGAAGTTACATATTTCGTATAACTATATACTATCACTGTGGCAGTAACACAACAAGTCGAATACTTAATTGTATTGATGGCCATTCGCTATGACAATCCTTCCGCAATCCCTCATGGGAAAATCTATATAGATAATTTGCTTGATACTATCACTAAGGCAATAGTTTTGCAATAATGTTATATATTCGAAGTAACATATTACTTATAACTATATACGATCACTGTGGCAATAAAACAACAAGTCGATTACTTAATTGTATTGATGACCATTCGCTATGACAATCCTTCCGCAATCCCTCATGGGAAATTCAGTATAGACAATTCGCTTGATACTATCACTATGACAAAACTTCCGCAGTATTGTTATATATTCGAAGCTACATATTATTTATAACTATATACTATCACTGTGGCAATAACACAACAAGTCAAATACTTAATTGTATTGATGAGCATTCGCTATGGCAATCCTTCCGCAATCCCTCATTGGAAAATCTATATAGACAATTCGCTTGATACTATCACTAAGGCAGTAGTTCCGCAATAGTGTTATATATTCGAAGTTACATATTACTTATAACTTTATACTATCACTGTGGCAGTAACACAACAAGTCGAATACTTAATTGTATTGATGGCCATTCGCTATGACAATCCTTCCGCAATCCCTCATGGGAAAATCTATATAGATAATTTGCTTGATACTATCACTAAGGCAATAGTTTTGCAATAATGTTATATATTCGAAGTAACATATTACTTATAACTATATACGATCACTGTGGCAATAAAACAACAAGTCGATTACTTAATTGTATTGATGACCATTCGCTATGACAATCCTTCCGCAATCCCTCATGGGAAATTCAGTATAGACAATTCGCTTGATACTATCACTATGACAAAACTTCCGCAGTATTGTTATATATACGAAGCTACATATTATTTATAACTATATACTATCACTGTGGCAATAACACAACAACTCGAATATTTAATTGTATTGATGACGATACGCTATGGCAATCCTTCCGCAATCCCTCATGAGAAAATCTATACAGACAATTTGCTTGATACGATCACTAAGGCAGTCGTTCCGCAATAGTGTTATATATTCGAAGTTACATATTACTTATAACTTTATACTATCACTGTGGCAGTAACACAACAAGTCGAATACTTAATTGTATTGATGGCCATTCGCTATGACAATCCTTCCGCAATCCCTCATGGGAAAATCTATATAGATAATTTGCTTGATACTATCACTAAGGCAATAGTTTTGCAATAATGTTATATATTCGAAGTAACATATTACTTATAACTATATACGATCACTGTGGCAATAAAACAACAAGTCGATTACTTAATTGTATTGATGACCATTCGCTATGACAATCCTTCCGCAATCCCTCATGGGAAATTCAGTATAGACAATTCGCTTGATACTATCACTATGACAAAACTTCCGCAGTATTGTTATATATTCGAAGTTACGTATTACTTATAACTATATACTATCACTGTGGCAGTAACACAACAAGTCGAATTCTTAATTGTATTGATGACCATTCGCTGTGGCAATCCTTCCGCAATCCCTCGTGGGAAAATCTATATAGACAATTCGCTTGATACTATCACTATGGCAAAACTTCCACAGTATTGTTATATATTCGAAGATACATATTACTTATAACTATATACTATCACTGTGGCAATAACACAACAAGTCAAATACTTAATTGTATTGATGAGCATTCGCTATGGCAATCCTTCCGCAATCCCTCATTGGAAAATCTATATAGACAATTCGCTTGATACTATCACTAAGGCAGTAGTTCCGCAATAGTGTTATATATTCGAAGTTACATATTACTTATAACTTTATACTATCACTGTGGCAGTAACACAACAAGTCGAATACTTAATTGTATTGATGGCCATTCGCTATGACAATCCTTCCGCAATCCCTCATGGGAAAATCTATATAGATAATTTGCTTGATACTATCACTAAGGCAATAGTTTTGCAATAATGTTATATATTCGAAGTAACATATTACTTATAACTATATACGATCACTGTGGCAATAAAACAACAAGTCGATTACTTAATTGTATTGATGACCATTCGCTATGACAATCCTTCCGCAATCCCTCATGGGAAATTCAGTATAGACAATTCGCTTGATACTATCACTATGACAAAACTTCCGCAGTATTGTTATATATTCGAAGCTACATATTATTTATAACTATATACTATCACTGTGGCAATAACACAACAACTCGAATATTTAATTGTATTGATGACGATACGCTATGGCAATCCTTCCGCAATCCCTCATGAGAAAATCTATACAGACAATTTGCTTGATACTATCACTAAGGCAGTCGTTCCGCAATAGTGTTATATATTCGAAGTTACATATTACTTATAACTATATACTATCACTGTGTCAATAACACAACAAGTCGAATACTTAATTGTATTGATGACCATTCGGTGTGGCAATCCTTCTGCAATCCCTCATTGGAAAATCTATATATACAATTTGCTTGATACTATCACTAAGGCAATCGTTCCGCAATAATGTTATATATTCGAAGTTACATTTTACTTATAACTATATAAGATCAATGTGGCAATAACACAACAAGTCAAATACTTAATTGTATTGATGACAAATCGCTATGGCAATCCTTCCGCAATCCCTCATGGGAAAATCTTTTTAGACAATTTGCTTGATACTATCACTATGGCAAAACTTCCGCAGTAATGTTATATATTCGAAGCTACACATTACTTATAACTATATACTATCACTGTGGCAGTAACACAACAAGTCGAATTCTTAATTGTATTGATGACCATTCGCTGTGGCAATCCTTCCGCAATCCCTCATGGGAAAATCTATATAGACAATTTGCTTGATACTATCACTAAGGCAATCGTTACGCAGTATTGTTATATATTCGAAGTTACATTTTACTTATAACTATATAAGATCAATGTGGCAATAACAAAACAAGTCGAATATTTAATTGTATTGATGACGATTCGCTATGGCAATCGTACCGCAATCCCTCATAAGAAATTCTGTATAGACAATTTGCTAAATACTATCACTATGGCAGAACTTCCGCAGTATTGTTATATATTCGAAGTAACATATTACTTATAACTATATACTATCACTGTGGCAATAACACAACAAGTCGAATATTTAATTGTATTGATGACGATACGCTATGGCAATCCTTTCGCAATCCCTCATGGGAAAATCTATACAGACAATTTGCTTGATACTATCACTAAGGCAGTCGTTCCGCAATAATGTTATATATTCGAAGTTACATATTACTTATAACTATATACTATCACTGTGTCAATAACACAACAAGTCGAATACTTAATTGTATTGATGACCATTCGCTGTGGCAATCCTTCCGCAATCCCTCATGGGAAAATCTATACAGACAATTTGCTTGATACTATCACTATGGCAGTCGTTCCGCAATAATGTTATATATTCGAAGTTACATTTTACTTATAACTATATAAGATCAATGTGGCAATAACACAACAAGTCAAATACTTAATTGTATTGATGACAAATCGCTATGGCAATCCTTCCGCAATCCCTCAGGGGAAAATCTATACAGACAATTTGCTTGATACTATCACTAAGGCAGTCGTTCCGCAATAATGTTATATATTCGAAGTTACATATTACTTATAACTATATACTATCACTGTGGCAATGACACAACAAGTCGAATTCTTAATTGTATTGATGACCATTCGCTGTGGCAATCCTTCCGCAATCCCTCGTGGGAAAATCTATATAGACAATTCGCTTGATACTATCACTATGGCAAAACTTCCACAGTATTGTTATATATTCGAAGATACATATTACTTATAACTATATACTATCACTGTGGCAATAACACAACAAGTCGAATAC
This sequence comes from Ptychoptera contaminata, assembly GCA_963942525.1. Taxonomy (NCBI): domain Eukaryota; kingdom Metazoa; phylum Arthropoda; class Insecta; order Diptera; family Ptychopteridae; genus Ptychoptera; species Ptychoptera contaminata. The sequence goes on from OZ012639.1 coordinate 10,134,228, forward strand.
TTAATTGTATTGATGACCATTCGCTCTCACAATCATTTCGCAATCCCTCATGGGAAATTCACTATAGACTATACGCTAAATACTAACACTATGGCAAAACTTCCGCAGTGTTGTTATATATTCGAAGTTACATATTTCGTATAACTATATACTATCACTGTGGCAATAACACAACAAGTCAAATACTTAATTGTATTGATGACCATTCGCTATGGCAATCCTTCCGCAATCCCTCATTGGAAAATCTATATAGACAATTCGCTTGATACTATCACTAAGGCAGTAGTTCCGCAATAGTGTTATATATTCGAAGTTACATATTACTTATAACTTTATACTATCACTGTGGCAATAACACAACAAGTCGAATACTTAATTGTATTGATGGCCATTCGCTATGACAATCCTTCCGCAATCCCTCATGGGAAAATCTATATAGATAATTTGCTTGATACTATCACTAAGGCAATAGTTTTGCAATAATGTTATATATTCGAAGTAACATATTACTTATAACTATATACGATCACTGTGGCAATAAAACAACAAGTCGATTACTTAATTGTATTGATGACCATTCGCTATGACAATCCTTCCGCAATCCCTCATGGGAAATTCAGTATAGACAATTCGCTTGATACTATCACTATGGCAAAACTTCCGCAGTATTGTTATATATTCGAAGCTACATATTATTTATAACTATATACTATCACTGTGGCAATAACACAACAACTCGAATATTTAATTGTATTGATGACGATACGCTATGGCAATCCTTCCGCAATCCCTCATGAGAAAATCTATACAGACAATTTGCTTGATACTATCACTAAGGCAGTCGTTCCGCAATAGTGTTATATATTCGAAGTTACATATTACTTATAACTATATACTATCACCGTGGCAATAACACAACAAGTCGAATACTTAATTGTATTGATGACCATTCGCTATCACAATCATTTCGCAATTCCTCATGGGAAATTCACTATAGACTATACGCTAAATACTAACACTATGGCAAAACTTCCGCAGTAATGTTATATTTTCGAAGTTACATATTACTTATAACAATATACTATCACTGCGGCAATAACACAACAAGTCAAATACTTAATTGTATTGATGACCATTCGCTATGGCAATCCTTCCGCAATCCCTCATTGGAAAATCTATATAGACAATTCGCTTGATACTATCACTAAGGCAGTAGTTCCGCAATAGTGTTATATATTCGAAGTTACATATTACTTATAACTATATACTATCACTGTGGCAATAACACAACAAGTCGAATACTTAATTGTATTGATGACCATTCGCTATCACAATCCTTTCGCAATTCCTCATGGGAAATTCACTATAGACTATACGCTAAATACTATCACTATGGAAAAACTTTCGCAGTATTGTTATATATTGGAAGTTACATATTACTTATAACTATATACTATCACTGTGGCAATAACACAGTAAGTCGTATACTTAATTGTATTGATGACCATTCACTATGACAATCCTTCCGCAATCCCTCATGGGAAATTCATTATAGACAATTCGCTAAATAATATCACTAAGGCAGTCGTTCCGCAATAATGTTATATATTCGAAGTTACATATTACTTATAACTATATACTATAAATGTGGCAATAACACAACAAGTCAAATACTTAATTGTATTGATGACAAATTGCTATGGCAATCCTTCCGCAATCCCTCATGGGAAAATCTATATATACAATTTGCTAAATACTATCACTAAGGCAATCGTTCCGCAATAGTGTAATATATTCGAAGTTACGTATTACTTATAACTATATACTATCACTGTGGCAGTAACACAACAAGTCGAATTCTTAATTGTATTGATGACCATTCGCTGTGGCAATCCTTCCGCAATCCCTCGTGGGAAAATCTATATAGACAATTCGCTTGATACTATCACTATGGCAAAACTTCCACAGTATTGTTATATATTCGAAGATACATATTACTTATAACTATATACTATCACTGTGGCAATAACACAACAAGTCGAATACTTAATTGTATTGATGACCATTCGCTCTCACAACCATTTCGCAATCCCTCATGGGAAATTCACTATAGACTATACGCTAAATACTAACACTATGGCAAAACTTCCGCAGTGTTGTTATATATTCGAAGTTACATATTTCGTATAACTATATACTATCACTGTGGCAATAACACAACAAGTCAAATACTTAATTGTATTGATGAGCATTCGCTATGGCAATCCTTCCGCAATCCCTCATTGGAAAATCTATATAGACAATTCGCTTGATACTATCACTAAGGCAGTAGTTCCGCAATAGTGTTATATATTCGAAGTTACATATTACTTATAACTATATACTATCACTGTGTCAATAACACAACAAGTCGAATACTTAATTGTATTGATGGCCATTCGCTATGACAATCCTTCCGCAATCCCTCATGGGAAAATCTATATAGATAATTTGCTTGATACTATCACTAAGGCAATAGTTTTGCAATAATGTTATATATTCGAAGTAACATATTACCTATAACTATATACGATCACTGTGGCAATAAAACAACAAGTCGATTACTTAATTGTATTGATGACCATTCGCTATGACAATCCTTCCGCAATCCCTCATGGGAAATTCAGTATAGACAATTCGCTTGATACTATCACTATGACAAAACTTCCGCAGTATTGTTATATATTCGAAGCTACATATTATTTATAACTATATACTATCACTGTGGCAATAACACAACAACTCGAATATTTAATTGTATTGATGACGATACGCTATGGCAATCCTTCCGCAATCCCTCATGAGAAAATCTATACAGACAATTTGCTTGATACTATCACTAAGGCAGTCGTTCCGCAATAGTGTTATATATTCGAAGTTACATATTACTTATAACTATATACTATCACTGTGTCAATAACACAACAAGTCGAATACTTAATTGTATTGATGACCATTCGCTGTGGCAATCCTTCCGCAATCCCTCATGGGAAAATCTATATAGACAATTTGCTTGATACTATCACTAAGGCAATCGTTACGCAGTATTGTTATATATTCGAAGTTACATTTTACTTATAACTATATAAGATCAATGTGGCAATAACACAACAAGTCGAATATTTAATTGTATTGATGACAATTCGCTATGGCAATCGTACCGCAATCCCTCATAGGAAATTCAGTATAGACAATTCGCTAAATACTATCACTATGGCAAAACTTCCGCAGTATTGTTATATATTCGAAGTAACATATTACTTATAACTATATACTATCACTGTGGCAATAACACAACAAGTCGAATTCTTAATTGTATTGATGACCATTCGCTGTGGCAATCCTTCCGCAATCCCTCATGGGAAAATCTATATAGACAATTTGCTTGATACTATCACTAAGGCAATCGTTACGCAGTATTGTTATATATTCGAAGTTACATTTTACTTATAACTATATAAGATCAATGTGGCAATAACACAACAAGTCAAATACTTAATTGTATTGATGACAAATCGCTATGGCAATCCTTCCGCAATCCCTCATGGGAAAATCTTTTTAGACAATTTGCTTGATACTATCACTATGGCAAAACTTCCGCAGTAATGTTATATATTCGAAGCTACACATTACTTATAACTATATACTATCACTGTGGCAGTAACACAACAAGTCGAATTCTTAATTGTATTGATGACCATTCGCTGTGGCAATCCTTCCGCAATCCCTCATGGGAAAATCTATATAGACAATTTGCTTGATACTATCACTAAGGCAATCGTTACGCAGTATTGTTATATATTCGAAGTTACATTTTACTTATAACTATATAAGATCAATGTGGCAATAACACAACAAGTCGAATATTTAATTGTATTGATGACAATTCGCTATGGCAATCGTACCGCAATCCCTCATAGGAAATTCAGTATAGACAATTCGCTAAATACTATCACTATGGCAAAACTTCCGCAGTATTGTTATATATTCGAAGTAACATATTACTTATAACTATATACTATCACTGTGGCAATAACACAACAAGTCGAATATTTAATTGTATTGATGACGATACGCTATGGCAATCCTTTCGCAATCCCTCATGGGAAAATCTATACAGACAATTTGCTTGATACTATCACTAAGGCAGTCGTTCCGCAATAATGTTATATATTCGAAGTTACATATTACTTATAACTATATACTATCACTGTGTCAATAACACAACAAGTCGAATATTTAATTGTATTGATGACCATTCGCTGTGGCAATCCTTCCGCAATCCCTCATGGGAAAATCTATACAGACAATTTGCTTGATACTATCACTATGGCAGTCGTTCCGCAATAATGTTATATATTCGAAGTTACATTTTACTTATAACTATATAAGATCAATGTGGCAATAACACAACAAGTCAAATACTTAATTGTATTGATGACAAATCGCTATGGCAATCCTTCCGCAATCCCTCAGGGGAAAATCTATACAGACAATTTGCTTGATACTATCACTAAGGCAGTCGTTCCGCAATAATGTTATATATTCGAAGTTACATATTACTTATAACTATATACTATCACTGTGGCAATGACACAACAAGTCGAATACTTAATTGTATTGATGACCATTCGCTATGGTAATCCTTCCGCAATCCCTCATGGGAAATTCAGTATAGACAATTCGCTTGATACTATCACTATGGCAAAACTTCCGCAGTATTGTTTTATATTCGAAGTTACATTTTACTTATAACTATATACTATCACTGTGGCAATAACACAACAAGTCGAATACTTAATTGTATTGATGACCATTCGCTATGGCAATCCTTCCGCAATCCCTCGTGGAAAAATCTATATAGACAATTCGCTTGATACTATCACTATGGCAAAACTTCCACATTATTGTTATATATTCGAAGATACATATTACTTATAACTATATACTATCACTGTGGCAATAACACAACAAGTCGAATACTTAATTGTATTGATGACCATTCGCTATCACAATCATTTCGCAATTCCTCATGGGAAATTCACTATAGACTATACGCTAAATACTAACACTATGGCAAAACTTCCGCAGTAATGTTATATTTTCGAAGTTACATATTACTTATAACTATATACTATAAATGTGGCAATAACACAACAAGTCAAATACTTAATTGTATTGATGACAAATTGCTATGGCAATCCTTCCGCAATCCCTCATGGGAAAATCTATACAGACAATTTGCTAAATACTATCACTAAGGCAATCGTTCCGCAATAGTGTAATATATTCGAAGTTACGTATTACTTATAACTATATACTATCACTGTGTCAATAACACAACAAGTCGAATACTTAATTGTATTGATGACCATTCGGTGTGGCAATCCTTCTGCAATCCCTCATTGGAAAATCTATATATACAATTTGCTTGATACTATCACTAAGGCAATCGTTCCGCAATAATGTTATATATTCGAAGTTACATTTTACTTATAACTATATAAGATCAATGTGGCAATAACACAACAAGTCAAATACTTAATTGTATTGATGACAAATCGCTATGGCAATCCTTCCGCAATCCCTCATGGGAAAATCTTTTTAGACAATTTGCTTGATACTATCACTATGGCAAAACTTCCGCAGTAATGTTATATATTCGAAGCTACACATTACTTATAACTATATACTATCACTGTGGCAGTAACACAACAAGTCGAATTCTTAATTGTATTGATGACCATTCGCTGTGGCAATCCTTCCGCAATCCCTCATGGGAAAATCTATATAGACAATTTGCTTGATACTATCACTAAGGCAATCGTTACGCAGTATTGTTATATATTCGAAGTTACATTTTACTTATAACTATATAAGATCAATGTGGCAATAACACAACAAGTCGAATATTTAATTGTATTGATGACAATTCGCTATGGCAATCGTACCGCAATCCCTCATAGGAAATTCAGTATAGACAATTCGCTAAATACTATCACTATGGCAAAACTTCCGCAGTATTGTTATATATTCGAAGTAACATATTACTTATAACTATATACTATCACTGTGGCAATAACACAACAAGTCGAATATTTAATTGTATTGATGACGATACGCTATGGCAATCCTTTCGCAATCCCTCATGGGAAAATCTATACAGACAATTTGCTTGATACTATCACTAAGGCAGTCGTTCCGCAATAATGTTATATATTCGAAGTTACATATTACTTATAACTATATACTATCACTGTGTCAATAACACAACAAGTCGAATACTTAATTGTATTGATGACCATTCGCTGTGGCAATCCTTCCGCAATCCCTCATGGGAAAATCTATACAGACAATTTGCTTGATACTATCACTATGGCAGTCGTTCCGCAATAATGTTATATATTCGAAGTTACATTTTACTTATAACTATATAAGATCAATGTGGCAATAACACAACAAGTCAAATACTTAATTGTATTGATGACAAATCGCTATGGCAATCCTTCCGCAATCCCTCAGGGGAAAATCTATACAGACAATTTGCTTGATACTATCACTAAGGCAGTCGTTCCGCAATAATGTTATATATTCGAAGTTACATATTACTTATAACTATATACTATCACTGTGGCAATGACACAACAAGTCGAATTCTTAATTGTATTGATGACCATTCGCTGTGGCAATCCTTCCGCAATCCCTCGTGGGAAAATCTATATAGACAATTCGCTTGATACTATCACTATGGCAAAACTTCCACAGTATTGTTATATATTCGAAGATACATATTACTTATAACTATATACTATCACTGTGGCAATAACACAACAAGTCGAATACTTAATTGTATTGATGACCATTCGCTCTCACAATCATTTCGCAATCCCTCATGGGAAATTCACTATAGACTATACGCTAAATACTAACACTATGGCAAAACTTCCGCAATGTTGTTATATATTCGAATTTACATATTTCGTATAACTATATACTATCACTGTGGCAATAACACAACAAGTCAAATACTTAATTGTATTGATGACCATTCGCTATGGCAATCCTTCCGCAATCCCTCATTGGAAAATCTATATAGACAATTCGCTTGATACTATCACTAAGGCAGTAGTTCCGCAATAGTGTTATATATTCGAAGTTACATATTACTTATAACTTTATACTATCACTGCGGCAGTAACACAACAAGTCGAATACTTAATTGTATTGATGGCCATTCGCTATGACAATCCTTCCGCAATCCCTCATGGGAAAATCTATATAGATAATTTGCTTGATACTATCACTAAGGCAATAGTTTTGCAATAATGTTATATATTCGAAGTAACATATTACTTATAACTATATACGATCACTGTGGCAATAAAACAACAAGTCGATTACTTAATTGTATTGATGACCATTCGCTATGACAATCCTTCCGCAATCCCTCATGGGAAATTCAGTATAGACAATTCGCTTGATACTATCACTATGGCAAAACTTCCGCAGTATTGTTATATATTCGAAGCTACATATTATTTATAACTATATACTATCACTGTGGCAATAACACAACAACTCGAATATTTAATTGTATTGATGACGATACGCTATGGCAATCCTTCCGCAATCCCTCATGAGAAAATCTATACAGACAATTTGCTTGATACTATCACTAAGGCAGTCGTTCCGCAATAGTGTTATATATTCGAAGTTACATATTACTTATAACTATATACTATCACTGTGGCAATAACACAACAAGTCGAATACTTAATTGTATTGATGACCATTCGCTATCACAATCATTTCGCAATTCCTCATGGGAAATTCACTATAGACTATACGCTAAATACTAACACTATGGCAAAACTTCCGCAGTAATGTTATATTTTCGAAGTTACATATTACTTATAACAATATACTATCACTGTGGCAATAACACAACAAGTCAAATACTTAATTGTATTGATGACCATTCGCTATGGCAATCCTTCCGCAATCCCTCATTGGAAAATCTATATAGACAATTCGCTTGATACTATCACTAAGGCAGTAGTTCCGCAATAGTGTTATATATTCGAAGTTACATATTACTTATAACTATATACTATCACTGTGGCAATAACACAACAAGTCGAATACTTAATTGTATTGATGACCATTCGCTATCACAATCCTTTCGCAATTCCTTATGGGAAATTCACTATAGACTATACGCTAAATACTATCAATATGGAAAAACTTTCGCAGTATTGTTATATATTGGAAGTTACATATTACTTATAACTATATACTATCACTGTGGCAATAACACAGTAAGTCGTATACTTAATTGTATTGATGACCATTCACTATGACAATCCTTCCGCAATCCCTCATGGGAAATTCATTATAGACAATTCGCTAAATAATATCACTAAGGCAGTCGTTCCGCAATAATGTTATATATTCGAAGTTACATATTACTTATAACTATATACTATAAATGTGGCAATAACACAACAAGTCAAATACTTAATTGTATTGATGACAAATTGCTATGGCAATCCTTCCGCAATCCCTCATGGGAAAATCTATACAGACAATTTGCTAAATACTATCACTAAGGCAATCGTTCCGCAATAGTGTAATATATTCGAAGTTACGTATTACTTATAACAATATACTATCACTGTGGCAGTAACACAACAAGTCGAATTCTTAATTGTATTGATGACCATTCGCTGTGGCAATCCTTCCGCAATCCCTCGTGGGAAAATCTATATAGACAATTCGCTTGATACTATCACTATGGCAAAACTTCCACAGTATTGTTGTATATTCGAAGATACATATTACTTATAACTATATACTATCACTGTGGCAATAACACAACAAGTCGAATACTTAATTGTATTGATGACCATTCGCTCTCACAATCATTTCGCAATCCCTCATGGGAAATTCACTATAGACTATACGCTAAATACTAACACTATGGCAAAACTTCCGCAGTGTTGTTATATATTCAAAGTTACATATTTCGTATAACTATATACTATCACTGTGGCAATAACACAACAAGTCAAATACTTAATTGTATTGATGACCATTCGCTATGGCAATCCTTCCGCAATCCCTCATTGGAAAATCTATATAGACAATTCGCTTGATACTATCACTAAGGCAGTAGTTCCGCAATAGTGTTATATATTCGAAGTTACATATTACTTATAACTTTATACTATCACTGTGGCAGTAACACAACAAGTCGAATACTTAATTGTATTGATGGCCATTCGCTATGACAATCCTTCCGCAATCCCTCATGGGAAAATCTATATAGATAATTTGCTTGATACTATCACTAAGGCAATAGTTTTGCAATAATGTTATATATTCGAAGTAACATATTACTTATAACTATATACGATCACTGTGGCAATAAAACAACAAGTCGATTACTTAATTGTATTGATGACCATTCGCTATGACAATCCTTCCGCAATCCCTCATGGGAAATTCAGTATAGACAATTCGCTTGATACTATCACTATGGCAAAACTTCCGCAGTATTGTTATATATTCGAAGCTACATATTATTTATAACTATATACTATCACTGTGGCAATAACACAACAACTCGAATATTTAATTGTATTGATGACGATACGCTATGGCAATCCTTCCGCAATCCCTCATGAGAAAATCTATACAGACAATTTGCTTGATACTATCACTAAGGCAGTCGTTCCGCAATAGTGTTATATATTCGAAGTTACATATTACTTATAACTATATACTATCACTGTGTCAATAACACAACAAGTCGAATACTTAATTGTATTGATGACCATTCGGTGTGGCAATCCTTCTGCAATCCCTCATTGGAAAATCTATATATACAATTTGCTTGATACTATCACTAAGGCAATCGTTCCGCAATAATGTTATATATTCGAAGTTACATTTTACTTATAACTATATAAGATCAATGTGGCAATAACACAACAAGTCAAATACTTAATTGTATTGATGACAAATCGCTATGGCAATCCTTCCGCAATCCCTCATGGGAAAATCTTTTTAGACAATTTGCTTGATACTATCACTATGGCAAAACTTCTGCAGTAATGTTATATATTCGAAGCTACACATTACTTATAACTATATACTATCACTGTGGCAGTAACACAACAAGTCGAATTCATAATTGTATTGATGACCATTCGCTGTGGCAATCCTTCCGCAATCCCTCATGGGAAAATCTATATAGACAATTTGCTTGATACTATCACTAAGGCAATCGTTACGCAGTATTGTTATATATTCGAAGTTACATTTTACTTATAACTATATAAGATCAATGTGGCAATAACACAACAAGTCGAATATTTAATTGTATTGATGACGATTCGCTATGGCAATCGTACCGCAATCCCTCATAGGAAATTCAGTATAGACAATTCGCTAAATACTATCACTATGGCAAAACTTCCGCAGTATTGTTATATATTCGAAGTAACATATTACTTATAACTATATACTATCACTGTGGCAATAACACAACAAGTCGAATATTTAATTGTATTGATGACGATACGCTATGGCAATCCTTTCGCAATCCCTCATGGGAAAATCTATACAGACAATTTGCTTGATACTATCACTAAGGCAGTCGTTCCGCAATAATGTTATATATTCGAAGTTACATATTACTTATAACTATATACTATCACTGCGTCAATAACACAACAAGTCGAATACTTAATTGTATTGATGACCATTCGCTGTGGCAATCCTTCCGCAATCCCTCATGGGAAAATCTATACAGACAATTTGCTTGATACTATCACTATGGCAGTCGTTCCGCAATAATGTTATATATTCGAAGTTACATTTTACTTATAACTATATAAGATCAATGTGGCAATAACACAACAAGTCAAATACTTAATTGTATTGATGACAAATCGCTATGGCAATCCTTCCGCAATCCCTCAGGGGAAAATCTATACAGACAATTTGCTTGATACTATCACTAAGGCAGTCGTTCCGCAATAATGTTATATATTCGAAGTTACATATTACTTATAACTATATACTATCACTATGGCAATAACACAACAAGTCGAATACTTAATTGTATTGATGACGATACGCTATGGCAATCTTTCCGCAATCCCTCACGGAAAAATCTATACAGACAATTTGCTTGATACTATCACTAAGGCAGTCGTTCCGCAATAATGTTATATATTCGAAGTTACATATTACTTATAACTATATACTATCACTGTGGCAATGACACAACAAGTCGAATACTTAATTGTATTGATGACCATTCGCTATGGTAATCCTTCCGCAATCCCTCATGGGAAAATCTATATAAACAATTTGCTTGATACTATCACTAAGGCAATCGTTCCGCAATAATGATATATATTCGAAAATACATATTACTTATAACTATATACTATCACTGTGGCAATAGCACAACAAGTCGAATACTTAATTGTATTGATGACCATTGGCTATGACAATCCTTCCGCAATCCCTCATGGGAAATTCAGTATAGACAATTCGCTTGATACTATCACTATGGCAAAACTTCCGCAGTATTGTTTTATATTCGAAGTTACATATTACTTATAACTATATACTATCACTGTGGCAATGACACAACAAGTCGAATACTTAATTGTATTGATGACCATTGGCTATGACAATCCTTCCGCAATCCCTCATGGGAAATTCACTATAGACTATACGCTAAATACTAACACTATGGCAAAACTTCCGCAGTAATGTTATATTTTCGAAGTTACATATTACTTATAACTATATACTATCACTGTGGCAATAACACAACAAGTCAAATACTTAATTGTATTGATGACCATTCGCTATGACAATCCTTCCGCAATCCCTCATTGGAAAATCTATATAGACAATTCGCTTGATACTATCACTAAGGCAGTAGTTCCGCAATAGTGTTATATATTCGAAGTTACATATTACTTATAACTTTATACTATCACTGTGGCAGTAACACAACAAGTCGAATACTTAATTGTATTGATGAGCATTCGCTATGGCAATCCTTCCGCAATCCCTCATTGGAAAATCTATATAGACAATTCGCTTGATACTATCACTAAGGCAGTAGTTCCGCAATAGTGTTATATATTCGAAGTTACATATTACTTATAACTTTATACTATCACTGTGGCAGTAACACAACAAGTCGAATACTTAATTGTATTGATGGCCATTCGCTATGACAATCCTTCCGCAATCCCTCATGGGAAAATCTATATAGATAATTTGCTTGATACTATCACTAAGGCAATAGTTTTGCAATAATGTTATATATTCGAAGTAACATATTACTTATAACTATATACGATCACTGTGGCAATAAAACAACAAGTCGATTACTTAATTGTATTGATGACCATTCGCTATGACAATCCTTCCGCAATCCCTCATGGGAAATTCAGTATAGACAATTCGCTTGATACTATCACTATGGCAAAACTTCCGCAGTATTGTTATATATTCGAAGCTACATATTATTTATAACTATATACTATCACTGTGGCAATAACACAACAACTCGAATATTTAATTGTATTGATGACGATACGCTATGGCAATCCTTCCGCAATCCCTCATGAGAAAATCTATACAGACAATTTGCTTGATACTATCACTAAGGCAGTCGTTCCGCAATAGTGTTATATATTCGAAGTTACATATTACTTATAACTATATACTATCACTGTGTCAATAACACAACAAGTCGAATACTTAATTGTATTGATGACCATTCGCTATGACAATCCTTCCGCAATCCCTCATGGGAAAATCTATATAGACAATTTGTTTGATACTATCACTATGGCAATTGTTCCACAATAGTGTTATATATTCGAAGTTACATATTAATTATAATTATATACTATCACAGTGGCAGTAACACAACAAGTCAAATACTTAATTGTATTGATGACAAATCGCTATGGCAATCCTTCCGCAATCCCTCATGGGAAAATCTTTTTAGACAATTTGCTTGATACTATCACTATGGCAAAACTTCCGCAGTAATGTTATATATTCGAAGCTACACATTACTTATAACTATATACTATCACTGTGGCAGTAACACAACAAGTCGAATTCTTAATTGTATTGATGGCCATTCGCTATGACGATCCTTCCGCAATCCCTCATGGGAAATTCACTATAGACTATACGCTAAATACTAACACTATGGCAAAACTTCCGCAGTAATGTTATATTTTCGAAGTTACATATTACTTATAACTATATACTATCACTGTGGCAATAACACAACAAGTCAAATACTTAATTGTATTGATGACCATTCGCTATGACAATCCTTCCGCAATCCCTCATTGGAAAATCTATATAGACAATTCGCTTGATACTATCACTAAGGCAGTAGTTCCGCAATAGTGTTATATATTCGAAGTTACATATTACTTATAACTTTATACTATCACTGTGGCAGTAATACAACAAGTCGAATACTTAATTGTATTGATGGCCATTCGCTATGACGATCCTTCCGCAATCCCTCATGGGAAATTCACTATAGACTATACGCTAAATACTAACACTATGGCAAAACTTCCGCAGTAATGTTATATTTTCGAAGTTACATATTACTTATAACTATATACTATCACTGTGGCAATAACACAACAAGTCAAATACTTAATTGTATTGATGACCATTCGCTATGACAATCCTTCCGCAATCCCTCATTGGAAAATCTATATAGACAATTCGCTTGATACTATCACTAAGGCAGTAGTTCCGCAATAGTGTTATATATTCGAAGTTACATATTACTTATAACTTTATACTATCACTGTGGCAGTAACACAACAAGTCGAATACTTAATTGTATTGATGGCCATTCGCTATGACAATCCTTCCGCAATCCCTCATGGGAAAATCTATATAGATAATTTGCTTGATACTATCACTAAGGCAATAGTTTTGCAATAATGTTATATATTCGAAGTAACATATTACTTATAACTATATACGATCACTGTGGCAATAACACAACAAGTCGATTACTTAATTGTATTGATGACCATTCGCTATGACAATCCTTCCGCAATCCCTCATGGGAAATTCAGTATAGACAATTCGCTTGATACTATCACTATGGCAAAACTTCCGCAGTATTGTTATATATTCGAAGCTACATATTATTTATAACTATATACTATCACTGTGGCAATAACACAACAACTCGAATATTTAATTGTATTGATGACGATACGCTATGGCAATCCTTCCGCAATCCCTCATGAGAAAATCTATACAGACAATTTGCTTGATACTATCACTAAGGCAGTCGTTCCGCAATAGTGTAATATATTCGAAGTTACATATTACTTATAACTATATACTATCACTGTGTCAATAACACAACAAGTCGAATACTTAATTGTATTGATGACCATTCGGTGTGGCAATCCTTCTGCAATCCCTCATTGGAAAATCTATATATACAATTTGCTTGATACTATCACTAAGGCAATCGTTCCGCAATAATGTTATATATTCGAAGTTACATTTTACTTATAACTATATAAGATCAATGTGGCAATAACACAACAAGTCAAATACTTAATTGTATTGATGACAAATCGCTATGGCAATCCTTCCGCAATCCCTCATGGGAAAATCTTTTTAGACAATTTGCTTGATACTATCACTATGGCAAAACTTCCGCAGTAATGTTATATATTCGAAGCTACACATTACTTATAACTATATACTATCACTGTGGCAGTAACACAACAAGTCGAATTCTTAATTGTATTGATGACCATTCGCTGTGGCAATCCTTCCGCAATCCCTCATGGGAAAATCTATATATACAATTTGCTTGATACTATCACTAAGGCAATCGTTACGCAGTATTGTTATATATTCGAAGTTACATTTTACTTATAACTATATAAGATCAATGTGGCAATAACACAACAAGTCGAATATTTAATTGTATTGATGACGATTCGCTATGGCAATCGTACCGCAATCCCTCATAGGAAATTCAGTATAGACAATTCGCTAAATACTATCACTATGGCAAAACTTCCGCAGTATTGTTATATATTCGAAGTAACATATTACTTATAACTATATACTATCACTGTGGCAATAACACAACAAGTCGAATATTTAATTGTATTGATGACGATACGCTATGGCAATCCTTTCGCAATCCCTCATGGGAAAATCTATACAGACAATTTGCTTGATACTATCACTAAGGCAGTCGTTCCGCAATAATGTTATATATTCGAAGTTACATATTACTTATAACTATATACTATCACTGTGTCAATAACACAACAAGTCGAATACTTAATTGTATTGATGACCATTCGCTGTGGCAATCCTTCCGCAATCCCTCATGGGAAAATCTATACAGACAATTTGCTTGATACTATCACTATGGCAGTCGTTCCGCAATAATGTTATATATTCGAAGTTACATTTTACTTATAACTATATAAGATCAATGTGGCAATAACACAACAAGTCAAATACTTAATTGTATTGATGACAAATCGCTATGGCAATCCTTCCGCAATCCCTCAGGGGAAAATCTATACAGACAATTTGCTTGATACTATCACTAAGGCAGTCGTTCTGCAATAAAGTTATATATTCGAAGTTACATATTACTTATAACTATATACTATCACTGTGGCAATGACACAACAAGTCGAATACTTAATTGTATTGATGACCATTCGCTATGGTAATCCTTCCGCAATCCCTCATGGGAAATTCAGTATAGACAATTCGCTTGATACTATCACTATGGCAAAACTTCCGCAGTATTGTTTTATATTCGAAGTTACATTTTACTTATAACTATATACTATCACTGTGGCAATAACACAACAAGTCGAATACTTAATTGTATTGATGACCATTCGCTATGGCAATCCTTCCGCAATCCCTCGTGGAAAAATCTATATAGACAATTCGCTTGATACTATCACTATGGCAAAACTTCCACATTATTGTTATATATTCGAAGATACATATTACTTATAACTATATACTATCACTGTGGCAATAACACAACAAGTCGAATACTTAATTGTATTGATGACCATTCGCTATCACAATCATTTCGCAATTCCTCATGGGAAATTCACTATAGACTATACGCTAAATACTATCACTATGGAAAAACTTTCGCAGTATTGTTATATATTCGAAGTTACATATTACTTATAACTATATACTATCACTGTGGCAATAACACAACAAGTCAAATACTTAATTGTATTGATCACCATTCGCTATGGCAATCCTTCCGCAATCCCTCATTGGAAAATCTATATAGACAATTCGCTTGATACTATCACTAAGGCAGTAGTTCCGCAATAGTGTTATATATTCGAAGTTACATATTACTTATAACTATATACTATCACTGTGGCAATAACACAACAAGTCGAATACTTAATTGTATTGATGACCATTCGCTATCACAATCCTTTCGCAATTCCTCATGGAAAATTCACTATAGACTATACGCTAAATACTATCACTATGGAAAAACTTTCGCAGTATTGTTATATATTCGAAGTTACATATTACTTATAACTATATACTATCACTGTGGTAATAACACAGTAAGTCGTATACTTAATTGTATTGATGACCATTCACTATGACAATCCTTCTGCAATCCCTCATGGGAAATTCATTATAGACAATTCGCTAAATAATATCACTAAGGCAGTCGTTCCGCAATAATGTTATATATTCGAAGTTACATATTACTTATAACTATATACTATAAATGTGGCAATAACACAACAAGTCAAATACTTAATTGTATTGATGACAAATCGCTATGGCAATCCTTCCGCAATCCCTCATGGGAAAATCTATACAGACAATTTGCTAAATACTATCACTAAGGCAATCGTTCCGCAATAGTGTAATACATTCGAAGTTACGTATTACTTATAACTATATACTATCACTGTGGCAGTAACACAACAAGTCGAATTCTTAATTGTATTGATGACCATTCGCTGTGGCAATCCTTCCGCAATCCCTCGTGGGAAAATCTATATAGACAATTCGCTTGATACTATCACTATGGCAAAACTTCCACAGTATTGTTATATATTCGAAGATACATATTACTTATAACTATATACTATCACTGTGGCAATGACACAACAAGTCGAATACTTAATTGTATTGATGACCATTCGCTATGGTAATCCTTCCGCAATCCCTCATGGGAAATTCAGTATAGACAATTCGCTTGATACTATCACTATGGCAAAACTTCCGCAGTATTGTTTTATATTCGAAGTTACATTTTACTTATAACTATATACTATCACTGTGGCAATAACACAACAAGTCGAATACTTAATTGTATTGATGACCATTCGCTATGGCAATCCTTCCGCAATCCCTCATTGGAAAATCTATATAGACAATTCGCTTGATACTATCACTAAGGCAGTAGTTCCGCAATAGTGTTATATATTCGAAGTTACATATTACTTATAACTTTATACTATCACTGTGGCAGTAACACAACAAGTCGAATACTTAATTGTATTGATGGCCATTCGCTATGACAATCCTTCCGCAATCCCTCATGGGAAAATCTATATAGATAATTTGCTTGATACTATCACTAAGGCAATAGTTTTGCAATAATGTTATATATTCGAAGTAACATATTACTTATAACTATATACGATCACTGTGGCAATAAAACAACAAGTCGATTACTTAATTGTATTGATGACCATTCGCTATGACAATCCTTCCGCAATCCCTCATGGGAAATTCAGTATAGACAATTCGCTTGATACTATCACTATGGCAAAACTTCCGCAGTATTGTTATATATTCGAAGCTACATATTATTTATAACTATATACTATCACTGTGGCAATAACACAACAACTCGAATATTTAATTGTATTGATGACGATACGCTATGGCAATCCTTCCGCAATCCCTCATGAGAAAATCTATACAGACAATTTGCTTGATACTATCACTAAGGCAGTCGTTCCGCAATAGTGTTATATATTCGAAGTTACATATTACTTATAACTATATACTATCACTGTGTCAATAACACAACAAGTCGAATACTTAATTGTATTGATGACCATTCGGTGTGGCAATCCTTCTGCAATCCCTCATTGGAAAATCTATATATACAATTTGCTTGATACTATCACTAAGGCAATCGTTCCGCAATAATGTTATATATTCGAAGTTACATTTTACTTATAACTATATAAGATCAATGTGGCAATAACACAACAAGTCAAATACTTAATTGTATTGATGACAAATCGCTATGGCAATCCTTCCGCAATCCCTCATGGGAAAATCTTTTTAGACAATTTGCTTGATACTATCACTATGGCAAAACTTCCGCAGTAATGTTATATATTCGAAGCTACACATTACTTATAACTATATACTATCACTGTGGCAGTAACACAACAAGTCGAATTCATAATTGTATTGATGACCATTCGCTGTGGCAATCCTTCCGCAATCCCTCATGGGAAAATCTATATAGACAATTTGCTTGATACTATCACTAAGGCAATCGTTACGCAGTATTGTTATATATTCGAAGTTACATTTTACTTATAACTATATAAGATCAATGTGGCAATAACACAACAAGTCGAATATTTAATTGTATTGATGACGATTCGCTATGGCAATCGTACCGCAATCCCTCATAGGAAATTCAGTATAGACAATTCGCTAAATACTATCACTATGGCAAAACTTCCGCAGTATTGTTATATATTCGAAGTAACATATTACTTATAACTATATACTATCACTGTGGCAATAACACAACAAGTCGAATATTTAATTGTATTGATGACGATACGCTATGGCAATCCTTTCGCAATCCCTCATGGGAAAATCTATACAGACAATTTGCTTGATACTATCACTAAGTCAGTCGTTCCGCAATAATGTTATATATTCGAAGTTACATATTACTTATAACTATATACTATCACTGTGTCAATAACACAACAAGTCGAATACTTAATTGTATTGATGACCATTCGCTGTGGCAATCCTTCCGCAATCCCTCATGGGAAAATCTATACAGACAATTTGCTTGATACTATCACTATGGCAGTTGTTCCGCAATTTTTTTTTTTTTTTTTTTTATTTTCACCAACAAGCATACATTGCTTAACTGGCATAACGTTATAAACCATACACATTACAAACTAATATGCATTAGTTTGCAAGAAATTTACAAAAATATTTACATAAATAAAATATTTACAAATTTTACATAATACATTACAATAATTTAGTAAAAGTATCTAATGTGTATCACTATGAAAAAAATGACAATTAATGATTTGATTCGGTTGAAAAAAAAGAAAGCTTCATATTCTGTTTGAACGCATTTCTTGTTATATGAAAATCAAAAAAATTGTAAAATTCATTAAAAGATTTAATGCAACAAATTAATGGATCATTCAGGCCATAGTTTGTTCTATGAAACGGAATATGCAAAGCATTAAGACTCCTTACATTAATCGTCGGAACATGCAGTGCAAATTCAGATAAAATATTAGGAGCTGCTATTCTACCGCATATAATATCTCTTGAAAACATAGCATAGAAAATTTCCCTTCTATACTTAAGAGTTTCCAAACGAAAATATTGGAGGCGTTCAATGTAAGGTGGCATATTGTCACTCAAATTTCTTTTACGAAGAGCGTAGTTAACAAATATTTTTTGAATGCGCTCAATTCGAATGCAATGAATATTGTAGAAAGGTGACCATACAATTGACGCATACTCTAAATGAGGTCTGACAAGCGAAGTGTACAAAGTTTTAAGTGTGAAAAGATTTTTGAAATCCTTCGACACCCTCATAATAAAACCAAGCATTCTGTATGCTTTAAGCACGATGCTATCAATGTGGTTATTAAAAGTAAAATCATTGACAAATAAAATTCCTAAATCGGTGAAACTGTCCACTCGTTCGAGAACAGATCCACCAATAGAGTAATTAAAAGTCAATAAATTATTCTTCTTCTTACTAAACGACATCGATTTGCATTTGCTGACATTCAAGTGTAACTTGTTTTGTTCACACCAAATTAAAATATTATTCAAGTCATTCTGGACTGCCAAACAATCCATCATCGATGAAATTTTCGAAAAAATTTTCATGTCATCTGCATAAAGTAGACAGTTAGTATAATTGAGATTTGTGTTAATATCATTTATAAATATTAAAAATAAAAGTGGACCAATGTGACTTCCTTGCGGAACTCCGGATGTCACATTGATAATGTTTGAGAGAAATCCGGCCATTTGAACGAACTGAGTTCTATTGGACAAGTAGGATTTAATCCAATTAAACAGCATTCCGTAAATACCAAATTTCGATAATTTATTAAGTAAAATGGAGTGATTCAGCTTATCGAACGCCTTACTAAAATCTGTGAAAATTACATCCACTTGCTCAAAATTTTCAAGATGAGTTGTAACGTAGTTTGTAAATTGCACAAGATTAGTAGAAGTTGAACGACCAGTGAAAAAACCATGTTGTTCTAATGATATTGACTGTTTTAGATTGTAGAAAAGTATATCTCTTACAATACTTTCAAAGAGTTTAGGGAAAACCGATAATATAGATATGCCTCTATAATTCTCGATTTCATTTTTTGGGCCTTTCTTATGAATAGGCGTTATTCTAGAACTCTTCCAATGGCTTGGAAAAATTCCAGTAGATAAAGAATTATTAAAAATATACAACAATGGTATAGCTAAAACAGTTGAGCAAGATTTGACAAATGCTGGTGGAATTAAGTCGGGACCCACACTTCCACATGTATTTAACTCATCTATAGCGTTTAATAACTGCTCTTTAGAAATTGTAATATTACTCAAAGAACAATTAGAACACGCTTCAACATCTATAGACTGTGAAGTTTCATCACCAGAAAAAGCTGATTCAAAAAATTCAGCAAACATGTTACATACTTGTTGAGGATCGGAAGATTTCAAACTGTTGTATGACATACTTGCGGGGAAACCTGAGTGTTTTCTTTTTGATTTAATATACTTCCAGAAATATTTTGGATTGTTTTTGATATTAAATTCAACATCACTCATATATTCCTTATACAGACGTCGATTCAAAGACAAGAACTTTTTTCTATAATTGAAGAATAATGTATAATCCGCTTTACTGTTAGACAGTTTATACTTTTTATGAATCTTACTCTTCAAATTTTTAATATTCACCAGTTCCTTGGAGTACCAAGGAGGATGATTCCCTGGAGGTGCACCGCATAAAGGTACATAAGAGTCAATAGCCGATCGAAGATATGAATAAAATTTATTTAATCCAAAATCAAGACTAGCATTCCGTTCCAAAAACGTCCAATTTATATTTCCAAGCGCTACGTTCAAACTAGAATAATCTGCTTTCTTGAAATTGTAATTGACATTATTATTTCTTTCCGTTATGAAGTTAATATTTTCAACAATTAAATAAAATTCAATTAAAATAGACTTGTGATACAGGGAGTCACATTTCGATAATGATTCAGCCTCGCTTAATTCTGAAGAAACAAAATTATTTATGGCATTATTTACAAAAATCAGATCCAAATGATTTCCATATGAATTGCAGAAATCATTGATTTGATTTAGCCCAAAGCAATTAGTGCAATCAATAATTGCATACTCAGAAAGAGACTTGACACATGTAGCTTCCAAATACCAATCGTTCCTCTTCCAACGTAAGTTAGGAAGGTTGAAATCTCCGCATAGGAAAATTGCATCCCCCTGATCAAACGAAGAGAAGATTTCTGATAAGAATTCGGCATGACTCATATACATTTCAGTGGAAGACCCAGGTGGAATGTATATGCATCCTACATGCATTTTAAAGCCACTATCTGTCACTGTTAGCCATAGCTGCTCCAAATTGTCTGGACTAGGTGCTAGCTGCTCAAAAACTAAGTTGCTTCTCACAGCGATTAAGACACCTCCGCCATTCTTAGAAGGTCGATCCATCCGTACCACAGAATAGTTACTACAGAATAACTCCGCATCCAAAATAGATTTATTTAGCCATGTTTCAGTGAGACATATGATGTCATAGTCAACCGAACTTGAAACTAAGTAAAACTCATTTGTTTTACTGCGAAGCCCTCGAACATTCTGATAGTATATCCGAAATTGTTGACGTTGTATAGTTGATTGACTGGCCATTGTTGCTACATTTGCGCTGGTTGTTGCGGTTGAGGATTTCGGTTTTTTGAGACCTTTTTAAAATCTCTCACTAAAACTCCAGATGGCCAGATTTCTGGACTCAATAATTTTTCATATTGTTCCTTATTAATGTCAATTTTAAAGGAAACGAAATTAATTGTTTTCATGTCACAATCTTTTTTTAAAAGAATCGTGACACTATTCGGCACTACGTTTATAGGTGAAGATGACAAAAAATTTATAATGTCTTCTTTTTTAGTTATTGGAGACAGCCGTGTTACATACAGTGATTTTGTTTTTTGCACCACTGACAGAGTGCTTGTGCACTGACTAGACCCAATAATTTGAAACAAATTCTTTTCACTATTGTTTTTACAGTTATTTTTCTTGTTTTTATTTTTATTAATTTTAATTGTATTATTAATATTATTGTTATTTGTTGTGTTATTAACTTTTGTTTTCACTTTTGTATTACTAACTTTAGTATTAGTATTAATTGCTTGTTTATTATTTGCTTGTTTTGAATTACATGTTTGTGCAACAGTATTTGTCCTTGGTTCACTAACCGAAACAACGCCGGTCAACGACCTTAAGGACGAATTGACAGTAATTTTTTCTAATGTAGTATTAGAAAGATTCAAAATTACGTCTAATTTTTTTTCAAGGTCTTCAATTTTTTTAAAAAGACATGAAAAATTATTACACCGGCAATCCGAACAAAACCAACTTGCACCAGGTACTTTTAAAAATGTAAGGATGCTTTTATTAACACTCATGCAGATATATGATAAATGCCTTTTACATTGTCCCGAACATAAAATCAATTCTGATGTAATAAAATTTTTTTGGCACCCACACTCACAAAATTGTTCCATTATACAAAATGATACAAAAACGCAAAAACAATAAAAAAACTAATTGACTGAAAAAATAAAACAAAACGTCTGCACAGTACAATGATTAGAATAGGAATGAATGTTATATATTCGAAGTTACATTTTACTTATAACTATATAAGATCAATGTGGCAATAACACAACAAGTCAAATACTTAATTGTATTGATGACAAATCGCTATGGCAATCCTTCCGCAATCCCTCAGGGGAAAATCTATACAGACAATTTGCTTGATACTATCACTAAGGCAGTCGTTCCGCAATAATGTTATATATTCGAAGTTACATATTACTTATAACTATATACTATCACTATGGCAATAACACAACAAGTCGAATATTTAATTGTATTGATGACGATACGCTATGGCAATCTTTCCGCAATCCCTCACGGAAAAATCTATACAGACAATTTGCTTGATACTATCACTAAGGCAGTCGTTCCGCAATAATGTTATATATTCGAAGTTACATATTACTTATAACTATATACTATCACTGTGGCAATGACACAACAAGTCGAATACTTAATTGTATTGATGACCATTCGCTATGGTAATCCTTCCGCAATCCCTCATGGGAAAATCTATATAAACAATTTGCTTGATACTATCACTAATGCAATCGTTCCGCAATAATGATATATATTCGAAAATACATATTACTTATAACTATATACTATCACTGTGGCAATAGCACAACAAGTCGAATACTTAATTGTATTGATGACCATTGGCTATGACAATCCTTCCGCAATCCCTCATGGGAAATTCAGTATAGACAATTCGCTTGATACTATCACTATGGCAAAACTTCCGCAGTATTGTTTTATATTCGAAGTTACATATTACTTATAACTATATACTATCACTGTGGCAATAACACAACAAGTCGAATACTTAATTGTATTGATGACCATTCGCTATGGCAATCCTTCCGCAATCCCTCGTGGAAAAATCTATATAGACAATTCGCTTGATACTATCACTATGGCAAAACTTCCACATTATTGTTATATATTCGAAGATACATATTACTTATAACTATATACTATCACTGTGGCAATAACACAACAAGTCGAATACTTAATTGTATTGATGACCATTCGCTATCACAATCATTTCGCAATTCCTCATGGGAAATTCACTATAGACTATACGCTAAATACTAACACTATGGCAAAACTTCCGCAGTAATGTTATATTTTCGAAGTTACATATTACTTATAACTATATACTATCACTGTGGCAATAACACAACAAGTTAAATACTTAATTGTATTGATGACCATTCGCTATGACAATCCTTCCGCAATCCCTCATTGGAAAATCTATATAGACAATTCGCTTGATACTATCACTAAGGCAGTAGTTCCGCAATAGTGTTATATATTCGAAGTTACATATTACTTATAACTTTATACTATCACTGTGGCAGTAACACAACAAGTCGAATACTTAATTGTATTGATGACCATTCGCTATGACAATCCTTCCGCAAACCCTCATGGGAAAATCTATATAGATAATTTGCTTGATACTATCACTAAGGCAATAGTTTTGCAATAATGTTATATATTCGAAGTTACATATTACTTATAACTATATACTATCACTGTAGCAATAACACAACAAGTCGAATACTTAATTGTATTGATGACCATTCGCTATGGCAATCCTTCCGCAATCCCTCGTGGAAAAATCTATATAGACAATTCGCTTGATACTATCACTATGGCAAAACTTCCAAATTATTGTTATATATTCGAAGATACATATTACTTATAACTATATACGATCACTGTGGCAATAAAACAACAAGTCGAATACTTAATTGTATTGATGACCATTCGCTATGACAAGCTTTTCGCAATCCCTCATGGGAAATTCAGTATAGACAATTCGCTTGATACTATCACTATGGCAAAACTTCCGCAGTATTGTTACATATTCGAAGCTACATATTACTTATAACTATATACTATCACTGTGTCAATAACACAACAAGTCGAATACTTAATTGTATTGATGACCATTCGCTGTGGCAATCCTTCCGCAATCCCTCATGGGAAAATCTATATAGATAATTTGCTTGATACTATCACTAAGGCAATAGTTTTGCAATAATGTTATATATTCGAAGTTACATATTACTTATAACTATATACGATCACTGTGGCAATAAAACAACAAGTCGAATACTTAATTGTATTGATGACCATTCGCTATGACAATCCTTCCGCAATCCCTCATGGGATATTCAGTATAGACAATTCGCTTGATACTATCACTATGGCAAAACTTCCGCAGTATTGTTATATATTCGAAGCAACATATTACTTATAACTATATACTATCACTGTGTCAATAACACAACAAGTCGAATACTTAATTGTATTGATGACCATTCGCTGTGGCAATCCTTCCGCAATCCCTCATTAGAAATTCACTATAGACAATTTGCTAAATACTATCAGTATGGCAAAACTTCCGCAGTAATGTTATATATTCGATGTTATATTTGACTTATAACTATATACGATCACTGTGGCAATAACCCAACAAGCCGAATACTTAATTGTATTGATGACCATTCGATATGACAATCTTTCCGCAATCCCTCATGGGAAATTCACTATAGACAATTCGCTAAATACTATCACTATGGCAATCGTTCCGCAGTAATGTTATATATTCGATGTTACATTTGACTTATAACTATATACGATCACTGTGTCAATAACACAACAAGTCGAATACTTAATTGTATTGATGACCATTCGCTGTGGCAATCCTTCCGCAATCCCTCATTAGAAATTCACTATAGACAAATTGCTAAATACTATCACTATGGCAAAACTTCCGCAGTAATGTTATATATTCGATGTTACATTTGACTTATAACTATATACGATCACTGTGGCAATAACCCAACAAGTCGAATACTTAATTGTATTGATAACCATTCGATATGACAATCTTTCCGCAATCCCTCATGGGAAATTCACTATAGACAATTCGCTAAATACTATCACTATGGCAATCGTTCCGCAGTAATGTTATATATTCGATGTTACATTTGACTTATAACTATATACGATCAATGTGGCAATAACCCAGCAAGTCGAATACTTAATTGTATTGATGACCATTCGATATGACAATCTTTCCGGAATCCCTCATGGGAAATTCAATAAAGACAATTTGCTTGATACTATCACTAAGGCAATCGTTCCGCAATAATGTTATATATTCGAAGCTACATATTACTTATAACTATATACTATCACTGTGTCAATAACACAACAAGTCGAATACTTAATTGTATTGATGACCATTCGCTGTGGCAATCCTTCCGCAATCCCTCATTAGAAATTCACTATAGATAATTTGTTAAATACTATCACTAAAGCAATCGTTCCGCAGTATTGTTATATATTCGATGTTACATTTGACTTATAACTATATACGATCACTGTGGCAATAACACAACAAGCAGAATACTTAATTGTATTGATGACCATTAGCTATGACAATCCTTCCGCAATCCCTCATGGGAAATTCAGTATAGACAATTCGCTAAATACTATCACTATGGCAATCGTTCCGCAGTAATGTTATATATTCGATGTTACATTTGACTTATAACTATATACGATCACTGTGGCAATAACACAACAAGCCGAATACTTAATTGTATTGATGACCATTAGCTATGACAATCCTTCCGCAATCCCTCATGGGAAATTCACTATAGACAATTCGCTAAATACTATAACTATGGCAATCGTTCCGCAGTAATGTTATATATTCGATGTTACATTTGACTTATAACTATATACGATCACTGTGGCAATAACACAACAAGTCGAATACTTAATTGTATTGATGAGCATTCGTTATGGCAATTCTTCCGCAATCCCTCATGGGATATTCAGTATAGACAATTCGCTTGATACTATCACTATGGCAAAACTTCCACAGTATTGTTATATATTCGAAGATACATATTACTTATAACTATATACTATCACTGTGGCAATAACACAACAAGTCGAATACTTAATTGTATTGATGACCATTCGCTATGACAATCCTTTCGCAATTCCTAATGGGAAATTCACTATAGACTATATGCTAAATACTATCACTATGGAAAAACTTTCGCAGTATTGTTATATATTCGAAATTACATATTACTTATAACTATATACTATCACTGTGGCAATAACACAAAAAGTCGAATACTTAATTGTATTGATGACAAATCGCTATGGCAATCCTTCCGCAATCCCTCATGGGAAAATCTATTTAGACAATTTGCTTGATACTATCACTATGGCAAAACTTCCGCAGTAATGTTATATATTCGAAGCTACATATTACTTATAACTATATACTATCACTGTGGCAATAACACAACAAGTCGAATACTTAATTGTATTGATGACCATTCGCTATGACAATCCTTTCGCAATTCCTAATGGGAAATTCACTATAGACTATACGCTAAATACTATCACTATGGAAAAACTTTCGCAGTATTGTTATATATTCGAAATTACATATTACTTATAACTATATACTATCACTGTGGCAATAACACAACAAGTCGAATACTTAATTGTATTGATGACCATTCGCTGTGGCAATCCTTCCGCAATCCCTCATTAGAAATTCACTATAGATAATTTGCTAAATACTATCACTAAAGCAATCGTTCCGCAGTATTGTTATATATTCGATGTTACATTTGATTTATAACTATATACTATCACTGTGGCAGTAACACAACAAGTCGAATTCTTAATTGTATTGATGACCATTCGCTGTGGCAATCCTTCCGCAATCCCTCATGGGAAAATCTATATAGACAATTTGCTTGATACTATCACTAAGGCAATCGTTACGCAGTATTGTTATATATTCGAAGTAACATTTTACTTATAACTATATAAGATCAATGTGGCAATAACACAACAAGTCGAATACTTAATTGTATTGATAACCATTCACTATGACAATCCTTCCGCAATCCCTCATGGGAAATTCATTATAGACAATTCGCTAAATAATATCACTATGGCAAAACTTCGGCAGTAATGTTATATATTCGAAGCTACATATTACTTATAACTATATACTATCGCTGTGGCAGTTACACTACAAGTCGAATACTTAATTGTATTGATGACTATTCGCTATGGCAATCCTTCCGCAATCCCTCATGGGAAAATCTATATAGACAATTTGCTTGATACTATCACTAAGGCAATAGTTTTGCAATAATGTTATATATTCGAAGTTACATATTACTTATAACTATATACGATCACTGTGGCAATAAAACAACAAGTCGAATACTTAATTGTATTGATGACCATTCGCTATGACAATCCTTTCGCAATCCCTCATGGGAAATTCAGTATAGACAATTCGCTTGATACTATCACTATGGCAAAACTTCCGCAGTATTGTTATATATTCGAAGCTACATATTACTTATAACTATATACTATCACTGTGTCAATAACACAACAAGTCGAATACTTAATTGTATTGATGACCATTCGCTGTGGCAATCCTTCCGCAATCCCTCATTAGAAATTCACTATAGACAATTCGCTAAATACTATAACTATGGCAATCGTTCCGCAGTAATGTTATATATTCGATGTTACATTTGACTTATAACTATATACGATCACTGTGGCAATAACACAACAAGTCGAATACTTAATTGTATTGATGAGCATTCGTTATGGCAATTCTTCCGCAATCCCTCATGGGATATTCAGTATAGACAATTCGCTTGATACTATCACTATGGCAAAACTTCCACAGTATTGTTATATATTCGAAGATACATATTACTTATAACTATATACTATCACTGTGGCAATAACACAACAAGTCGAATACTTAATTGTATTGATGACCATTCGCTATGACAATCCTTTCGCAATTCCTAATGGGAAATTCACTATAGACTATATGCTAAATACTATCACTATGGCAAAACTTCCGCAGTATTGTTATATATTCGAAGCTACATATTACTTATAACTATATACGATCACTGTGGCAATAAAACAACAAGTCGAATACTTAATTGTATTGATGACCATTCGCTATGACAATCCTTTCGCAATCCCTCATGGGAAATTCAGTATAGACAATTCGCTTGATACTATCACTATGGCAAAACTTCCGCAGTATTGTTATATATTCGAAGCTACATATTACTTATAACTATATACTATCACTGTGTCAATAACACAACAAGTCGAATACTTAATTGTATTGATGACCATTCGCTGTGGCAATCCTTCCGCAATCCCTCATTAGAAATTCACTATAGACAAATTGCTAAATACTATCACTATGGCAAAACTTCCGCAGTAATGTTATATATTCGATGTTACATTTGACTTATAACTATATACGATCACTGTGGCAATAACCCAACAAGTCGAATACTTAATTGTATTGATGACCATTCGATATGACAATCTTTCCGCAATCCCTCATGGGAAATTCACTATAGACAATTCGCTAAATACTATCACTATGGCAATCGTTCCGCAGTAATGTTATATATTCGATGTTACATTTGACTTATAACTATATACGATCAATGTGGCAATAACCCAGCAAGTCGAATACTTAATTGTATTGATGACCATTCGATATGACAATCTTTCCGGAATCCCTCATGGGAAATTCAATAAAGACAATTTGCTTGATACTATCACTAAGGCAATCGTTCCGCAATAATGTTATATATTCGAAGCTACATATTACTTATAACTATATACTATCACTGTGTCAATAACACAACAAGTCGAATACTTAATTGTATTGATGACCATTCGCTGTGGCAATCCTTCCGCAATCCCTCATTAGAAATTCACTATAGATAATTTGTTAAATACTATCACTAAAGCAATCGTTCCGCAGTATTGTTATATATTCGATGTTACATTTGACTTATAACTATATACGATCACTGTGGCAATAACACAACAAGCAGAATACTTAATTGTATTGATGACCATTAGCTATGACAATCCTTCCGCAATCCCTCATGGGAAATTCAGTATAGACAATTCGCTAAATACTATCACTATGGCAATCGTTCCGCAGTAATGTTATATATTCGATGTTACATTTGACTTATAACTATATACGATCACTGTGGCAATAACACAACAAGCCGAATACTTAATTGTATTGATGACCATTAGCTATGACAATCCTTCCGCAATCCCTCATGGGAAATTCACTATAGACAATTCGCTAAATACTATAACTATGGCAATCGTTCCGCAGTAATGTTATATATTCGATGTTACATTTGACTTATAACTATATACGATCACTGTGGCAATAACACAACAAGTCGAATACTTAATTGTATTGATGAGCATTCGTTATGGCAATTCTTCCGCAATCCCTCATGGGATATTCAGTATAGACAATTCGCTTGATACTATCACTATGGCAAAACTTCCACAGTATTGTTATATATTCGAAGATACATATTACTTATAACTATATACTATCACTGTGGCAATAACACAACAAGTCGAATACTTAATTGTATTGATGACCATTCGCTATGACAATCCTTTCGCAATTCCTAATGGGAAATTCACTATAGACTATATGCTAAATACTATCACTATGGCAAAACTTCCGCAGTATTGTTATATATTCGAAGCTACATATTACTTATAACTATATACGATCACTGTGGCAATAAAACAACAAGTCGAATACTTAATTGTATTGATGACCATTCGCTATGACAATCCTTTCGCAATCCCTCATGGGAAATTCAGTATAGACAATTCGCTTGATACTATCACTATGGCAAAACTTCCGCAGTATTGTTATATATTCGAAGCTACATATTACTTATAACTATATACTATCACTGTGTCAATAACACAACAAGTCGAATACTTAATTGTATTGATGACCATTCGCTGTGGCAATCCTTCCGCAATCCCTCATTAGAAATTCACTATAGACAAATTGCTAAATACTATCACTATGGCAAAACTTCCGCAGTAATGTTATATATTCGATGTTACATTTGACTTATAACTATATACGATCACTGTGGCAATAACCCAACAAGTCGAATACTTAATTGTATTGATGACCATTCGATATGACAATCTTTCCGCAATCCCTCATGGGAAATTCACTATAGACAATTCGCTAAATACTATCACTATGGCAATCGTTCCGCAGTAATGTTATATATTCGATGTTACATTTGACTTATAACTATATACGATCAATGTGGCAATAACCCAGCAAGTCGAATACTTAATTGTATTGATGACCATTCGATATGACAATCTTTCCGGAATCCCTCATGGGAAATTCAATAAAGACAATTTGCTTGATACTATCACTAAGGCAATCGTTCCGCAATAATGTTATATATTCGAAGTTACGTATAACTTATAACTATATACTATCACTGTGGCAATAACACAGCAAGTCGAATACTTAATTGTATTGATGAGCATTCGTTATGACAATTCTTCCGCAATCCCTCATGGGATATTCAGTATAGACAATTCGCTTGACACTATCACTATGGCAAAACTTCCACAGTATTGTTATATATTCGAAGTTGCATATTACTTATAACTATATACTATCACTGTGGCAATAACACAACAAGTCGAATACTTAATTGTATTGATGACCATTCGCTATGGCAATCGTTTCGCAATTCCTCATGGGAAATTCACTATAGACTATACGCTAAATACTATCACTATGGAAAAACTTTCGCAGTATTGTTATATATTCGAAATTACATATTACTTATAACTATATACTATCACTGTGGCAATAACACAACAAGTCGAATACTTAATTGTATTGATGACCATTCGCTGTGGCAATCCTTCCGCAATCCCTCATTAGAAATTCACTATAGATAATTTGCTAAATACTATCACTAAAGCAATCGTTCCGCAGTATTGTTATATATTCGATGTTACATTTGATTTATAACTATATACTATCACTGTGGCAGTAACACAACAAGTCGAATTCTTAATTGTATTGATGACCATTCGCTGTGGCAATCCTTCCGCAATCCCTCATGGGAAAATCTATATAGACAATTTGCTTGATACTATCACTAAGGCAATCGTTACGCAGTATTGTTATATATTCGAAGTAACATTTTACTTATAACTATATAAGATCAATGTGGCAATAACACAACAAGTCGAATACTTAATTGTATTGATGACCATTCGCTATGGCAATCGTACCGCAATCCCTCATGGGAAATTCAGTATAGACAATTCGCTAAATACTATCACTATGGCAAAACTTCCGCAGTATTGTTATATATTCGAACTAACATATTACTTATAACTATATACTATCACTGTGGCAATAACACAACAAGTCGAATATTTAATTGTATTGATGACGATACGCTATGGCAATCCTTCCGCAATCCCTCATGGGAAAATCTATACAGACAATTTGCTTGATACTATCACTAAGGCAGTCGTTCCGCAATAATGTTATATATTCGAAGTTACATTTTACTTATAACTATATAAGATCAATGTGGCAATAACACAACAAGTCAAATACTTAATTGTATTGATGACAAATCGCTATGGCAATCCTTCCGCAATCCCTCATGGGAAAATCTATATAGACAATTTGCTTGATACTATCACTAAGGCAGTCGTTCCGCAATAATGTTATATATTAGAAGTTACATATTACTTATAACTATATACTATCACTGTGGCAATAACACAACAAGTCGAATATTTAATTGTATTGATAACGATACGCTATGGCAATCTTTCCGCAATCCCTCATGGGAAAATCTATACAGACAATTTGCTTGATACTATCACTAAGGCAGTCGTTCCGCAATAATGTTATATATTCGAAGTTACATATTACTTATAACTATATACTATCACTGTGGCAATAACACAACAAGTCGAATACTTAATTGTATTGATGACCATTCGCTATGGCAATCCTTCCGCAATCCCTCATGGGAAAATCTATATAAACAATTTGCTTGATACTATCACTAAGGCAATCGTTCCGCAATAATGTTATATATTCGAAAATACATATTACTTATAACTATATACTATCAATGTGGCAATAGCACAACAAGTCGAATACTTAATTGTATTGATGACCATTGGCTATGACAATCCTTCCGCAATCCCTCATGGGAAATTCAGTATAGACAATTCGCTTGATACTATCACTATGGCAAAACTTCCGCAGTATTGTTTTATATTCGAAGTTACATATTACTTATAACTATATACTATCACTGTGGCAATAACACAATAAGTCGAATACTTAATTGTATTGATGACTATTCGCTATGGCAATTCTTCCGCAATCCCTCATGGAAAAATCTATACAGACAATTTGCTAAATACTATCACTAAGGCAGTCGTTCCGCAATAATGTTATATATTCGAAGTTACATATTACTTATAACTATATACTATCACTGTGGCAATAGCACAACAAGTCGAATACTTAATTGTATTGATGACCATTGGCTATGACAATCCATCCGCAATCCCTCATGGGAAATTCAGTATAGACAATTCGCTTGATACTATCACTATGGCAAAACTTCCGCAGTATTGTTATATATTCGAAGTTACATATTACTTATAACTATATACTATCACTGTGGGAATAACCCAACAAGTCGAATACTTAATTGTATTGATGACCATTCGATATGACAATCTTTCCGCAATCCCTCATGGGAAATTCACTATAGACAATTTGCTTGATACTATCACTAAGGCAATCGTTCCGCAATAATGTTATATATTCGAAGTTACGTATAACTTATAACTATATACTATCACTGTGGCAATAACACAACAAGTCGAATACTTAATTGTATTGATGAGCATTCGTTATGACAATTCTTCCGCAATCCCTCATGGGATATTCAGTATAGACAATTCGCTTGACACTATCACTATGGCAAAACTTCCACAGTATTGTTATATATTCGAAGTTGCATATTACTTATAACTATATACTATCACTGTGGCAATAACACAACAAGTCGAATACTTAATTGTATTGATGACCATTCGCTATGGCAATCGTTTCGCAATTCCTCATGGGAAATTCACTATAGACTATACGCTAAATACTATCACTATGGAAAAACTTTCGCAGTATTGTTATATATTCGGAGTTACATATTACTTATAACTATATACTATCACTGTGGCAATAACACAACAAGTCGAATTCTTAATTGTATTGATGATCATTCGCTATGGCAATCCTTCCGCAATCCCTCATGGGAAATTCACTATAGACAATTTGCTAAATACTAACACTATGGCAAAACTTCCGCAGTGTTGTTATATATTCGAAGTTACATATTTCGTATAACTATATACTATCACTGTGGCAATAACACAACAAGTCAAATACTTAATTGTATTGATGACCATTCGCTATGGCAATCCTTCCGCAATCCCTCATGGGAAAATCTATATAGACAATTCGCTTGATACTATCACTAATGCAGTAGTTCCGCAATAGTGTTATATATTCGAAGTTACATATTACTTATAACTTTATACTATCACTATGACAATAACACAACAAGTTGAATACTTAATTGTATTGATGACCATTCGCTATGACAATCTTTCCGCAATCCCTCATGGGAAATTCAGTATAGACAATTCGCTAAATACTATCACTATGGCAAAACTTCCGCAGTAATGTTATATATTCGAAGTTACATATTTCTTATAACTATATACTATCACTGTGGCAACAAAACAATAAGTCGTATACTTAATTGTATTGATGACCATTCACTATGACAATCCTTCCGCAATCCCTCATGGGAAATTCATTATAGACAATTCGCTAAATAATATCACTATGGCAAAACTTCCGCAGTAATGTTATATATTCGAAGCTACATATTACTTATAAATATAAACTATCACTGTGGCAGTAACACTACAAGTCGAATACTTAATTGTATTGATGACTATTCGCTATGGCAATCTTTCCGCAATCCCTCATGGGAAAATCTATATAGACAATTCGCTTGATACTATCACTATGGCAAAACTTCCGCAGTATTGTTATATATTCGAAGCTACATATTACTTATAACTATATACTATCACTGTGTCAATAACACAACAAGTCGAATACTTAATTGTATTGATGACCATTCGCTGTGGCAATCCTTCCGCAATCCCTCATTAGAAATTCACTATAGATAATTTGCTAAATACTATCACTAAAGCAATCGTTCCTCAGTATTGTTATATATTCGATGTTACATTTGACTTATAACTATATACTATCACTGTGGCAATAACCCAACAAGTCGAATACTTAATTGTATTGATGACTATTCGCTATGGCAATCTTTCCGCAATCCCTCATGGGAAAATCTATATAGACAATTCGCTTGATACTATCACTATGGCAAAACTTCCGCAGTAATGTTATATATTCGAAGCTACATATTACTTATAAATATAAACTATCACTGTGGCAGTAACACTACAAGTCGAATACTTAATTGTATTGATGATCATTCGCTATGACAATCTTTCCGCAATCCCTCATGGGAAATTCAGTATAGACAATTCGCTAAATACTATCACTATGGCAAAACTTCCGCAGTAATGTTATATATTCGAAGTTACATATTTCTTATAACTATATACTATCACTGTGTCAATAACACAACAAGTCGAGGCAATCTTTCCGCAATCCCTCATGGGAAAATCTATATAGACAATTCGCTTGATACTATCACTATGGCAAAACTTCCGCAGTAATGTTATATATTCGAAGCTACATATTACTTATAAATATAAACTATCACTGTGGCAGTAACACTACAAGTCGAATACTTAATTGTATTGATGACCATTCGCTATGACAATCTTTCCGCAATCCCTCATGGGAAATTCAGTATAGACAATTCGCTAAATACTATCACTATGGCAAAACTTCCGCAGTAATGTTATATATTCGAAGTTACATATTTCTTATAACTATATACTATCACTGTGTCAATAACACAACAAGTCGAATACTTAATTGTATTGATGACCATTCACTATGACAATCCTTCCGCAATCCCTCATGGGAAATTCATTATAGACAATTCGCTAAATAATATCACTATGGCAAAACTTCCGCAGTAATGTTATATATTCGAAGCTACATATTACTTATAAATATAAACTATCACTGTGGCAGTAACACTACAAGTCGAATACTTAATTGTATTGATGACTATTCGCTATGGCAATCTTTCCGCAATCCCTCATGGGAAAATCTATATAGACAATTCGCTTGATACTATCACTATGGCAAAACTTCCGCAGTAATGTTATATATTCGAAGTTACATATTTCTTATAACTATATACTATCACTGTGGCAACAAAACAATAAGTCGTATACTTAATTGTATTGATGACCATTCACTATGACAATCCTTCCGCAATCCCTCATGGGAAATTCATTATAGACAATTCGCTAAATAATATCACTATGGCAAAACTTCCGCAGTAATGTTATATATTCGAAGCTACATATTACTTATAAATATAAACTATCACTGTGGCAGTAACACTACAAGTCGAATACTTAATTGTATTGATGACTATTCGCTATGGCAATCTTTCCGCAATCCCTCATGGGAAAATCTATATAGACAATTCGCTTGATACTATCACTATGGCAAAACTTCCGCAGTATTGTTATATATTCGAAGCTACATATTACTTATAACTATATACTATCACTGTGTCAATAACACAACAAGTCGAATACTTAATTGTATTGATGACCATTCGCTGTGGCAATCCTTCCGCAATCCCTCATTAGAAATTCACTATAGACAATTTGCTAAATACTATCACTATGGCAAAACTACCGCAGTAATGTTATATATTCGATGTTACATTTGACTTATAACTATATACGATCACTGTGGCAATAACCCAACAAGTCGAATACTTAATTGTATTGATGACCATTCGATATGACAATCTTTCCGCAATCCCTCATGGGAAATTCACTATAGACAATTCGCTAAATACTATCACTATGGCAATCGTTCCGCAGTAATGTTATATATTCGATGTTACATTTGACTTATAACTACATACGATCACTGTGGCAATAACCCAACAAGTCGAATACTAAATTGTATTGATGACAATTCGATATGACAATCCTTCCGCAATCCCTCATGGGAAATTCACTATAGACATTTTGCTTGATACTATCACTAAGGTAATCGTTCCGCAATAATGTTATATATTCGAAGTTACGTATTACTTATAACTATATACTATCACTGTGGCAATAACACAACAAGTCGAATACTTAATTGTATTGATGAGCATTCGTTATGGCAATCCTTTGGAAACCCCTTAATGGGATATTCAGTATAGACAATTCGCTTGATACTATCACTATGGCAAAACTTCCACAGTATTGTTATATATTCGAAGATACATATTACTTATAACTATATACTATCACTGTGGCAATAACACAACAAGTCGAATACTTAATTGTATTGATGAGCATTCGTTATGGCAATTCTTCCGCAATCCCTCATGGGGTATTCAGTATAGACAATTCGCTTGATACTATCACTATGGCAAAACTTCCACAGTATTGTTATATATTCGCAGATACATATTACTTATAACTATATACTATCACTGTGGCAATAACACAACAAGTCGAATACTTAATTGTATTGATGACCATTCGCTATCACAATCCTTTCACAGTTCCTCATGGGAAATTCACTATAGACTATACGCTAAATACTATCACTATGACAAAACTTCCACAGTATTGTTATATATTCGAAGTTACATATTACTTATAACTATATACTATCACTGTGGCAATAACACAACAAGTCGAATACTTAATTGTATTGATGACCATTCGCTATCACAATCCTTTCGCAGTTCCTCATGGGAAATTCACTATAGACTATACGCTAAATACTATCACTATGACAAAACTTCCACAGTATTGTTATATATTCGAAGATACATATTACTTATAACTATATACTATCACTGTGTCAATAACACAACAAGTCGAATACTTAATTGTATTGATGAACATTCGCTGTGGCAATCCTTCCGCAATCCCTCATTAGAAATTCACTATAGATAATTTGCTAAATACTATCACTAAAGCAATCGTTCCGCAGTAATGTTATATATTCGAAGCTACATATTACTTATAACTATATACGATCACTGTGGCAATAACCCAACAAGTCGAATACTTAATTGTATTGATGACCATTCGATATGACAATCTTTCCGCAATCCCTCATGGGAAATTCACTATAGACAATTTGCTTGATACTATCACTAAGGCAATCGTTCCGCAATAATGTTATATATTCGAAGTTACGTATTACTTATAACTATATACTATCACTGTGGCAATAACACAACAAGTCGAATACTTAATTGTATTGATGAGCATTCGTTATGGCAATTCTTCCGCAATCCCTCATGGGATATTCAGTATAGACAATTCGCTTGATACTATCACTATGGCAAAACTTCCACAGTATTGTTATATATTCGAAGATACATATTACTTATAACTATATACTATCACTGTGTCAATAACACAACAAGTCGAATACTTAATTGTATTGATGACCATTCGCTGTGGCAATCCTTCCGCAATCCCTCATTAGAAATTCACTATAGATAATTTGCTAAATACTATCACTAAAGCAATCGTTCCGCAGTAATGTTATATATTCGAAGCTACATATTACTTATAACTTTATACTATCACTGTGTCAATAACACAACAAGTCGAATACTTAATTGTATTGATGACCATTCGATATGACAATCTTTCCGCAATCCCTCATGGGAAATTCACTATAGACAATTTGCTTGATACTATCACTAAGGCAATCGTTCCGCAATAATGTTATATATTCGAAGTTACGTATCACTTATAACTATATACTATCACTGTGGCAATAACACAACAAGTCGAATACTTAATTGTATTGATGAGCATTCGTTATGGCAATTCTTCCGCAATCCCTCATGGGATATTCAGTATAGACAATTCGCTTGATACTATCACTATGGCAAAACTTCCACAGTATTGTTATATATTCGAAGCTATATATTACTTATAACTATATACTATCACTGTGTCAATAACACAACAAGTCGAATACTTAATTGTATTGATGACCATTCGCTGTGGCAATCCTTCCGCAATCCCTCATGGGAAATTCACTATAGACAATTTGCTTGATACTATCACTAAGGCAATCGTTCCGCAATAATGTTATATATTCGAAGTTACGTATCACTTATAACTATATACTATCACTGTGGC
The DNA here is from genome assembly GCA_963942525.1 of Ptychoptera contaminata. Classification (NCBI taxonomy): domain Eukaryota; kingdom Metazoa; phylum Arthropoda; class Insecta; order Diptera; family Ptychopteridae; genus Ptychoptera; species Ptychoptera contaminata. The sequence continues at coordinate 10,173,960 of OZ012639.1, forward strand.
AATAACACAACAAGTCGAATACTTCATTGTATTGATGAGCATTCGTTATGGCAATTCTTCCGCAATCCCTCATGGGATATTCAGTATAGACAATTCGCTTGATACTATCACTATGGCAAAACTTCCACAGTATTGTTATATATTCGAAGCTATATATTACTTATAACTATATACTATCACTGTGTCAATAACACAACAAGTCGAATACTTAATTGTATTGATGACCATTCGCTGTGGCAATCCTTCCGCAATCCCTCATTAGAAATTCACTATAGATAATTTGCTAAATACTATCACTAAAGCAATCGTTCCGCAGTAATGTTATATATTCGAAGCTACATATTACTTATAACTATATACTATCACTGTGTCAATAACACAACAAGTCGAATACTTAATTGTATTGATGACCATTCGCTGTGGCAATCCTTCCGCAATCCCTCATTAGAAATTCACTATAGATAATTTGCTAAATACTATCACTAAAGCAATCGTTCCGCAGTAATGTTATATATTCGAAGCTACATATTACTTATAACTATATACTATCACTGTGTCAATAACACAACAAGTCGAATACTTAATTGTATTGATGACCATTCGCTGTGGCAATCCTTCCGCAATCCCTCATTAGAAATTCACTATAGATAATTTGCTAAATACTATCACTAAAGCAATCGTTCCGCAGTGTAACGCGCCCGAAACCATTTTAAAAAAACTACACAATTTTATTAAAAGGTTTCGGATGTTACATTTATTTAATATTTATTTTACACAATTAATAATTTTAAACTTTATTTTTGTTTTGAATTTAGATTTATTAATTTAGTTTTGGGTGTAATTTTTGTTGATGTTTTATATATGAACTTATCGCTTGTGACTTAACTATTAATTATTTAATAGTACTTTCCGACTTAGGTCTTAATTTTACTCTGATCTGCATTGTTTCAGATCTAAAGTAACTCTGACTGCCTTGTTTAAGGTCTAAAATAACTCTGATTAATTAATCGTTAGTATAAATTTCTTTACAATTTTAAATGTGCTTAGCTTGCATTTTAATTTGCACTTGACTTGCGTTGGCCTTGAAGGTTAACATAGTTTTTTAAAATGTAATTAGAAACAATGTGTGAATTATGAATTAATTTTGTGCAGATTATACAAATATTATTAAAAGATAAAATTAGATTTAATGGTCAAGACAAAGTATTAGTAATTAGAAACTTTTTGTTTTACGAATGAAACCGTGAATTGAAAATCTGCGAATTATACAAATATAATATAAATAATACAAATATTAAATTTAATTGTCAAGACAAAATATTAGTAATTAGAAACTTTTTGTTTTACGAATGAAACCGTGAATTGAAAATCTGCGAATTATACAAATATAATATAAATAATACAAATATTAAATTTTATTGTCAAGACAAAGTATTAGTAATTAGAAACATTAAGTTTAAATGCAAACGTAAGCAATTATACAATTTTTAATAAGTTAATATAATGGATAAAAATAGATAAAATTACGAAGTCAAAATTGGTTATTATTGGTTTTGTATTTATGAATCAATGATTGGACTAATCACGGTGTCCAATCATTACACCATCATCCCTATGAAAAGAAAATTTTATGGAAGATAAAATTTTCGTTATAGATAAGTCGTACGAGTCAGTTCATATGAAAAAAAAATTATTGATTAATAGTTTTCTTTTTTTTATAATAAAGAATTTTTTTTTTCAAATTATTAATAAAATTTTTGGAAGAAAAAAAATAGATTTATTCAATCTTGTTTAGAAAAAACAAATTATTGTCTTTTAATTAGTATGAATATATATATTTATAGTTTTTTTTTTTATCATTTTTTTTTGTTTTTATTAAAATATTTATTTATTATTATTATTTTTAAATATATATATTTATACTTTACAATTTTTTACTTTACTTGACTTTATTTTACTTTATTTTACTTTTAATTAGATTGAACATGTAACAAAATCTGATTAGATTATAATTATTATTGATTTTTACCTTATTTACTTAATTTAAGTTTATAATTTTCCTTTTTTTTTTTATAGCGTTAAATGTAGAAAGAATTTTCTAAATGTACAGTATATAATTTTTATATAGTTTAATTAATATTTTTTTTTTTATATTTTTTCTATTTAAAATTAAAAGTTTATTATTTTTTTATGTATATTTATATACACATACCTATATGAAACTACTAATAAATTTTGAATAATTAATTTTGATTACTGAGAAAAAATTATTTATATTTTATTTTTTTTTTTTTTTTATTAATATTAATCTTTCTGTAATGATAGTTCTTTTTCTTTTCAATGAAAATAAAGATTTTGGTTTTTATAGATTTTGGTATTATATTGTATTAAATTTTTTTACTTTGAATTATATTTTGCCTAGCTTTTCTTTACTTTACTTTATTTTACTTTGTTATTAAATTTGAATTTTTTTTTTTTTATTTTTTTTTTTTTTAATAATTAGTTTTGATTGCCGTGTGGAAAAATTTACTTAATTATAATTCAATTTTAATTGATTTATTTTTTTTTTTTTCTTATAAATCTTTTAATTTTTTTTTTTTTTTTTTTTTTTTTTAATAATAACATAAATAATGACAATAACAATAATATTTTTTTTTTACTTGCGATTTTATTTTGCCTATTAAATGTAGGGCTTTTAACTTTATTTTGCCTATCTGTTGTAGGGCTTTTTATTTTGCCTATCTGTGTAGGGATTTCAATTTTGCCTATCTGTTGTAGGGCTTTTTTATTTTGCCTATCTGTGTAGGGCTTTCAATTTTGCCTATCTGTTGTAGGGCTTTTTTATTTTGTTCTGCCTAGTCAATGTAGGGCTTTGCTTTTTTTTTTTAAGTTATATTGCTTCGCGGGAAATTTCGGTGTTAACGCGCTTTTCGTAGAAATAATTTGTCGTAGTTGACGCGCTGATTAATTATTATTGTTATGATTATTATTATTGTTATTTAAGCAAAAAAATTTTTTTTAATACCACTAAGGAGAGTTATAGTCGGAAAATGAGTTATACTTAGTGTGATATATTTTTTCTTTGATGTAAGTCACTTGTTGTTATTTTCGATGATGTTGTCGATGATCTTTTGGTTGTTAAATTGCTGATAAGTTCATGATGGTAGTTTTTCTTGTAGAATGGAAACTGATGATACAGATACTTACTTCCGCAATCCCTCATTAGAAATTCACTATAGATAATTTGCTAAATACTATCACTAAAGCAATCGTTCCGCAGTAATGTTATATATTCGAAGCTACATATTACTTATAACTTTATACTATCACTGTGTCAATAACACAACAAGTCGAATACTTAATTGTATTGATGACCATTCGATATGACAATCTTTCCGCAATCCCTCATGGGAAATTCACTATAGACAATTTGCTTGATACTATCACTAAGGCAATCGTTCCGCAATAATGTTATATATTCGAAGTTACGTATCACTTATAACTATATACTATCACTGTGGCAATAACACAACAAGTCGAATACTTAATTGTATTGATGAGCATTCGTTATGGCAATTCTTCCGCAATCCCTCATGGGATATTCAGTATAGACAATTCGCTTGATACTATCACTATGGCAAAACTTCCACAGTATTGTTATATATTCGAAGCTATATATTACTTATAACTATATACTATCACTGTGTCAATAACACAACAAGTCGAATACTTAATTGTATTGATGACCATTCGCTGTGGCAATCCTTCCGCAATCCCTCATGGGAAATTCACTATAGACAATTTGCTTGATACTATCACTAAGGCAATCGTTCCGCAATAATGTTATATATTCGAAGTTACGTATCACTTATAACTATATACTATCACTGTGGCAATAACACAACAAGTCGAATACTTAATTGTATTGATGAGCATTCGTTATGGCAATTCTTCCGCAATCCCTCATGGGATATTCAGTATAGACAATTCGCTTGATACTATCACTATGGCAAAACTTCCACAGTATTGTTATATATTCGAAGCTATATATTACTTATAACTATATACTATCACTGTGTCAATAACACAACAAGTCGAATACTTAATTGTATTGATGACCATTCGCTGTGGCAATCCTTCCGCAATCCCTCATTAGAAATTCACTATAGATAATTTGCTAAATACTATCACTAAAGCAATCGTTCCGCAGTAATGTTATATATTCGAAGCTACATATTACTTATAACTATATACTATCACTGTGTCAATAACACAACAAGTCGAATACTTAATTGTATTGATGACCATTCGCTGTGGCAATCCTTCCGCAATCCCTCATTAGAAATTCACTATAGATAATTTGCTAAATACTATCACTAAAGCAATCGTTCCGCAGTAATGTTATATATTCGAAGCTACATATTACTTATAACTATATACTATCACTGTGTCAATAACACAACAAGTCGAATACTTAATTGTATTGATGACCATTCGCTGTGGCAATCCTTCCGCAATCCCTCATTAGAAATTCACTATAGATAATTTGCTAAATACTATCACTAAAGCAATCGTTCCGCAGTATTGTTATATATTCGATGTTACATTTGATTTATAACTATATACGATCACTGTGGCAATAACACAACAAGCCGAATACTTAATTGTATTGATGACCATTAGCTATGACAATCCTTCCGCAATCCCTCATGGGAAATTCACTATGGCAAAACTTCCACAGTATTGTTATATATTCGAAGATACATATTACTTATAACTATATACTATCACTGTGTCAATAACACAACAAGTCGAATACTTAATTGTATTGATGACCATTCGCTGTGGCAATCCTTCCGCAATCCCTCATTAGAAATTCACTATAGATAATTTGCTAAATACTATCACTAAAGCAATCGTTCCGCAGTATTGTTATATATTCGATGTTACATTTGATTTATAACTATATACGATCACTGTGGCAATAACACAACAAGCCGAATACTTAATTGTATTGATGACCATTAGCTATGACAATCCTTCCGCAATCCCTCATGGGAAATTCACTATAGACAATTCGCTAAATACTATCACTATGGCAATCGTTCCGCAATAATGTTATATATTCGAAGTTACGTATTACTTATAACTATATACTATCACTGTGGCAATAACACAACAAGTCGAATACTTAATTGTATTGATGAGCATTCGTTATTACAATTCTTCCGCAATCCCTCATGGGATATTCAGTATAGACAATTCGCTTGATACTATCACTATGGCAAAACTTCCACAGTATTGTTATATATTCGAAGATACATATTACTTATAACTATATACTATCACTGTGTCAATAACACAACAAGTCGAATACTTAATTGTATTGATGACCATTCGCTGTGGCAATCCTTCCGCAATCCCTCATTAGAAATTCACTATAGATAATTTGCTAAATACTATCACTAAAGCAATCGTTCCGCAGTAATGTTATATATTCGAAGCTACATATTACTTATAACTATATACTATCACTGTGTCAATAACACAACAAGTCGAATACTTAATTGTATTGATGACCATTCGCTGTGGCAATCCTTCCGCAATCCCTCATTAGAAATTCACTACAGATAATTTGCTAAATACTATCACTAAAGCAATCGTTCCGCAGAAATGTTATATATTCGAAGCTACATATTACTTATAACTATATACTATCACTGTGTCAATAACACAACAAGTCGAATACTTAATTGTATTGATGATCATTCGCTGTGGCAATCCTTCCGCAATCCCTCATTAGAAATTCACTATAGATAATTTGCTAAATACTATCACTAAAGCAATCGTTCCGCAGTATTGTTATATATTCGATGTTACATTTGACTTATAACTATATACGATCACTGTGGCAATAACCCAACAAGTCGAACACTTAATTGTATTGATGACCTTTCGATATAACAATCTTTCCGCAATCCCTCATGGGAAATTCACTATAGACAATTTGCTTGATACTATCACTAAGGCAATCGTTCCGCAATAATGTTATATATTCGAAGTTACGTATTACTTATAACTATATACTATCACTGTGGCAATAACACAACAAGTCGAATATTTAATTGTATTGATGAGCATTCGTTATGGCAATTCTTCCGCAATCCCTCATGGGATATTCAGTATAGACAATTCGCTTGATACTATCACTATGGCAAAACTTCCACAGTATTGTTATATATTCGAAGATACATATTACTTATAACTATATACTATCACTGTGTCAATAACACAACAAGTCGAATACTTAATTGTATTGATGACCATTCGCTGTGGCAATCCTTCCGCAATCCCTCATTAGAAATTCACTATAGATAATTTGCTAAATACTATCACTAAAGCAATCGTTCCGCAGTAATGTTATATATTTGAAGCTACATATTACTTATAACTATATACTATCACTGTGTCAATAACACAACAAGTCGAATACTTAATTGTATTGATGACCATTCGCTGTGGCAATCCTTCCGCAATCCCTCATTAGAAATTCACTATAGATAATTTGCTAAATACTATCACTAAAGCAATCGTTCCGCAGTATTGTTATATATTCGATGTTACATTTGACTTATAACTATATACGATCACTGTGGCAATAACCCAACAAGTCGAATACTTAATTGTATTGATGACCATTCGATATGACAATCTTTCCGCAATCCCTCATGGGAAATTCACTATAGACAATTTGCTTGATACTATCACTAAGGCAATCGTTCCGCAATAATGTTATATATTCGAAGTTACGTATTACTTATAACTATATACTATCACTGTGGCAATAACACAACAAGTCGAATATTTAATTGTATTGATGAGCATTCGTTATGGCAATTCTTCCGCAATCCCTCATGGGATATTCAGTATAGACAATTCGCTTGATACTATCACTATGGCAAAACTTCCACAGTATTGTTATATATTCGAAGATACATATTACTTATAACTATATACTATCACTGTGTCAATAACACAACAAGTCGAATACTTAATTGTATTGATGACCATTCGCTGTGGCAATCCTTCCGCAATCCCTCATTAGAAATTCACTATAGATAATTTGCTAAATACTATCACTAAAGCAATCGTTCCGCAGTAATGTTATATATTCGAAGCTAAATATTACTTATAACTATATACGATCACTGTGGCAATAACCCAACAAGTCGAATACTTAATTGTATTGATGACCATTCGATATGACAATCTTTCCGCAATCCCTCATGGGAAATTCACTATAGACAATTTGCTTGATACTATCACTAGAACAATCGTTCCGCAATAATGTTATATATTCGAAGTTACGTATAACTTATATCTATATACTATCACTGTGGCAATAACACAACAAGTCGAATACTTAATTGTATTGATGACCATTCGCTGTGGCAATCCTTCCGCAATCCCTTATTAGAAAGTCACTATAGATAATTTGCTAAATACTATCACTAAAGCAATCGTTCCGCAGTAATGTTATATATTCGAAGCTACATATTACTTATAACTATATACTATCACTGTGTCAATAACACAACAAGTCGAATACTTAATTGTATTGATGACCATTCGATATGACAATCTTTCCGCAATCCCTCATGGGAAATTCTATATAGACAATTTGCTTGATACTATTACTAAGGCAATCGTTCCGCAATAATGTTATATATTCGAAGTTACGTATCACTTATAACTATATACTATCACTGTGGCAATAACACAACAAGTCGAATACTTAATTGTATTGATGAGCATTCGTTATGGCAATTCTTCCGCAATCCCTCATGGGATATTCAGTATAGACAATTCGCTTGATACTATCACTATGGCAAAACTTCCACAGTATTGTTATATATTCGAAGCTACATATTACTTATAACTATATACTATCACTGTGTCAATAACACAACAAGTCGAATACTTAATTGTATTGATGACCATTCGCTGTGGCAATCCTTCCGCAATCCCTCATTAGAAATTCACTATAGATAATTTGCTAAATACTATCACTAAAGCAATCGTTCCGCAGTATTGTTATATATTCGATGTAACATTTGATTTATAACTATATACGATCACTGTGGCAATAACCCAACAAGTCGAACACTTAATTGTATTGATGACCTTTCGATATAACAATCTTTCCGCAATCCCTCATGGGAAATTCACTATAGACAATTTGCTTGATACTATCACTAAGGCAATCGTTCCGCAATAATGTTATATATTCGAAGTTACGTATTACTTATAACTATATACTATCACTGTGGCAATAACACAACAAGTCGAATATTTAATTGTATTGATGAGCATTCGTTATGGCAATTCTTCCGCAATCCCTCATGGGATATTCAGTATAGACAATTCGCTTGATACTATCACTATGGCAAAACTTCCACAGTATTGTTATATATTCGAAGATACATATTACTTATAACTATATACTATCACTGTGTCAATAACACAACAAGTCGAATACTTAATTGTATTGATGACCATTCGCTGTGGCAATCCTTCCGCAATCCCTCATTAGAAATTCACTATAGATAATTTGCTAAATACTATCACTAAAGCAATCGTTCCGCAGTAATGTTATATATTCGAAGCTACATATTACTTATAACTATATACGATCACTGTGGCAATAACCCAACAAGTCGAATACTTAATTGTATTGATGACCATTCGATATGACAATCTTTCCGCAATCCCTCATGGGAAATTCACTATAGACAATTTGCTTGATACTATCACTAAGGCAATCGTTCCGCAATAATGTTATATATTCGAAGTTACGTATAACTTATAAATATATACTATCACTGTGGCAATAACACAACAAGTCGAATACTTAATTGTATTGATGAGCATTCGTTATGGCAATCCTTCCGCAATCCCTCATGGGATATTCAGTATAGACAATTCGCTTGATACTATCACTATGGCAAAACTTCCACAGTATTGTTATATATTCGAAGATACATATTACTTATAACTATATACTATCACTGTGTCAATAACACAACAAGTCGAATACTTAAATGTATTGATGACCATTCGCTGTGGCAATCCTTCCGCAATCCCTCATTAGAAATTCACTATAGATAATTTGCTAAATACTATCACTAAAGCAATCGTTCCGCAATAATGTTATATATTCGAAGTTACGTATTACTTATAACTATATACTATCACTGTGGCAATAACACAACAAGTCGAATATTTAATTGTATTGATGAGCATTCGTTATGGCAATTCTTCCGCAATCCCTCATGGGATATTCAGTATAGACAATTCGCTTGATACTATCACTAAGGCAATCGTTCCGCAATAATGTTATATATTCGAAGTTACGTACTACTTATAACTATATACTATCACTGTGTCAATAACACAACAAGTCGAATACTTAATTGTATTGATGACCATTCGCTGTGGCAATCCTTCCGCAATCCCTCATGGGAAATTCACTATAGACAATTTGCTTGATACTATCACTAAGGCAATCGTTACGCAGTATTGTTATATATTCGAAGTAACATTTTACTTATAACTATATAAGATCAATGTGGCAATAACCCAACAAGTCGAATACTTAATTGTATTGATAACCATTCACTATGACAATCCTTCCGCAATCCCTCATTAGAAATTCACTATAGATAATTTGCTAAATACTATCACTAAAGCAATCGTTCCGCAGTAATGTTATATATTTGAAGCTACATATTACTTATAACTATATACTATCACTGTGTCAATAACACAACAAGTCGAATACTTAATTGTATTGATGACCATTCGCTGTGGCAATCCTTCCGCAATCCCTCATTAGAAATTCACTATAGATAATTTGCTAAATACTATCACTAAAGCAATCGTTCCGCAGTATTGTTATATATTCGATGTTACATTTGACTTATAACTATATAAGATCAATGTGGCAATAACACAACAAGTCGAATACTTAATTGTATTGATAACCATTCACTATGACAATCCTTCCGCAATCCCTCATTAGAAATTCACTATAGATAATTTGCTAAATACTATCACTAAAGCAATCGTTCCGCAGTAATGTTATATATTTGAAGCTACATATTACTTATAACTATATACTATCACTGTGTCAATAACACAACAAGTCGAATACTTAATTGTATTGATGACCATTCGCTGTGGCAATCCTTCCGCAATCCCTCATTAGAAATTCACTATAGATAATTTGCTAAATACTATCACTAAAGCAATCGTTCCGCAGTAATGTTATATATTTGAAGCTACATATTACTTATAACTATATACTATCACTGTGTCAATAACACAACAAGTCGAATACTTAATTGTATTGATGACCATTCGCTGTGGCAATCCTTCCGCAATCCCTCATTAGAAATTCACTATAGATAATTTGCTAAATACTATCACTAAAGCAATCGTTCCGCAGTATTGTTATATATTCGATGTTACATTTGACTTATAACTATATACGATCACTGTGGCAATAACCCAACAAGTCGAATACTTAATTGTATTGATGACCATTCGATATGACAATCTTTCCGCAATCCCTCATGGGAAATTCACTATAGACAATTTGCTTGATACTATCACTAAGGCAATCGTTCCGCAATAATGTTATATATTCGAAGTTACGTATTACTTATAACTATATACTATCACTGTGGCAATAACACAACAAGTCGAATATTTAATTGTATTGATGAGCATTCGTTATGGCAATTCTTCCGCAATCCCTCATGGGATATTCAGTATAGACAATTCGCTTGATACTATCACTATGGCAAAACTTCCACAGTATTGTTATATATTCGAAGATACATATTACTTATAACTATATACTATCACTGTGTCAATAACACAACAAGTCGAATACTTAATTGTATTGATGACCATTCGCTGTGGCAATCCTTCCGCAATCCCTCATTAGAAATTCACTATAGATAATTTGCTAAATACTATCACTAAAGCAATCGTTCCGCAGTATTGTTATATATTCGATGTAACATTTGATTTATAACTATATACGATCACTGTGGCAATAACCCAACAAGTCGAACACTTAATTGTATTGATGACCTTTCGATATAACAATCTTTCCGCAATCCCTCATGGGAAATTCACTATAGACAATTTGCTTGATACTATCACTAAGGCAATCGTTCCGCAATAATGTTATATATTCGAAGTTACGTATTACTTATAACTATATACTATCACTGTGGCAATAACACAACAAGTCGAATATTTAATTGTATTGATGAGCATTCGTTATGGCAATTCTTCCGCAATCCCTCATGGGATATTCAGTATAGACAATTCGCTTGATACTATCACTATGGCAAAACTTCCACAGTATTGTTATATATTCGAAGATACATATTACTTATAACTATATACTATCACTGTGTCAATAACACAACAAGTCGAATACTTAATTGTATTGATGACCATTCGCTGTGGCAATCCTTCCGCAATCCCTCATTAGAAATTCACTATAGATAATTTGCTAAATACTATCACTAAAGCAATCGTTCCGCAGTAATGTTATATATTCGAAGCTACATATTACTTATAACTATATACGATCACTGTGGCAATAACCCAACAAGTCGAATACTTAATTGTATTGATGACCATTCGATATGACAATCTTTCCGCAATCCCTCATGGGAAATTCACTATAGACAATTTGCTTGATACTATCACTAAGGCAATCGTTCCGCAATAATGTTATATATTCGAAGTTACGTATAACTTATAAATATATACTATCACTGTGGCAATAACACAACAAGTCGAATACTTAATTGTATTGATGAGCATTCGTTATGGCAATCCTTCCGCAATCCCTCATGGGATATTCAGTATAGACAATTCGCTTGATACTATCACTATGGCAAAACTTCCACAGTATTGTTATATATTCGAAGATACATATTACTTATAACTATATACTATCACTGTGTCAATAACACAACAAGTCGAATACTTAAATGTATTGATGACCATTCGCTGTGGCAATCCTTCCGCAATCCCTCATTAGAAATTCACTATAGATAATTTGCTAAATACTATCACTAAAGCAATCGTTCCGCAGTAATGTTATATATTCGAAGCTACATATTACTTATAACTATATACGATCACTGTGGCAATAACCCAACAAGTCGAATACTTAATTGTATTGATGACCATTCGATATGACAATCTTTCCGCAATCCCTCATGGGAAATTCACTATAGACAATTTGCTTGATACTATCACTAAGGCAATCGTTCCGCAATAATGTTATATATTCGAAGTTACGTACTACTTATAACTATATACTATCAATGTGGCAATAACACAACAAGTCGAATACTTAATTGTATTGATGACCATTCGCTGTGGCAATCCTTCCGCAATCCCTCATTAGAAATTCACTATAGATAATTTGCTAAATACTGTCACTAAAGCAATCGTTCCGCAGTAATGTTATATATTTGAAGCTACATATTACTTATAACTATATACTATCACTGTGTCAATAACACAACAAGTCGAATACTTAATTGTATTGATGACCATTCGCTGTGGCAATCCTTCCGCAATCCCTCATTAGAAATTCACTATAGATAATTTGCTTGATACTATCACTAAGGCAATCGTTCCGCAATAATGTTATATATTCGAAGTTACGTATTACTTATAACTATATACTATCACTGTGGCAATAACACAACAAGTCGAATATTTAATTGTATTGATGAGCATTCGTTATGGCAATTCTTCCGCAATCCCTCATGGGATATTCAGTATAGACAATTCGCTTGATACTATCACTATGGCAAAACTTCCACAGTATTGTTATATATTCGAAGATACATATTACTTATAACTATATACTATCACTGTGTCAATAACACAACAAGTCGAATACTTAATTGTATTGATGACCATTCGCTGTGGCAATCCTTCCGCAATCCCTCATTAGAAATTCACTATAGATAATTTGCTAAATACTATCACTAAAGCAATCGTTCCGCAGTAATGTTATATATTCGAAGCTAAATATTACTTATAACTATATACGATCACTGTGGCAATAACCCAACAAGTCGAATACTTAATTGTATTGATGACCATTCGATATGACAATCTTTCCGCAATCCCTCATGGGAAATTCACTATAGACAATTTGCTTGATACTATCACTAGGGCAATCGTTCCGCAATAATGTTATATATTCGAAGTTACGTATAACTTATAACTATATACTATCACTGTGGCAATAACACAACAAGTCGAATACTTAATTGTATTGATGACCATTCGCTGTGGCAATCCTTCCGCAATCCCTTATTAGAAAGTCACTATAGATAATTTGCTAAATACTATCACTAAAGCAATCGTTCCGCAGTAATGTTATATATTCGAAGCTACATATTACTTATAACTATATACTATCACTGTGTCAATAACACAACAAGTCGAATACTTAATTGTATTGATGACCATTCGATATGACAATCTTTCCGCAATCCCTCATGGGAAATTCTATATAGACAATTTGCTTGATACTATTACTAAGGCAATCGTTCCGCAATAATGTTATATATTCGAAGTTACGTATCACTTATAACTATATACTATCACTGTGGCAATAACACAACAAGTCGAATACTTAATTGTATTGATGAGCATTCGTTATGGCAATTCTTCCGCAATCCCTCATGGGATATTCAGTATAGACAATTCGCTTGATACTATCACTATGGCAAAACTTCCACAGTATTGTTATATATTCGAAGCTACATATTACTTATAACTATATACTATCACTGTGTCAATAACACAACAAGTCGAATACTTAATTGTATTGATGACCATTCGCTGTGGCAATCCTTCCGCAATCCCTCATTAGAAATTCACTATAGATAATTTGCTAAATACTATCACTAAAGCAATCGTTCCGCAGTATTGTTATATATTCGATGTAACATTTGATTTATAACTATATACGATCACTGTGGCAATAACACAACAAGCCGAATACTTAATTGTATTGATGACCATTAGCTATGACAATCCTTTCGCAATCCCTCATGGGAAATTCACCATAGACAATTCGCTAAATACTATCACTATGGCAATCGTTCCGCAATAATGTTATATATTCGAAGTTACGTATTACTTATAACTATATACTATCACTGTGGCAATAACACAACAAGTCGAATACTTAATTGTATTGATGAGCACTCGTTATGGCAATTCTTCCGCAATCCCTCATGGGATATTCAGTATAGACAATTCGCTTGATACTATCACTGTGGCAAAACTTCCACAGTATTGTTATATATTCGAAGATACATATTACTTATAACTATATACTATCACTGTGGCATTAACACAACAAGTCGAATACTTAATTGTATTGATGACCATTCGCTATCACAATCTTTTCGCAATTCCTCATGGGAAATTCACTATAGACTATACGCTAAATACTATCACTATGGAAAAACTTTCGCAGTATTGTTATATATTCGAAGTTACATATTACTTATAACTATATACTAACACTGTGTCAATAACACAACAAGTCGAATACTTAATTGTATTGATGACCATTCGCTGTGGCAATCCTTCCGCAATCCCTCATTAGAAATTCACTATAGATAATTTGCTAAATACTATCACTAAAGCAATCGTTCCACAGTATTGTTATATATTCGATGTTACATTTGACTTATAACTATATACGATCACTGTGGCAATAACCCAACAAGTCGAATACTTAATTGTATTGATGACCATTCGATATGACAATCTTTCCGCAATCCCTCATGGGAAATTCACTATAAACATTTTGCTTGATACTATCACTAAGGCAATCGTTCCGCAATAATGTTATATATTCGAAGTTACATATTACTTATAACTATATACTATCACTGTGGAAATAACACAACAAGTCGAATACTTAATTGTATTGATGAGCATTCGTTATGGCAATTCTTCCGCAATCCCTCATGGGATATTCAGTATAGACAATTCGCTTGATACTATCACTATGGCAAAACTTCCACAGTATTGTTATATATTCGAAGATACATATTACTTATAACTATATACTATCACTGCGGCAATAACACAACAAGTCGAATACTTAATTGTATTGATGACCATTCGCTGTGGCAATCCTTCCGCAATCCCTCATTAGAAATTCACTATAGATAATTTGCTAAATACTATCACTAAAGCAATCGTTCCGCAGTATTGTTATATATTCGAAGCTACTTATTACTTATAACTATATACTATCACTGTGTCAATCACACAACAAGTCGAATACTTAATTGTATTGATGACCATTCGCTGTGGCAATCCTTCCGCAATCCCTCATTAGAAATTCACTATAGATAATTTGCTAAATACTATCACTAAAGCAATCGTTCCGCAGTATTGTTATATATTCGATGTTACATTTGACTTATAACTATATACGATCACTGTGGCAATAACCCAACAAGTCGAATACTTAATTGTATTGATGACCATTCGATATGACAATCTTTCCGCAATCCCTCATGGGAAATTCACTATAGACAATTTGCTTGATACTATCACTAAGGCAATCGTTCCGCAATAATGTTATATATTCGAAGTTACGTATTACTTATAACTATATACTATCACTGTGGCAATAACACAACAAGTCGAATACTTAATTGTATTGATGAGCATTCGTTATGGCAATTCTTCCGCAATCCCTCATGGGATATTCAGTATAGACAATTCGCTTGATACTATCACTATGGCAAAACTTTCACAGTATTGTTATATATTCGAAGATACATATTACTTATAACTGTATACTATCACTGTGTCAATAACACAACAAGTCGAATACTGAATTGTATTGATGACCATTCGCTGTGGCAATCGTTCCGCAATCCCTCATTAGAAATTCACTATAAATAATTTGCTAAATACTATCACTAAAGCAATCTTTCCGCAGTAATGTTATATATTCGAAGCTACATATTACTTATAACTATATACGATCACTGTGTCAATAACACAACAAGTCGAATACTTAATTGTATTGATGACCATTCGATATGACAATCTTTCCGCAATCCCTCATGGGAAATTCACTATAGACAATTTGCTTGATACTATCACTAAGGCAATCGTTCCGCAATAATGTTATATATTCGAAGTTACGTATTACTTATAACTATATACTATCACTGTGGCAATAACACAACAAGTCGAATACTTAATTGTATTGATGAGCATTCGTTATGGCAATTCTTCCGCAATCCCTCATGGGATATTCAGTATAGACAATTCGCTTGATACTATCGCTATGGCAAAACTTCCACAGTATTGTTATATATTCGAAGATACATATTACTTATAACTATATACTATCACTGTGTCAATAACACAACAAGTCGAATACTTAATTGTATTGATGACCATTCGCTGTGGCAATCCTTCCGCAATCCCTCATTAGAAATTCACTATAGATAATTTGCTAAATACTATCACTAAAGCAATCGTTCCGCAGTAATGTTATATATTCGAAGCTACATATTACTTATAACTATATACGATCACTGTGTCAATAACACAACAAGTCGAATACTTAATTGTATTGATGACCATTCGCTGTGGCAATCCTTCCGCAATCCCTCATTAGAAATTCACTATAGACAATTCGCTAAATACTATCACTATGGCAATCGTTCCGCAGTAATGTTATATATTCGATGTTACATTTGACTTATAACTATATACGATCACTGTGGCAATAACCCAACAAGTCGAATACTTAATTGTATTGATGACCATTCGATATGACAATCTTTCCGCAATCCCTCATGGGAAATTCACTATACACGATTTGCTTGATACTATCACTAAGGCAATCGTTCCGCAATAATGTTATATATTCGAAGTTACGTATTACTTATAACTATATACTATCACTGTGGCAATAACACAACAAGTCGAATACTTAATTGTATTGATGAGCATTCGTTATGGCAATTCTTCCGCAATCCCTCATGGGATATTCAGTATAGACAATTCGCTTGATACTATCACTATGGCAAAACTTCCACAGTATTGTTATATATTCGAAGATACATATTACTTATAACTATATACTATCACTGTGTCAATAACACAACAAGTCGAATACTTAATTGTATTGATGACCATTCGCTGTGGCAATCCTTCCGCAATCCCTCATTAGAAATTCACTATAGATAATTTGCTAAATACTATCACTAAAGCAATCGTTCCGCAGTAACGTTATATATTCGAAGCTACATATTACTTATAACTATATACTATCACTGTGTCAATAACACAACAAGTCGAATACTTAATTGTATTGATGAGCATTCGTTATGGCAATTCTTCCGCAATCCCTCATGGGATATTCAGTATAGACAATTTGCTTGATACTATCACTATGGCAAAACTTTCACAAAATTGTTATATATTCGAAGATACATATTACTTATAACTATATACTATCACTGTGTCAATAACACAACAAGTCGAATACTTAATTGTATTGATGACCATTCGCTGTGGCAATCCTTCCGCAATCCCTCATTAGAAATTCACTATAGATAATTTGCTAAATACTATCACTAAAGCAATCGTTCCGCAGTATTGTTATATATTCGATGTTACATTTGACTTATAACTATAAACGATCACTGTGGCAATAACCCAACAAGTCGAATACTTAATTGTATTGATGACCATTCGATATGACAATCTTTCCGCAATCCCTCATGGGAAGTTCACTATAGACAATTGGCTTGATACTATCACTAAGGCAATCGTTCCGCAATAATGTTATATATTCGAAGTTACGTATTACTTATAACTATATACTATCACTGTGGCAATAACACAACAAGTCGAATACTTAATTGTATTGATGAGCATTCGTTATGGCAATTCTTCCGCAATCCCTCATGGGATATTCAGTATAGACAATTCGCTTGATACTATCACTATGGCAAAACTTCCACAGTATTGTTATATATTCAAAGATACATATTACTTATAACTATATACTATCACTGCGGCAATAACACAACAAGTCGAATACTTAATTGTATTGATGACCATTCGCTGTGGCAATCCTTCCGCAATCCCTCATTAGAAATTCACTATAGATAATTTGCTAAATACTATCACTAAAGCAATCGTTCCGCAGTAATGTTATATATTCGAAGCTACATATTACTTATAACTAAATACTATCACTGTGTCAATAACACAACAAGTCGAATACTTAATTGTATTGATGACCATTCGCTGTGGCAATCCTTCCGCAATCCCTCACTAGAAATTCACTATAGACAATTCGCTAAATACTATCACTAAAGCAATCGTTCCGCAGTAATGTTATATATTCGAAGCTACATATTACTTATAACTATATACTATCACTGTGTCAATAACACAACAAGTCGAATACTTAATTGTATTGATGAGCATTCGTTATGGCAATTCTTCCGCAATCCCTCATGGGATATTCAGTATAGACAATTCGCTTGATACTATCACTATGGCAAAACTTTCACAAAATTGTTATATATTCGAAGATACATATTACTTATAACTATATACTATCACTGTGTCAATAACACAACAAGTCGAATACTTAATTGTATTGATGACCATTCGCTGTGGCAATCCTTCCGCAATCCCTCATTAGAAATTCACTATAGATAATTTGCTAAATACTATCACTAAAGCAATCGTTCCGCAGTAATGTTATATATTCGAAGCTACATATTACTTATAACTAAATACTATCACTGTGTCAATAACACAACAAGTCGAATACTTAATTGTATTGATGACCATTCGCTGTGGCAATCCTTCCGCAATCCCTCATTAGAAATTCACTATAGATAATTTGCTAAATACTATCACTAAAGCAATCGTTCCGCAGTAATGTTATATATTCGAAGCTACATATTACTTATAACTATATACGATCACTGTGGCAATAACCCAACAAGTCGAATACTTAATTGTATTGATGACCATTCGATATGACAATCTTTCCGCAATCCCTCATGGGAAATTCACTATACACGATTTGCTTGATACTATCACTAAGGCAATCGTTCCGCAATAATGTTATATATTCGAAGTTACGTATTACTTATAACTATATACTATCACTGTGGCAATAACACAACAAGTCGAATACTTAATTGTATTGATGAGCATTCGTTATGGCAATTCTTCCGCAATCCCTCATGGGATATTCAGTATAGACAATTCGCTTGATACTATCACTATGGCAAAACTTTCACAGTATTGTTATATATTCGAAGATACATATTACTTGTAACTATATACTATCACTGTGTCAATAACACAACAAGTCGAATACTTAATTGTATTGATGACCATTCGCTGTGGCAATCCTTCCGCAATCCCTCATTAGAAATTCACTATAGATAATTTGCTAAATACTATCACTAAAGCAATCGTTCCGCAGTAATGTTATATATTCGAAGCTACATATTACTTATAACTATATACTATCACTGTGTCAATAACACAACAAGTCGAATACTTAATTGTATTGATGAGCATTCGTTATGGCAATTCTTCCGCAATCCCTCTAGGGATATTCAGTATAGACAATTCGCTTGATACTATCACTATGGCAAAACTTTCACAAAATTGTTATATATTCGAAGATACATATTACTTATAACTATATACTATCACTGTGGCAATAACACAACAAGTCGAATACTTAATTGTATTGATGACCATTCGCTGTGGCAATCTTTCCGCAATCCCTCATTAGAAATTCACTATAGATAATTTGCTAAATACTATCATTAAAGCAATCGTTCCGCAGTAATGTTGTATATTCGAAGCTACATATTACTTATAACTAAATACTATCACTGTGTCAATAACACAACAAGTCGAATACTTAATTGTATTGATGACCATTCGCTGTGGCAATCCTTCCGCAATCCCTCATTAGAAATTCACTATAGATAATTTGCTAAATACTATCAATAAAGCAATCGTTCCGCAGTATTGTTATATATTCGATGTTACATTTGATTTATAACTATATACGATCACTGTGGCAATAACACAACAAGCCGAATACTTAATTGTATTGATGACCATTAGCTATGACAATCCTTTCGCAATCCCTCATTGGAAATTCACCATAGACAATTCGCTAAATACTATCACTATGGCAATCGTTCCGCAGTAATGTTATATATTCGATGTTACATTTGACTTATAACTATATACGATCACTGTGGCAATAACCCAACAAGTCGAATACTTAATTGTATTGATGACCATTCGATATGACAATCTTTCCGCAATCCCTCATGGGAAATTCACTATACACGATTTGCTTGATACTATCACTAAGGCAATCGTTCCGCAATAATGTTATATATTCGAAGTTACGTATTACTTATAACTATATACTATCACTGTGGCAATAACACAACAAGTCGAATACTTAATTGTATTGATGAGCATTCGTTATGGCAATTCTTCCGCAATCCCTCATGGGATATTCAGTATAGACAATTCGCTTGATACTATCACTATGGCAAAACTTTCACAGTATTGTTATATATTCGAAGATACATATTACTTATAACTATATACTATCACTGTGTCAATAACACAACAAGTCGAATACTTAATTGTATTGATGACCATTCGCTGTGGCAATCCTTCCGCAATCCCTCATTAGAAATTCACTATAGATAATTTGCTTAATACTATCACTAAAGCAATCGTTCCGCAGTAATGTTATATATTCGAAGCTACATATTACTTATAACTATATACTATCACTGTGTCAATAACACAACAAGTCGAATACTTAATTGTATTGATGAGCATTCGTTATGGCAATTCTTCCGCAATCCCTCTAGGGATATTCAGTATAGACAATTCGCTTGATACTATCACTATGGCAAAACTTTCACAAAATTGTTATATATTCGAAGATACATATTACTTATAACTATATACTATCACTGTGTCAATAACACAACAAGTCGAATACTTAATTGTATTGATGACCATTCGCTGTGGCAATCTTTCCGCAATCCCTCATTAGAAATTCACTATAGATAATTTGCTAAATACTATCACTAAAGCAATCGTTCCGCAGTAATGTTATATATTCGAAGCTACATATTACTTATAACTAAATACTATCACTGTGTCAATAACACAACAAGTCGAATACTTAATTGTATTGATGACCATTCGCTGTGGCAATCCTTCCGCAATCCCTCATTAGAAATTCACTATAGATAATTTGCTAAATACTATCAATAAAGCAATCGTTCCGCAGTATTGTTATATATTCGATGTTACATTTGATTTATAACTATATACGATCACTGTGGCAATAACACAACAATCCGAATACTTAATTGTGTTGATGACCATTAGCTATGACAATCCTTTCGCAATCCCTCATGGGAAATTCACCATAGACAATTCGCTAAATACTATCACTATGGCAATCGTTCCGCAGTAATGTTAATTATGGCAATAACACAACAAGTCGAATACTTAATTGTATTGATGGCCATTCGCTATGACAATCCTTCCGCAATCCCTCATGGGATATTCAGTATAGACAATTCGCTTGATACTATCACTATGGCAAAACTTCCACAGTATTGTTATATATTCGAAGATACATATTACTTATAACTATATACTATCACTGTGGCATTAACACAACAAGTCGAATACTTAATTGTATTGATGACCATTCGCTATCACAATCCTTTCGCAATTCCTCATGGGAAATTCACTATAGTCTATACGCTAAATACTATCACTATGGAAAAACTTTCGCAGTATTGTTATATATTCGAAGTTACATATTACTTATAACTATATACTAACACTGTGGCAATAACACAACAAGTCGAATACTTAATTGTATTGATGACCATTCGCTGTGGCAATCCTTCCGCAATCCCTCATTAGAAATTCACTATAGATAATTTGCTAAATACTATCACTAAAGCAATCGTTCCGCAGTATTGTTATATATTCGATGTTACGTTTTACTTATAACTATATACGATCACTGTGGCATTAACACAACAAGCCGAATACTTAATTGTATTGATGACCATTAGCTATGACAATCCTTCCGCAATCCCTCATGGGAAATTCACTATAGACAATTCGCTAAATACTATCACTATGGCAATCGTTCCGCAGTAATGTTATATATTCGATGTTACATTTGACTTATAACTATATACGATCACTGTGGCAATAACCCAACAAGTCGAATACTTAATTGTATTGATGACCATTCGATATGACAATCCTTCCGCAATCCCTCATTAGAAATTCACTATAGATAATTTGCTAAATACTATCACTAAAGCAATCGTTCCGCAGTATTGTTATATATTCGATGTTACATTTGACTTATAACTATAAACGATCACTGTGGCAATATCCCAACAAGTCGAATACTTAATTGTATTGATGACCATTCGATATGACAATCTTTCCGCAATCCCTCATGGGAAATTCACTATAGACAATTTGCTTGATACTATCACTAAGGCAATCGTTCCGCAATAATGTTATATATTCGAAGTTACGTATTACTTATAACTATATACTATCACTGTGGCAATAACACAACAAGTCGAATACTTAATTGTATTGATGAGCATTCGTTATGGCAATTCTTCCGCAATCCCTCATGGGATATTCAGTATAGACAATTCGCTTGATACTATCACTATGGCAAAACTTCCACAGTATTGTTATATATTCAAAGATACATATTACTTATAACTATATACTATCACTGCGGCAATAACACAACAAGTCGAATACTTAATTGTATTGATGACCATTCGCTGTGGCAATCCTTCCGCAATCCCTCATTAGAAATTCACTATAGATAATTTGCTAAATACTATCACTAAAGCAATCGTTCAGCAGTAATGTTATATATTCGAAGCTACATATTACTTATAACTATATACTATCACTGTGTCAATCACACAACAAGTCGAATACTTAATTGTATTGATGACCATTCGCTGTGGCAATCCTTCCGCAATCCC
Source organism: Ptychoptera contaminata (assembly GCA_963942525.1). Lineage (NCBI taxonomy): Eukaryota > Metazoa > Arthropoda > Insecta > Diptera > Ptychopteridae > Ptychoptera > Ptychoptera contaminata. Next base: position 10,197,200 of record OZ012639.1, read on the forward strand.
TCATTAGAAATTCACTATAGATAATTTGCTAAATACTATCACTAAAGCAATCGTTCCGCAGTATTGTTATATATTCGATGTTACATTTGACTTATAACTATATACGATCACTGTGGCAATAACCCAACAAGTCGAATACTTAATTGTATTGATGAGCATTCGTTATGGCAATTCTTCCGCAATCCCTCATGGGATATTCAGTATAGACAATTCGCTTGATACTATCACTATGGCAAAACTTCCACAGTATTGTTATATATTCGAAGATACATATTACTTATAACTATATACTATCACTGTGTCAATCACACAACAAGTCGAATACTTAATTGTATTGATGACCATTCGCTGTGGCAATCCTTCCGCAATCCCTCATTAGAAATTCACTATAGATAATTTGCTAAATACTATCACTAAAGCAATCGTTCCGCAGTAATGTTATATATTCGAAGCTACATATTACTTATAACTATATACTATCACTGTGTCAATCACACAACAAGTTGAATACTTAATTGTATTGATGACCATTCGATATGACAATCTTTCCGCAATCCCTCATGGGAAATTCACTATAGACAATTTGCTTGATACTATCACTAAGGCAATCGTTCCGCAATAATGTTATATATTCGAAGCTACGTATTACTTATAACTATATACTATCACTGTGGCAATAACACAACAAGTCGAATACTTAATTGTATTGATGAGCATTCGTTATGGCAATTCTTCCGCAATCCCTCATGGGATATTCAGTATAGACAATTCGCTTGATACTATCACTATGGCAAAACTTCCACAGTATTGTTATATATTCGAAGATACATATTACTTATAACTATATACTATCACTGTGTCAATCACACAACAAGTCGAATACTTAATTGTATTGATGACCATTCGCTGTGGCAATCCTTCCGCAATCCCTCATTAGAAATTCACTATAGATAATTTGCTAAATACTATCACTAAAGCAATCGTTCCGCAGTATTGTTATATATTCGATGTTACATTTGACTTATAACTATAAACGATCACTGTGGCAATATCCCAACAAGTCGAATACTTAATTGTACTGATGACCATTCGATATGACAATCTTTCCGCAATCCCTCATGGGAAATTCACTATAGACAATTTGCTTGATACTATCACTAAGGCAATCGTTCCGCAATAATGTTATATATTCGAAGTTACGTATTACTTATAACTATATACTATCACTGTGGCAATAACACAACAAGTCGAATACTTAATTGTATTGATGAGCATTCGTTATGGCAATTCTTCCGCAATCCCTCATGGGATATTCAGTATAGACAATTCGCTTGATACTATCACTATGGCAAAACTTCCACAGTATTGTTATATATTCAAAGATACATATTACTTATAACTATATACTATCACTGCGGCAATAACACAACAAGTCGAATACTTAATTGTATTGATGACCATTCGCTGTGGCAATCCTTCCGCAATCCCTCATTAGAAATTCACTATAGATAATTTGCTAAATACTATCACTAAAGCAATCGTTCCGCAGTAATGTTATATATTCCGCAGTAATGTTATATATTCGAAGCTACATATTACTTATAACTATATACTATCACTGTGTCAATCACACAACAAGTCGAATACTTAATTGTATTGATGACCATTCGTTGTGGCAATCCTTCCGCAATCCCTCATTAGAAATTCACTATAGATAATTTGCTAAATACTATCACTAAAGCAATCGTTCCGCAGTATTGTTATATATTCGATGTTACGTTTGACTTATAACTATATACTATCACTGTGTCAATAACACAACAAGTCGAATACTTAATTGTATTGATGACCATTCGCTGTGGCAATCCTTCCGCAATCCCTCATTAGAAATTCACTATAGATAATTTGCTAAATACTATCAATAAAGCAATCGTTCCGCAGTATTGTTATATATTCGATGTTACATTTGATTTATAACTATATACGATCACTGTGGCAATAACACAACAAGCCGAATACTTAATTGTGTTGATGACCATTAGCTATGACAATCCTTTCGCAATCCCTCATGGGAAATTCACCATAGACAATTCGCTAAATACTATCACTATGGCAATCGTTCCGCAGTAATGTTAATTATGGCAATAACACAATAAGTCGAATACTTAATTGTATTGATGGCCATTCGCTATGACAATCCTTCCGCAATCCCTCATGGGATATTCAGTATAGACAATTCGCTTGATACTATCACTATGGCAAAACTTCCACAGTATTGTTATATATTCGAAGCTACATATTACTTATAACTATATACTATCACTGTGGCATTAACACAACAAGTCGAATACTTAATTGTATTGATGACCATTCGCTATCACAATCCTTTCGCAATTCCTCATGGGAAATTCACTATAGTCTATACGCTAAATACTATCACTATGGAAAAACTTTCGCAGTATTGTTATATATTCGAAGTTACATATTACTTATAACTATATACTAACACTGTGGCAATAACACAACAAGTCGAATACTTAATTGTATTGATGACCATTCGCTGTGGCAATCCTTCCGCAATCCCTCATTAGAAATTCACTATAGATAATTTGCTAAATACTATCACTAAAGCAATCGTTCCGCAGTATTGTTATATATTCGATGTTACGTTTTACTTATAACTATATACGATCACTGTGGCAATAACACAACAAGCCGAATACTTAATTGTATTGATGACCATTAGCTATGACAATCCTTCCGCAATCCCTCATGGGAAATTCACTATAGACAATTCGCTAAATACTATCACTATGGCAATCGTTCCGCAGTAATGTTATATATTCGATGTTACATTTGACTTATAACTATATACGATCACTGTGGCAATAACCCAACAAGTCGAATACTTAATTGTATTGATGACCATTCGATATGACAATCCTTCCGCAATCCCTCATTAGAAATTCACTATAGATAATTTGCTAAATACTATCACTAAAGCAATCGTTCCGCAGTATTGTTATATATTCGATGTTACATTTGACTTATAACTATAAACGATCACTGTGGCAATATCCCAACAAGTCGAATACTTAATTGTATTGATGACCATTCGATATGACAATCTTTCCGCAATCCCTCATGGGAAATTCACTATAGACAATTTGCTTGATACTATCACTAAGGCAATCGTTCCGCAATAATGTTATATATTCGAAGTTACGTATTACTTATAACTATATACTATCACTGTGGCAATAACACAACAAGTCGAATACTTAATTGTATTGATGAGCATTCGTTATGGCAATTCTTCCGCAATCCCTCATGGGATATTCAGTATAGACAATTCGCTTGATACTATCACTATGGCAAAACTTCCACAGTATTGTTATATATTCAAAGATACATATTACTTATAACTATATACTATCACTGCGGCAATAACACAACAAGTCGAATACTTAATTGTATTGATGACCATTCGCTGTGGCAATCCTTCCGCAATCCCTCATTAGAAATTCACTATAGATAATTTGCTAAATACTATCACTAAAGCAATCGTTCCGCAGTAATGTTATATATTCGAAGCTACATATTACTTATAACTATATACTATCACTGTGTCAATCACACAACAAGTCGAATACTTAATTGTATTGATGACCATTCGCTGTGGCAATCCTTCCGCAATCCTTCATTAGAAATTCACTATAGATAATTTGCTAAATACTATCACTAAAGCAATCGTTCCGCAGTATTGTTATATATTCGATGTTACGTTTGACTTATAACTATATACGATCACTGTGGCAATAACCCAACAAGTTGAATACTTAATTGTATTGATGAGCATTCGTTATGGCAATTCTTCCGCAATCCCTCATGGGATATTCAGTATAGACAATTCGCTTGATACTATCACTATGGCAAAACTTCCACAGTATTGTTATATATTCGAAGATACATATTACTTATAACTATATACTATCACTGTGTCAATCACACAACAAGTCGAATACTTAATTGTATTGATGACCATTCGCTGTGGCAATCCTTCCGCAATCCCTCATTAGAAATTCACTATAGATAATTTGCTAAATACTATCACTAAAGCAATCGTTCCGCAGTATTGTTATATATTCGATGTTACATTTGACTTATAACTATAAACGATCACTGTGGCAATATCCCAACAAGTCGAATACTTAATTGTACTGATGACCATTCGATATGACAATCTTTCCGCAATCCCTCATGGGAAATTCACTATAGACAATTTGCTTGATACTATCACTAAGGCAATCGTTCCGCAATAATGTTATATATTCGAAGTTACGTATTACTTATAACTATATACTATCACTGTGGCAATAACACAACAAGTCGAATACTTAATTGTATTGATGAGCATTCGTTATGGCAATTCTTCCGCAATCCCTCATGGGATATTCAGTATAGACAATTCGCTTGATACTATCACTATGGCAAAACTTCCACAGTATTGTTATATATTCAAAGATACATATTACTTATAACTATATACTATCACTGCGGCAATAACACAACAAGTCGAATACTTAATTGTATTGATGACCATTCGCTGTGGCAATCCTTCCGCAATCCCTCATTAGAAATTCACTATAGATAATTTGCTAAATACTATCACTAAAGCAAATCGTTCCGCAGTAATGTTATATATTCGAAGCTACATATTACTTATAACTATATACTATCACTGTGTCAATCACACAACAAGTCGAATACTTAATTGTATTGATGACCATTCGCTGTGGCAATCCTTCCGCAATCCCTCATTAGAAATTCACTATAGATAATTTGCTAAATACTATCACTAAAGCAATCGTTCCGCAGTATTGTTATATATTCGATGTTACGTTTGACTTATAACTATATACTATCACTGTGGCAATAACCCAACAAGTTGAATACTTAATTGTATTGATGACCATTCGATATGACAATCTTTCCGCAATCCCTCATGGGAAATTCACTATAGACAATTTGCTTGATACTATCACTAAGGCAATCGTTCCGCAATAATGTTATATATTCGAAGTTACGTATTACTTATAACTATATACTATCACTGTGGCAATAACACAACAAGTCGAATACTTAATTGTATTGATGAGCATTCGTTATGGCAATTCTTCCGCAATCCCTCATGGGATATTCAGTATAGACAATTCGCTTGATACTATCACTATGGCAAAACTTTCACAGTATTGTTATATATTCGAAGATACATATTACTTATAACTATATACTATCACTGTGTCAATAACACAACAAGTCGAATACTGAATTGTATTGATGACCATTCGCTGTGGCAATCCTTCCGCAATCCCTCATTAGAAATTCACTATAGACAATTCGCTAAATACTATCACTATGGCAATCGTTCCGCAGTAATGTTATATATTCGATGTTACATTTGACTTATAACTATATACGATCACTGTGGCAATAACCCAACAAGTCGAATACTTAATTGTATTGATGACCATTCGATATGACAATCTTTCCGCAATCCCTCATGGGAAATTCACTATACACGATTTGCTTGATACTATCACTAAGGCAATCGTTCCGCAATAATGTTATATATTCGAAGTTACGTATTACTTATAACTATATACTGTCACTGTGGCAATAACACAACAAGTCGAATACTTAATTGTATTGATGAGCATTCGTTATGGCAATTCTTCCGCAATCCCTCATGGGATATTCAGTATAGACAATTCGCTTGATACTATCACTATGGCAAAACTTTCACAAAATTGTTATATATTCGAAGATACATATTACTTATAACTATATACTATCACTGTGTCAATAACACAACAAGTCGAATACTTAATTGTATTGATGACCATTCGCTGTGGCAATCCTTCCGCAATCCCTCATTAGAAATTCACTATAGATAATTTGCTAAATACTATCACTAAAGCAATCGTTCCGCAGTAATGTTATATATTCGAAGCTACATATTACTTATAACTATATACTATCACTGTGTCAATAACACAACAAGTCGAATACTTAATTGTATTGATGACCATTCGCTGTGGCAATCCTTCCGCAATCCCTCATTAGAAATTCACTATAGATAATTTGCTAAATACTACCACTAAGGCAATCGTTCCGCAATAATGTTATATATTCGAAGTTACGTATTACTTATAACTATATACTATCACTGTGGCAATAACACAACAAGTCGAATACTTAATTGTATTGATGAGCATTCGTTATGGCAATTCTTCCGCAATCCCTCATGGGATATTCAGTATAGACAATTCGCTTGATACTATCACTATGGCAAAACTTCCACAGTATTGTTATATATTCGAAGATACATATTACTTTTAACTATATACTATCACTGTGTCAATAACACAACAAGTCGAATACTTAATTGTATTGATGACCATTCGCTGTGGCAATCCTTCCGCAATCCCTCATTAGAAATTCACTATAGACAATTCGCTAAATACTATCACTATGGCAATCGTTCCGCAGTAATGTTATATATTCGATGTTACATTTGACTTATAACTATATACGATCACTGTGGCAATAACCCAATAAGTCGAATACTTAATTGTATTGATGACCATTCGATATGACAATCTTTCCGCAATCCCTCATGGGAAATTCACTATACACGACTTGCTTGATACTATCACTAAGGCAATCGTTCCGCAATAATGTTATATATTCGAAGTTACGTATTACTTATAACTATATACTATCACTGTGGCAATAACACAACAAGTCGAATACTTAATTGTATTGATGAGCATTCGTTATGGCAATTCTTCCGCAATCTCTCATGGGATATTCAGTATATACAATTCGCTTGATACTATCACTATGGCAAAACTTTCACAAAATTGTTATATATTCAAAGATACATATTACTTATAACTATAAACTATCACTGTGTCAATAACACAACAATTCAAATACTTAATTGTATTGATGACCATTCGCTGTGGCAATCCTTCCGCAATCCCTCATTAGAAATTCACTAAAGATAATTTGCTAAATACTATCACTAAAGCAATCGTTCCGCAGTAATGTTATATATTCGAAGCTACATATTACTTATAACTATATACTATCACTGTGTCAATAACACAACAAGTCGAATACTTAATTGTATTGATGAGCATTCGTTATGGCAATTCTTCCGCAATCCCTCATGGGATATTCAGTATAGACAATTCGCTTGATACTATCACTATGGCAAAACTTTCACAAAATTGTTATATATTCGAAGTTACGTATCACTTATAACTATATACTATCACTGTGTCAATAACACAACAAGTCGAATACTTAATTGTATTGATGACCATTCGCTGTGGCAATCCTTCCGCAATCCCTCATTAGAAATTCACTATAGATAATTTGCTAAATACTATCACTAAAGCAATCGTTCCGCAGTAATGTTATATATTCTAAGCTACATATTACTTATAACTATATACGATCACTGTGGCAATAACCCAACAAGTTGAATACTTAATCGATTGATGACCATTCGATATGACAATCTTTCCGCAATCCCTCATGGGAAATTCACTATAGACAATTTGCTTGATACTACCACTATGGCAATCGTTCCGCAATAATGTTATATATTCGAAGTAACGTATTACTTATAACTATATACTATCACTGTGGCAATAACACAACAAGTCGAATACTTAATTGTATTGATGAGCATTCGTTATGGCAATTCTTCCGCAATCCCTCATGGGATATTCAGTATAGACAATTCGCTTGATACTATCACTATGGCAATCGTTCCACAGTATTGTTATATATTCGAAGATACATATTACTTATAACTATATACTATCACTGTGTCAATAACACAACAAGTCGAATACTTAATTGTATTGATGACCATTCGCTGTGGCAATCCTTCCGCAATCCCTCATTAGAAATTCACTATAGATAATTTGCTAAATACTATCACTAAAACAATCGTTCCGCAGTAATGTTATATATTCGAAGCTACATATTACTTATAACTATATACTATCACTGTGTCAATAACACAACAAGTCGAATACTTAATTGTATTGATGAGCATTCGTTATGGCAATTCTTCCGCAATCCCTCATGGGATATTCAGTATAGACAATTCGCTTGATACTATCACTATGGCAAAACTTTCACAAAATTGTTATATATTCGAAGATACATATTACTTATAACTATATACTATCACTGTGTCAATAACACAACAAGTCGAATACTTAATTGTATTGATGACCATTCGCTGTGGCAATCCTTCCGCAATCCCTCATTAGAAATTCACTATAGATAATTTGCTAAATACTATCACTAAAGCAATCGTTCCGCAGTAATGTTATATATTCGAAGCTACATATTACTTATAACTATATACTATCACTGTGTCAATAACACAACAAGTCGAATACTTAATTGTATTGATGACTATTCGATATGACAATCTTTCCGCAATCCCTCATGGGAAATTCACTATACACGATTTGCTTGATACTATCAGTAAGGCAATCGTTCCGCAATAATGTTATATATTCGAAGTTACGTATTACTTATAACTATATACTATCACTGTGGCAATAACACAACAAGTCGAATACTTAATTGTATTGATGAGCATTCGTTATGGCAATTCTTCCGCAATCCCTCATGGGATATTCAGTATAGACAATTCGCTTGATACTATCACTATGGCAATCGTTCCACAGTATTGTTATATATTCGAAGATACATATTACTTATAACTATATACTATCACTGTGTCAATAACACAACAAGTCGAATACTTAATTGTATTGATGACCATTCGCTGTGGCAATCCTTCCGCAATCCCTCATTAGAAATTCACTATAGATAATTTGCTAAATACTATCACTAAAACAATCGTTCCGCAGTAATGTTATATATTCGAAGCTACATATTACTTATAACTATATACTATCACTGTGTCAATAACACAACAAGTCGAATACTTAATTGTATTGATGAGCATTCGTTATGGCAATTCTTCCGCAATCCCTCATGGGATATTCAGTATAGACAATTCGCTTGATACTATCACTATGGCAAAACTTTCACAAAATTGTTATATATTCGAAGATACATATTACTTATAACTATATACTATCACTGTGTCAATAACACAACAAGTCGAATACTTAATTGTATTGATGACCATTCGCTGTGGCAATCCTTCCGCAATCCCTCATTAGAAATTCACTATAGATAATTTGCTAAATACTATCACTAAAGCAATCGTTCCGCAGTAATGTTATATATTCGAAGCTACATATTACTTATAACTATATACGATCACTGTGGCAATAACCCAACAAGTTGAATACTTAATCGATTGATGACCATTCGATATGACAATCTTTCCGCAATCCCTCATGGGAAATTCACTATAGACAATTTGCTTGATACTACCACTATGGCAATCGTTCCGCAATAATGTTATATATTCGAAGTAACGTATTACTTATAACTATATACTATCACTGTGGCAATAACACAACAAGTCGAATACTTAATTGTATTGATGAGCATTCGTTATGGCAATTCTTCCGCAATCCCTCATGGGATATTCAGTATAGACAATTCGCTTGATACTATCACTATGGCAATCGTTCCACAGTATTGTTATATATTCGAAGATACATATTACTTATAACTATATACTATCACTGTGTCAATAACACAACAAGTCGAATACTTAATTGTATTGATGACCATTCGCTGTGGCAATCCTTCCGCAATCCCTCATTAGAAATTCACTATAGATAATTTGCTAAATACTATCACTAAAACAATCGTTCCGCAGTAATGTTATATATTCGAAGCTACATATTACTTATAACTATATACTATCACTGTGTCAATAACACAACAAGTCGAATACTTAATTGTATTGATGAGCATTCGTTATGGCAATTCTTCCGCAATCCCTCATGGGATATTCAGTATAGACAATTCGCTTGATACTATCACTATGGCAAAACTTTCACAAAATTGTTATATATTCGAAGATACATATTACTTATAACTATATACTATCACTGTGTCAATAACACAACAAGTCGAATACTTAATTGTATTGATGACCATTCGCTGTGGCAATCCTTCCGCAATCCCTCATTAGAAATTCACTATAGATAATTTGCTAAATACTATCACTAAAGCAATCGTTCCGCAGTAATGTTATATATTCGAAGCTACATATTACTTATAACTATATACTATCACTGTGTCAATAACACAACAAGTCGAATACTTAATTGTATTGATGACTATTCGATATGACAATCTTTCCGCAATCCCTCATGGGAAATTCACTATACACGATTTGCTTGATACTATCAGTAAGGCAATCGTTCCGCAATAATGTTATATATTCGAAGTTACGTATTACTTATAACTATATACTATCACTGTGGCAATAACACAACAAGTCGAATACTTAATTGTATTGATGAGCATTCGTTATGGCAATTCTTCCGCAATCCCTCATGGGATATTCAGTATAGACAATTCGCTTGATACTATCACTATGGCAATCGTTCCACAGTATTGTTATATATTCGAAGATACATATTACTTATAACTATATACTATCACTGTGTCAATAACACAACAAGTCGAATACTTAATTGTATTGATGACCATTCGCTGTGGCAATCCTTCCGCAATCCCTCATTAGAAATTCACTATAGATAATTTGCTAAATACTATCACTAAAACAATCGTTCCGCAGTAATGTTATATATTCGAAGCTACATATTACTTATAACTATATACTATCACTGTGTCAATAACACAACAAGTCGAATACTTAATTGTATTGATGAGCATTCGTTATGGCAATTCTTCCGCAATCCCTCATGGGATATTCAGTATAGACAATTCGCTTGATACTATCACTATGGCAAAACTTTCACAAAATTGTTATATATTCGAAGATACATATTACTTATAACTATATACTATCACTGTGTCAATAACACAACAAGTCGAATACTTAATTGTATTGATGACCATTCGCTGTGGCAATCCTTCCGCAATCCCTCATTAGAAATTCACTATAGATAATTTGCTAAATACTATCACTAAAGCAATCGTTCCGCAGTAATGTTATATATTCGAAGCTACATATTACTTATAACTATATACTATCACTGTGTCAATAACCCAACAAGTCGAATACTTAATTGTATTGATGACTATTCGATATGACAATCTTTCCGCAATCCCTCATGGGAAATTCACTATACACGATTTGCTTGATACTATCAGTAAGGCAATCGTTCCGCAATAATGTTATATATTCGAAGTTACGTATTACTTATAACTATATACTATCACTGTGGCAATAACACAACAAGTCGAATACTTAATTGTATTGATGAGCATTCGTTATGGCAATTCTTCCGCAATCCCTCATGGGATATTCAGTATAGACAATTCGCTTGATACTATCACTATGGCAAAACTTCCACAGTATTGTTATATATTCGAAGATACATATTACTTATAACTATATACTATCACTGTGGCAATAACACAACAAGTCGAATACTTAATTGTATTGATGACCATTCGCTGTGGCAATCCTTCCGCAATCCCTCATTAGAAATTCACTATAGATAATTTGCTAAATACTATCACTAAAGCAATCGTTCCGCAGTAATGTTATATATTCGAAGCTACATATTACTTATAACTATATACTTTCACTGTGTCAATAACACAACAAGTCGAATACTTAATTGTATTGATGAGCATTCGTTATGGCAATTCTTCCGCAATCCCTCATGGGATATTCAGTATAGACAATTCGCTTGATACTATCACTATGGCAAAACTTTCACAAAATTGTTATATATTCGAAGATACATATTACTTATAACTATATACTATCACTGTGTCAATAACACAACAAGTCGAATACTTAATTGTATTGATGACCATTCGCTGTGGCAATCCTTCCGCAATCCCTCATTAGAAATTCACTATAGATAATTTGCTAAATACTATCACTAAAGCAATCGTTCCGCAGTAATGTTATATATTCGAAGCTACATATTACTTATAACTATATACTATCACTGTGTCAATAACACAACAAGTCGAATACTTAATTGTATTGATGACTATTCGATATGACAATCTTTCCGCAATCCCTCATGGGAAATTCACTATACACGATTTGCTTGATACTATCAGTAAGGCAATCGTTCCGCAATAATGTTATATATTCGAAGTTACGTATTACTTATAACTATATACTATCACTGTGGCAATAACACAACAAGTCGAATACTTAATTGTATTGATGAGCATTCGTTATGGCAATTCTTCCGCAATCCCTCATGGGATATTCAGTATAGACAATTCGCTTGATACTATCACTATGGCAAAACTTCCACAGTATTGTTATATATTCGAAGATACATATTACTTATAACTATATACTATCACTGTGGCAATAACACAACAAGTCGAATACTTAATTGTATTGATGACCATTCGCTGTGGCAATCCTTCCGCAATCCCTCATTAGAAATTCACTATAGATAATTTGCTAAATACTATCACTAAAGCAATCGTTCCGCAGTAATGTTATATATTCGAAGCTACATATTACTTATAACTATATACTATCACTGTGTCAATAACACAACAAGTCGAATACTTAATTGTATTGATGACTATTCGATATGACAATCTTTCCGCAATCCCTCATGGGAAATTCACTATACACGATTTGCTTGATACTATCAGTAAGGCAATCGTTCCGCAATAATGTTATATATTCGAAGTTACGTATTACTTATAACTATATACTATCACTGTGGCAATAACACAACAAGTCGAATACTTAATTGTATTGATGAGCATTCGTTATGGCAATTCTTCCGCAATCCCTCATGGGATATTCAGTATAGACAATTCGCTTGATACTATCACTATGGCAAAACTTCCACAGTATTGTTATATATTCGAAGATACATATTACTTATAACTATATACTATCACTGTGGCAATAACACAACAAGTCGAATACTTAATTGTATTGATGAGCATTCGTTATGGCAATTCTTCCGCAATCCCTCATTAGAAATTCACTATAGATAATTTGCTAAATACTATCACTAAAGCAATCGTTCCGCAGTAATGTTATATATTCGAAGCTACATATTACTTATAACTATATACTATCACTGTGTCAATCACACAACAAGTCGAATACTTAATTGTATTGATGACCATTCGCTGTGGCAATCCTTCCGCAATCCCTCATTAGAAATTCACTATAGATAATTCGCTAAATACTATCACTAAAGCAATCGTTCCGCAGTATTGTTATATATTCGATGTTACATTTGACTTATAACTATATACGATCACTGTGGCAATAACCCAACAAGTCGAATACTTAATTGTATTGATGACCATTCGATATGACAATCTTTTCGCAATCCCTCATGGGAAATTCACTATAGACAATTTGCTTGATACTATCACTAAGGCAATCGTTCTGCAATAATGTTATATATTCGAAGTTACGTATTACTTATAACTATATACTATCACTGTGGCAATAACACAACAAGTCGAATACTTAATTGTATTGATGAGCATTCGTTATGGCAATTCTTCCGCAATCCCTCACGGGATATTCAGTATAGACAATTCGCTTGATACTATCACTATGGCAAAACTTTCACAGTATTGTTATATATTCGAAGATACATATTACTTATAACTATATACTATCACTGTGTCAATAACACAACAAGTCGAATACTGAATTGTATTGATGACCATTCGCTGTGGCAATCCTTCCGCAATCCCTCATTAGAAATTCACTATAGACAATTCGCTAAATACTATCACTATGGCAATCGTTCCGCAGTAATGTTATATATTCGATGTTACATTTGACTTATAACTATATACGATCACTGTGGCAATAACCCAACAAGTCGAATACTTAATTGTATTGATGACCATTCGATATGACAATCTTTCCGCAATCCCTCATGGGAAATTCACTATACACGATTTGCTTGATACTATCACTAAGGCAATCGTTCCGCAATAATGTTATATATTCGAAGTTACGTATTACTTATAACTATATACTATCACTGTGTCAATAACACAACAAGTCGAATACTTAATTGTATTGATGAGCATTCGTTATGGCAATTCTTCCGCAATCCCTCATGGGATATTCAGTATAGACAATTCGCTTGATACTATCACTATGGCAAAACTTTCACAAAATTGTTATATATTCACAGTTACATATTACTTATAACTATATACTATCACTGTGTCAATAACACAACAAGTCGAATACTTAATTGTATTGATGACCATTCGCTGTGGCAATCCTTCCGCAATCCCTCATGGGAAATTCACTATACACGATTTGCTTGATACTATCAGTAAGGCAATCGTTCCGCAATAATGTTATATATTCGAAGTTACGTATTACTTATAACTATATACTATCACTGTGGCAATAACACAACAAGTCGAATACTTAATTGTATTGATGAGCATTCGTTATGGCAATTCTTCCGCAATCCCTCATGGGATATTCAGTATAGACAATTCGCTTGATACTATCACTATGGCAAAACTTCCACAGTATTGTTATATATTCGAAGATACATATTACTTATAACTATATACTATCACTGTGGCAATAACACAACAAGTCGAATACTTAATTGTATTGATGACCATTCGCTGTGGCAATCCTTCCGCAATCCCTCATTAGAAATTCACTATAGATAATTTGCTAAATACTCTCACTAAAGCAATCGTTCCGCAGTATTGTTATATATTCGATGTTACATTTGACTTATAACTATATACGATCACTGTGGCAATAACCCAACAAGTCGAATACTTAATTGTATTGATGACCATTCGATATGACAATCTTTCCGCAATCCCTCATGGGAAATTCACTATACACGATTTGCTTGATACTATCACTAAGGCAATCGTTCCGCAATAATGTTATATATTCGAAGTTACGTATTACTTATAACTATATACTATCACTGTGGCAATAACACAACAAGTCGAATACTTAATTGTATTGATGAGCATTCGTTATGGCAATTCTTCCGCAATCCCTCATGGGATATTCAGTATAGACAATTCGCTTGATACTATCACTATGGCAAAACTTTCACAAAATTGTTATATATTCACAGTTACATATTACTTATAACTATATACTATCACTGTGTCAATAACACAACAAGTCGAATACTTAATTGTATTGATGACCATTCGCTGTGGCAATCCTTCCGCAATCCCTCATTAGAAATTCACTATAGATAATTTGCTAAATACTATCACTAAAGCAATCGTTCCGCAGTAATGTTATATATTCGAAGCTACATATTACTTATAACTATATACTATCACTGTGTCAATAACACAACAAGTCGAATACTTAATTGTATTGATGACCATTCGATATGACAATCTTTCCGCAATCCCTCATGGGATATTCAGTATAGACAATTCGCTGGATACTATCACTATGGCAAAACTTCCACAGTATTGTTATATATTCGAAGATACATATTACTTATAACTATATACTATCACTGTGGCAATAACACAACAAGTCGAATACTTAATTGTATTGATGACCATTCGCTGTGGCAATCCTTCCGCAATCCCTCATTAGAAATTCACTATAGATAATTTGCTAAATACTATCACTAAAGCAATCGTTCCGCAGTAATGTTATATATTCGAAGCTGTGTCAATAACACAACAAGTCGAATACTTAATTGTATTGATGAGCATTCGTTATGGCAATTCTTCCGCAATCCCTCATGGGATATTCAGTATAGACAATTCGCTTGATACTATCACTATGGCAAAACTTTCACAAAATTGTTATATATTCGAAGATACATATTACTTATAACTATATACTATCACTGTGTCAATAACACAACAAGTCGAATACTTAATTGTATTGATGACCATTCGCTGTGGCAATCCTTCCGCAATCCCTCATTAGAAATTCACTATAGATAATTTGCTAAATACTATCACTAAAGCAATCGTTCCGCAGTAATGTTATATATTCGAAGCTACATATTACTTATAACTATATACTATCACTGTGTCAATAACACAACAAGTCGAATACTTAATTGTATTGATGACCATTCGATATGACAATCTTTCCGCAATCCCTCATGGGAAATTCACTAAAGACAATTTGCTAAATACTACCACTAAGGCAATCGTTCCGCAATAATGTTATATATTCGAAGTTACGTATTACTTATAACTATATACTATCACTGTGGCAATAACACAACAAGTCGAATACTTAATTGTATTGATGAGCATTCGTTATGGCAATTCTTCCGCAATCCCTCATGGGATATTCAGTATAGACAATTCGCTTGATACTATCACTATGGCAAAACTTCCACAGTATTGTTATATATTCGAAGATACATATTACTTATAACTATATACTATCACTGCGGCAATAACAAAACAAGTCGAATACTTAATTGTATTGATGACCATTCGCTGTGGCAATCCTTCCGCAATCCCTCATTAGAAATTCACTATAGATAATTTGCTAAATACTATCACTAAAGCAATCGTTCCGCAGTAATGTTATATATTCGAAGCTACATATTACTTATAACTATATACTATCACTGTGTCAATCACACAACAAGTCGAATACTTAATTGTATTGATGACCATTCGCTGTGGCAATCCTTCCGCAATCCCTCATTAGAAATTCACTATAGATAAATTGCTTAATACTATCATTAAAGCAATCGTTCCGCAGTATTGTTATATATTCGATGTTACATTTGACTTATAACTATATACGATCACTGTGGCAATAACCCAACAAGTCGAATACTTAATTGTATTGATGACCATTCGATATGACAATCTTTTCGCAATCCCTCATGGGAAATTCACTATAGACAATTTGCTTGATACTATCACTAAGGCAATCGTTCCGCAATAATGTTATATATTCGAAGTTACGTATTACTTATAACTATATACTATCACTGTGGCAATAACACAACAAGTCGAATACTTAATTGTATTGATGAGCATTCGTTATGGCAATTCTTCCGCAATCCCTCATGGGATATTCAGTATAGACAATTCGCTTGATACTATCACTATGGAAAAACTTTCACAGTATTGTTATATATTCGAAGATACATATTACTTATAACTATATACTATCACTGTGTCAATAACACAACAAGTCGAATACTGAATTGTATTGATGACCATTCGCTGTGGCAATCCTTCCGCAATCCCTCATTAGAAATTCACTATAGACAATTCGCTAAATACTATAACTATGGCAATCGTTCCGCAGTAATGTTATATATTCGATGTTACATTTGACTTATAACTATATACGATCACTGTGGCAATAACCCAACAAGTCGAATACTTAATTGTATTGATGACCATTCGATATGACAATCTTTCCGCAATCCCTCATGGGAAATTCACTGTAGACAATTTGCTTGATACTACCACTATGGCAATCGTTCCGCAATAATGTTATATATTCGAAGTTACGTATTACTTATAACTATATACTATCACTGTGGCAATAACACAACAAGTCGAATACTTAATTGTATTGATGAGCATTCGTTATGGCAATTCTTCCGCAATCCCTCATGGGATATTCAGTATAAACAATTCGCTTGATACTATCACTATGGCAAAACTGTCACAAAATTGTTATATATTCGAAGATACATATTACTTATAACTATATACTATCACTGTTTCAATATACAACAAGTCGAATACTTAATTGTATTGATGAACATTCGCTGTGGCAATCCTTCCGCAATCCCTCATTAGAAATTCACTATAGATAATTTGCTAAATACTATCACTAAAGCAATCGTTCCGCAGTAATGTTATATATTCGAAGCTACATATTACTTATAACTATATACTATCACTGTGTCAATAACACAACAAGTCGAATACTTAATTGTATTGATGAGCATTCGTTATGGCAATTCTTCCGCAATCCCTCATGGGATATTCAGTATAGACAATTCGCTTGATACTATCACTATGGCAAAACTTTCACAAAATTGTTATATATTCACAGATACATATTACTTATAACTATATACTATCACTGTGTCAATAACACAACAAGTCGAATACTTAATTGTATTGATGACCATTCGCTGTGGCAATCCTTCCGCAATCCCTCATTAGAAATTCACTATAGATAATTTGCTAAATACTATCACTAAAGCAATCGTTCCGCAGTAATGTTATATATTCGAAGCTACATATTACTTATAACTATATACTATCACTGTGTCAATAACACAACAAGTCGAATACTTAATTGTATTGATGACCATTCGATATGACAATCTTTCCGCAATCCCTCATGGGAAATTCACTATAGACAATTTGCTTGATACTACCACTAAGGCAATCGTTCCGCAATAATGTTATATATTCGAAGTTACGTATTACTTATAACTATATACTATCACTGTGGCAATAACACAACAAGTCGAATACTTAATTGTATTGATGAGCATTCGTTATGGCAATTCTTCCGCAATCCCTCATGGGATATTCAGTATAGACAATTCGCGTGATACTATCACTATGGCAAAACTTCCACAGTATTATTATATATTCGAAGATACATATTACTTATAACTATATACTATCACTGTGTCAATAACACAACAAGTCGAATACTTAATTGTATTGATGACCATTCGCTGTGGCAATCCTTCCGCAATCCCTCATTAGAAATTCACTATAGATAATTTGCTAAATACTATCACTAAAGCAATCGTTCCGCAGTAATGTTATATATTCGAAGCTACATATTACTTATAACTATATACGATCACTGTGTCAATAACACAACAAGTCGAATACTTAATTGTATTGATGACCATTCGCTGTGGAAATCCTTCCGCAATCCCTCATTAGAAATTCACTATAGACAATTCGCTAAATACTATCACTATGGCAATCGTTCCGCAGTAATGTTATATATTCGATGTTACATTTGACTTATAACTATATACGATCACTGTGGCAATAACACAACAAGTCGAATACTTAATTGTATTGATGACCATTCGATATGACAATCTTTCCGCAATCCCTCATGGGAAATTCACTATACACGATTTGCTTGATACTATCAGTAAGGCAATCGTTCCGCAATAATGTTATATATTCGAAGTTACGTATTACTTATAACTATATACTATCACTGTGGCAATAGCACAACAAGTCGAATACTTAATTGTATTGATGAGCATTCGTTATGGCAATTCTTCCGCAATCCCTCATGGGATATTCAGTATAGACAATTCGCTTGATACTATCACTATGGCAAAACTTCCACAGTATTGTTATATATTCGAAGATACATATTACTTATAACTATATACTATCACTGTGGCAATAACACAACAAGTCGAATACTTAATTGTATTGATGACCATTCGCTGTGGCAATCCTTCCGCAATCCCTCATTAGAAATTCACTATAGATAATTTGCTAAATACTATCACTAAAGCAATCGTTCCGCAGTAATGTTATATATTCGAAGCTACATATTACTTATAACTATATACGATCACTGTGGCAATAACCCAACAAGTTGAATACTTAATTGTATTGATGACCATTCGATATGACAATCTTTCCGCAATCCCTCATGGGAAATTCACTATAGACAATTTGCTTGATACTACCACTATGGCAATCGTTCCGCAATAATGTTATATATTCGAAGTTACGTATTACTTATAACTATATACTATCACTGTGGCAATAACACAACAAGTCGAATACTTAATTGTATTGATGAGCATTCGTTATGGCAATTCTTCCGCAATCCCTCATTAGAAATTCACTATAGATAATTTGCTAAATACTATCACTAAAGCAATTGTTCCGCAGTAATGTTATATATTCGAAGCTACATATTACTTATAACTATATACTATCACTGTGTCAATCACACAACAAGTCGAATACTTAATTGTATTGATGACCATTCGCTGTGGCAATCCTTCCGCAATCCCTCATTAGAAATTTACTATAGATAATTTGCTAAATACTATCACTAAAGCAATCGTTCCGCAGTATTGTTATATATTCGATGTTACATTTGACTTTTAACTATATACGATTACTGTGGCAATAACCCAACAAGTCGAATAATTAATTGTATTGATTACCATTCGATATGACAATCTTTTCGCAATCCCTCATGGGAAATTCACTATAGACAATTTGCTTGATACTATCACTAAGGCAATCGTTCCGCAATAATGTTATATATTCGAAGTTACGTATTACTTATAACTATATACTATCACTGTGGCAATAACACAACAAGTCGAATACTTAATTGTATTGATGAGCATTCGTTATGGCAATTCTTCCGCAATCCCTCATGGGATATTCAGTATAGACAATTCGCTTGATACTATCACTATGGCAAAACTTTCACAGTATTGTTATATATTCGAAGATACATATTACTTATAACTATATACTATCACTGTGTCAATAACACAACAAGTCGAATACTGAATTGTATTGATGACCATTCGCTGTGGCAATCCTTCCGCAATCCCTCATTAGAAATTCACTATAGACAATTCGCTAAATACTATCACTATGGCAATCGTTCCGCAGTAATGTTATATATTCGATGTTACATTTGACTTATAACTATATACGATCACTGTGGCAATAACCCAACAAGTCGAATACTTAATTGTATTGATGACCATTCGATATGACAATCTTTCCGTAGTCCCTCATGGGATATTCAGTATAGACAATTCGCTTGATACTATCACTATGGCAAAACTTTCACAAAATTGTTATATATTCGAAGATACATATTACTTATAACTATATACTATCACTGTGTCAATAACACAACAAGTCGAATACTTAATTGTATTGATGACCATTCGCTGTGGCAATCCTTCCGCAATCCCTCATTAGAAATTCACTATAGATAATTTGCTAAATAATATCACTAAAGCAATCGTTCCGCAGTAATGTTATATATTCGAAGCTACATATTACTTATAACTATATACTATCACTGTGTCAATAACACAACAAGTCGAATACTTAATTGTATTGATGAGCATTCGTTATGGCAATTCTTCCGCAATCCCTCATGGGATATTCAGTATAGACAATTCGCTTGATACTATCACTATGGCAAAACTTTCACAAAATTGTTATATATTCACAGATACATATTACTTATAACTATATACTATCACTGTGTCAATAACACAACAAGTCGAATACTTAATTGTATTGATGGCCATTCGCTGTGGCAATCCTTCCGCAATCCCTCATTAGAAATTCACTATAGATAATTTGCTAAATACTATCACTAAAGCAATCGTTCCGCAGTAATGTTATATATTCGAAGATACATATTACTTATAACTATATACTATCACTGTGTCAATAACACAACAAGTCGAATACTTAATTGTATTGATGACCATTCGATATGACAATCTTTCCGCAATCCCTCATGGGAAATTCACTATAGACAATTTGCTTGATACTACCACTATGGCAATCGTTCCGCAATAATGTTATATATTCGAAGTTACGTATAACTTATAACTATATACGATCACTGTGGCAATAACACAACAAGTCGAATACTTAATTGTATTGATGACCATTCGATATGACAATCTTTCCGCAATCCCTCATGGGAAATTCACTATACACGATTTGCTTGATACTATCACTAAGGCAATCGTTCCGCAATAATGTTATATATTCGAAGTTACATATTACTTATAACTATATACTATCACTGTGGCAATAACACAACAAGTCGAATACTTAATTGTATTGATGAGCATTCGTTATGGCAATTCTTCCGCAATCCCTCATGGGATATTCAGCATAGACAATTCGCTTGATACTATCACTATGGCAAAACTTCCACAGTATTGTTATATATTCGAAGATACATATTACTTATAACTATATACTATCACTGTGGCAATAACACAACAAGTCGAATACTTAATTGTATTGATGACCATTCGATATGACAATCTTTCCGCAATCCCTCATGGGAAATTCACTATACACGATTTGCTTGATACTATCAGTAAGGCAATCGTTCCGCAATAATGTTATATATTCGAAGTTACGTATTACTTATAACTATATACTATCACTGTGGCAATAACACAACAAGTCGAATAATTAATTGTATTGATGAGCATTCGTTATGGCAATTCTTCCGCAATCCCTCATGGGATATTCAGTATAGACAATTCGCTTGATACTATCACTATGGCAAAACTTCCACAGTATTGTTATATATTCGAAGATACATATTACTTATAACTATATACGATCACTGTGGCAATAACACAACAAGTCGAATACTTAATTGTATTGATGACCATTCGATATGACAATCTTTCCGCAATCCCTCATGGGAAATTCACTATACACGATTTTCTTGATACTATCACTAAGGCAATCGTTCCGCAATAATGTTATATATTCGAAGTTACGTATTACTTATAACTATATACTATCACTGTGGCAATAACACAACAAGTCGAATACTTAATTGTATTGATGAGCATTCGTTATGGCAATTCTTCCGCAATCCCTCATGGGATATTCAGTATAGACAATTCGCTTGATACTATCATTATGGCAAAACTTTCACAAAATTGTTATATATTCGAAGATACATATTACTTATAACTATATACTATCACTGTGTCAATAACACAACAAGTCGAATACTTAATTGTATTGATGACCATTCGCTGTGGCAATCCTTCCGCAATCCCTCATTAGAAATTCACTATAGATAATTTGCTAAATACTATCACTAAAGCAATCGTTCCGCAGTAATGTTATATATTCGAAGCTACATATTACTTATAACTATATACTATCACTGTGTCAATAACACAACAAGTCGAATACTTAATTGTATTGATGAGCATTCGTTATGGCAATTCTTCCGCAATCCCTCATGGGATATTCACTATAGACAATTCGCTTGATACTATCACTATGGCAAAACTTTCACAAAATTGTTATATATTCACAGATACATATTACTTATAACTATATACTATCACTGTGTCAATAACACAACAAGTCGAATACTTAATTGTATTGATGACCATTCGCTGTGGCAATCCTTCCGCAATCCCTCATTAGAAATTCACTATAGATAATTTGCTAAATAATATCACTAAAGCAATCGTTCCGCAGTAATGTTATATATTCGAAGCTACATATTACTTATAACTATATACTATCACTGTGTCAATAACACAACAAGTCGAATACTTAATTGTATTGATGACCATTCGATATGACAATCTTTCCGCAATCCCTCATGGGAAATTCACAATAGACAATTTGCTTGATACTACCACTAAGGCAATCGTTCCGCAATAATGTTATATATTCGAAGTTACGTATTACTTATAACTATATACTATCACTGTGGCAATAACACAACAAGTCGAATACTTAATTGTATTGATGAGCAGTCGTTATGGCAATTCTTCCGCAATCCCTCATGGGATATTCAGTATAGACAATTCGCTTGATACTATCACTATGGCAAAACTTCCACAGTATTGTTATATATTCGAAGTTACATATTACTTATAACTATATACTATCACTGTGTCAATAACACAACAAGTCGAATACTTAATTGTATTGATGACCATTCGCTGTGGCAATCCTTCCGCAATCCCTCATTAGAAATTCACTATAGATAATTTGCTAAATACTATCACTAAAGCAATCGTTCCGCAGTAATGTTATATATTCGAAGCTACATATTACTTATAACTATATACGATCACTGTGTCAATAACACAACAAGTCCAATACTTAATTGTATTGATGACCATTCGCTGTGGCAATCCTTCCGCAATCCCTCATTAGAAATTCACTATAGACAATTCGCTAAATACTATCACTATGGCAATCGTTCCGCAGTAATGTTATATATTCGAAGATACTTTTGACTTATAACTATATACTATCACTGTGGCAATAACCCAACAAGTCGAATACTTAATTGTATTGATGACCATTCGATATGACAACTTTTCCGCAATCCCTCATGGGAAGTTCACTATACACGATTTGCTTGATACTATCAGCAAGGCAATCGTTCCGCAGTAATGTTATATATTCGAAGCTACATATTACTTATAACTATATACTATCACTGTGTCAATAACACAACAAGTCGAATACTTAATTGTATTGGTGACCATTCGCTGTGGCAATCCTTCCGCAATCCCTCATTAGAAATTCACTATAGATAATTTGCTAAATACTATCACTAAAGCAATCGTTCCGCAGTAATGTTATATATTCGAAGCTACATATTACTTATAACTATATACTATCACTGTGTCAATAACACAACAAGTCGAATACTTAATTGTATTGATGAGCATTCGTTATGGCAATTCTTCCGCAATCCCTCATGGGATATTCAGTATAGACAATTCGCTTGATACTATCACTATGGCAAAACTTTCACAAAATTGTTATATATTCGAAGATACATATTACTTATAACTATATACTATCACTGTGTCAATAACACAACAAGTCGAATACTTAATTGTATTGATGACCATTCGCTGTGGCAATCCTTCCGCAATCCCTCATTAGAAATTCACTATAGATAATTTGCTAAATACTATCACTAAAGCAATCGTTCCGCAGTAATGTTATATATTCGAAGCTACATATTACTTATAACTATATACTATCACTGTGTCAATAACACAACAAGTCGAATACTTAATTGTATTGATGACCATTCGATATGACAATCTTTCCGCAATCCCTCATGGGAAATTCACTATAGACAATTTGCTAAATACTACCACTAAGGCAATCGTTCCGCAATAATGTTATATATTCGAAGTTACGTATTACTTATAACTATATACTATCACTGTGGCAATAACACATCAAGTCGAATACTTAATTGTATTGATGAGCATTCGTTATGGCAATTCTTCCGCAATCCCTCATGGGATATTCAGTATAGACAATTCGCTTGATACTATCACTATGGCAAAACTTCCACAGTATTGTTACATATTCGAAGATACATATTACTTATAACTATATACTATCACTGTGTCAATAACACAACAAGTCGAATACTTAATTGTATTGATGACCATTCGCTGTGGCAATCCTTCCGCAATCCCTCATTAGAAATTCACTATAGATAATTTGCTAAATACTATCACTAAAGCAATCGTTCCGCAGTAATGTTATATATTCGAAGCTACATATTACTTATAACTATATACGATCACTGTGCAAATAACACAACAAGTCGAATACTTAATTGTATTGATGACCATTCGCTGTGGCAATCCTTCCGCAATCCCTCATTAGAAATTCACTGTAGACAATTCGCTAAATACTATCACTAAGGCAATCGTTCCGCAGTAATGTTATATATTCGAAGCTACATATTACTTATAACTATATACTATCACTGTGTCAATAACACAACAAGTCGAATACTTAATTGTATTGATGACCATTCGATATGACAATCTTTCCGCAATCCCTCATGGGAAATTCACTATACACGATTTGCTTGATACTATCAGTAAGGCAATCGTTCCGCAATAATGTTATATATTCGAAGTTACGTATTACTTATAACTATATACTATCACTGTGGCAATAACACAACAAGTCGAATACTTAATTGTATTGATGAGCATTCGTTATGACAATTCTTCCGCAATCCCTCATGGGATATTCAGTATAGACAATTCGCTTGATACTATCACTATGGCAAAACTTCCACAGTATTGTTATATATTCGAAGCTACATATTACTTATAACTATATACGATCACTGTGTCAATAACACAACAAGTCGAATACTTAATTGTATTGATGACCATTCGCTGTGGCAATCCTTCCGCAATCCCTCATTAGAAATTCACTGTGGACAATTCGCTAAATACTATCACTAAGGCAATCGTTCCGCAATAATGTTATATATTCGAAGTTACGTATAACTTATAACTATATACGATCACTGTGGCAATAACACAACAAGTCGAATACTTAATTGTATTGATGACCATTCGATATGATTATCTTTCCGCAATCCCTCATGGGAAATTCACTATACACGATTTGCTTGATACTATCACTAAGGCAATCGTTCCGCAATAATGTTATATATTCGAAGTTACGTATTACTTATAACTATATACTATCACTGTGGCAATAACACAACAAGTCGAATACTTAATTGTATTGATGAGCATTCGTTATGGCAATTCTTCCGCAATCCCTCATGGGATATTCAGTATAGACAATTCGCTTGATACTATCACTATGGCAAAACTTCCACAGTATTGTTATATATTCGAAGATACATATTACTTATAACTATATACTATCACTGTGGCAATAACACAACAAGTCGAATACTTAATTGTATTGATGACCATTCGCTGTGGCAATCCTTCCGCAATCCCTCATTAGAAATTCACTATAGATAATTTGCTAAATACTATCACTAAAGCAATCGTTCCGCAGTAATGTTATATATTCGAAGCTACATATTACTTATAACTATAAACGATCACTGTGTCAATAACACAACAAGTCGAATACTTAATTGTATTGATGACCATTCGCTGTGGCAATCCTTCCGCAATCCCTCATTAGAAATTCACTATAGACAATTCGCTAAATACTATCACTATGGCAATCGTTCCGCAGTAATGTTATATATTCGATGTTACATTTGACTTATAACTATATACGATCACTGTGGCAATAACCCAACAAGTCGAATACTTAATTGTATTAATGACCATTCGATATGACAATCTTTCCGCAATCCCTCATGGGAAATTCACTATACACGATTTGCTTGATACTATCAGTAAGGCAATCGTTCCGCAATAATGTTATATATTCGAAGTTACGTATTACTTATAACTATATACTATCACTGTGGCAATAACACAACAAGTCGAATACTTAATTGTATTGATGAGCATTCGTTATGGCAATTCTTCCGCAATCCCTCATGGGATATTCAGTATAGACAATTCGCTGGATACTATCACTATGGCAAAACTTCCACAGTATTGTTATATATTCGAAGATACATATTACTTATAACTATATACTATCACTGTGGCAATAACACAACAAGTCGAATACTTAATTGTATTGATGACCATTCGATGTGGCAATCCTTCCGCAATCCCTCATTAGAAATTCACTATAGATAATTTGCTAAATACTATCACTAAAGCAATCGTTCCGCAGTAATGTTATATATTCGAAGCTACATATTACTTATAACTATATACTATCACTGTGTCAATAACACAACAAGTCGAATACATAATTGTATTGATGAGCATTCGTTATGGCAATTCTTCCGCAATCCCTCATGGGATATTCAGTATAGACAATTCGCTTGATACTATCACTATGGCAAAACTTTCACAAAATTGTTATATATTCGAAGATACATATTACTTATAACTATATACTATCACTGTGTCAATAACAAAACAAGTCGAATACTTAATTGTATTGATGACCATTCGCTGTGGCAATCCTTCCGCAATCCCTCATTAGAAATTCACTATAGATAATTTGCTAAATACTATCACTAAAGCAATCGTTCCGCAATAATGTTATATATTCGAAGCTACATATTACTTATAACTATATACTATCACTGTGTCAATAACACAACAAGTCGAATACTTAATTGTATTGATGACCATTCGATATGATAATCTTTCCGCAATCCCTCATGGGAAATTCACTATACACGATTTGCTTGATACTATCAGTAAGGCAATCGTTCCGCAATAATGTTATATATTCGAAGTTACGTATTACTTATAACTATATACTATCACTGTGGCAATAACACAACAAGTCGAATACTTAATTGTATTGATGAGCATTCGTTATGGCAATTCTTCCGCAATCCCTCATGGGATATTCAGTATAGACAATTCGCTTGATACTATCACTATGGCAAAACTTCCACAGTATTGTTATATATTCGAAGATACATATTACTTATAACTATATACTATCAATGTGGCAATAACACAACAAGTCGAATACTTAATTGTATTGATGACCATTCGCTGTGGCAATCCTTCCGCAATCCCTCATTAGAAATTCACTATAGATAATTTGCTAAATACTATCACTAAAGCAATCGTTCCGCAGTAATGTTATATATTCGAAGCTACATATTACTTATAACTATATACGATCACTGTGTCAATAACACAACAAGTCGAATACTTAATTGTATTGATGACCATTCGCTGTGGCAATCCTTCCGCAATCCCTCATTAGAAATTCACTATAGACAATTCGCTAAATACTATCACTATGGCAATCGTTCCGCAGTAATGTTATATATTCGATGTTACATTTGACTTATAACTATATACGATCACTGTGGCAATAACCCAACAAGTCGAATACTTAATTGTATTAATGACCATTCGATATGACAATCTTTCCGCAATCCCTCATGGGAAATTCACTATACACGATTTGCTTGATACTATCAGTAAGGCAATCGTTCCGCAATAATGTTATATATTCGAAGTTACGTATTACTTATAACTATATACTATCACTGTGGCAATAACACAACAAGTCGAATACTTAATTGTATTGATGAGCATTCGTTATGGCAATCCTTCCGCAATCCCTCATGGGATATTCAGTATAGACAATTCGCTGTATACTATCACTATGGCAAAACTTCCACAGTATTGTTATATATTCGAAGATACATATTACTTATAACTATATACTATCACTGTGGCAATAACACAACAAGTCGAATACTTAATTGTATTGATGACCATTCGCTGTGGCAATCCTTCCGCAATCCCTCATTAGAAATTCACTATAGAGAATTGGCTAAATACTATCACTAAAGCAATCGTTCCGCAGTAATGTTATATATTCGAAGCTACATATTACTTATAACTATATACTATCACTGTGTCAATTACACAACAAGTCGAATACTTAATTGTATTGATGACCATTCGATATGACAATCTTTCCGCAATCCCTCATGGGAAATTCACTATAGACAATTTGCTAAATACTATCACTAAGGCAATCGTTCCGCAATAATGTTATATATTCGAAGTTACGTATTACTTATAACTATATACTATCACTGTGGCAATAACACAACAAGTCGAATACTTAATTGTATTGATGAGCATTCGTTATGGCAATTCTTCCGCAATCCCTCATGGGATATTCAGTATAGACAATTCGCTTGATACTATCACTATGGCAAAACTTCCACAGTATTGTTACATATTCGAAGATACATATTACTTATAACTTTATACTATCACTGTGTCAATAACACAACAAGTCGAATACTTAATTGTATTGATGACCATTAGCTATGGCAATCCTTCCGCAATCCCTCATGGGAAATTCACTATAGATAATTTGCTAAATACTATCACTAAAGCAATCGTTCCGCAGTAATGTTATATATTCGAAGCTACATATTACTTATAACTATATACGATCACTGTGTCAATAACACAACAAGTCGAATACTTAATTGTATTGATGACCATTCGCTGTGGCAATCCTTCCGCAATCCCTCATTAGAAATTCACTATAGACAATTCGCTAAATACTATCACTATGGCAATCGTTCCGCAGTAATGTTATATATTCGAAGCTACATATTACTTATAACTATATACTATCACTGTGTCAATAACACAACAAGTCGAATACTTAATTGTATTGATGACCATTCGATATGACAATCTTTCCGCAATCCCTTATGGGAAATTCACTATAGACGATTTGCTTGATACTATCACTAAGGCAATCGTTCCGCAATAATGTTATATATTCGAAGTTACGTATAACTTATAACTATATACGATCACTGTGGCAATAACCCAACAAGTCGAATACTTAATTGTATTGATGACCATTCGATATGACAATCTTTCCGCAATCCCTCATGGGAAATTCACTATAGACAATTTGCTTGATACTATCACTAAGGCAATCGTTCCGCAATAATGTTATATATTCGAAGTTACGTATTACTTATAACTATATACTATCACTGTGGCAATAACACAACAAGTCGAATACTTAATTGTATTGATGAGCATTCGTTATGGCAATTCTTCCGCAATCCCTCATGGGATATTCAGTATAGACAATTCGCTTGATACTATCACTTTGGCAAAACTTCCACAGTATTGTTATATATTCGAAGATACATATTACTTATAACTATATACTATCACTGTGTCAATAACACAACAAGTCGAATACTTAATTGTATTGATGACCATTCGCTGTGGCAATCCTTCCGCAATCCCTCATTAGAAATTCACTATAGATAATTTGCTAAATACTATCACTAAAGCAATCGTTCCGCAGTAATGTTATATATTCGAAGCTACATATTACTTATAACTATATACTATCACTGTGTCAATAACACAACAAGTCGAATACTTAATTGTATTGATGACCATTCGATATGACAATCTTTCCGCAATCCCTCATGGGAAATTCACTATAGACAATTTGCTTGATACTATCACTAAGGCAATCGTTCCGCAATAATGTTATATATTCGAAGTTACGTATCACTTATAACTATATACTATCACTGTGGCAATAACACAACAAGTCGAATACTTAATTGTATTGATGAGCATTCGTTATGGCAATTCTTCCGCAATCCCTCATGGGATATTCAGTATAGACAATTCGCTTGATACTATCACTATGGCAAAACTTCCACAGTATTGTTATATATTCGAAGATACATATTACTTATAACTATATACTATCACTGTGGCAATAACACAACAAGTCGAATACTTAATTGTATTGATGACCATTCGCTGTGGCAATCCTTCCGCAATCCCTCATTAGAAATTCACTATAGATAATTTGCTAAATACTATCACTAAAGCAATCGTTCCGCAGTAATGTTATATATTCGAAGCTACATATTACTTATAACTATATACTATCACTGTGTCAATAACACAACAAGTCGAATACTTAATTGTATTGATGACCATTCGATATGACAATCTTTCCGCAATCCCTCATGGGAAATTCACTATAGACAATTTGCTTGATACTATCACTAAGGCAATCGTTCCGCAATAATGTTATATATTCGAAGTTACGTATCACTTATAACTATATACTATCACTGTGGCAATAACACAACAAGTCGAATACTTAATTGTATTGATGAGCATTCGTTATGGCAATTCTTCCGCAATCCCTCATGGGATATTCAGTATAGACAATTCGCTTGATACTATCACTATGGCAAAACTTCCACAGTATTGTTATATATTCGAAGATACATATTACTTATAACTATATACTATCACTGTGGCAATAACACAACAAGTCGAATACTTAATTGTATTGATGACCATTCGCTGTGGCAATCCTTCCGCAATCCCTCATTAGAAATTCACTATAGATAATTTGCTAAATACTATCACTAAAGCAATCGTTCCGCAGTAATGTTATATATTCGAAGCTACATATTACTTATAACTATATACTATCACTGTGTCAATAACACAACAAGTCGAATACTTAATTGTATTGATGACCATTCGATATGACAATCTTTCCGCAATCCCTCATGGGAAATTCACTATAGACAATTTGCTTGATACTATCACTAAGGCAATCGTTCCGCAATAATGTTATATATTCGAAGTTACGTATCACTTATAACTATATACTATCACTGTGGCAATAACACAACAAGTCGAATACTTAATTGTATTGATGAGCATTCGTTATGGCAATTCTTCCGCAATCCCTCATGGGATATTCAGTATAGACAATTCGCTTGATACTATCACTATGGCAAAACTTCCACAGTATTGTTATATATTCGAAGATACATATTACTTATAACTATATACTATCACTGTGGCAATAACACAACAAGTCGAATACTTAATTGTATTGATGACCATTCGCTGTGGCAATCCTTCCGCAATCCCTCATTAGAAATTCACTATAGATAATTTGCTAAATACTATCACTAAAGCAATCGTTCCGCAGTAATGTTATATATTCGAAGCTACATATTACTTATAACTATATACTATCACTGTGTCAATAACACAACAAGTCGAATACTTAATTGTATTGATGACCATTCGATATGACAATCTTTCCGCAATCCCTCATGGGAAATTCACTATAGACAATTTGCTTGATACTATCACTAAGGCAATCGTTCCGCAATAATGTTATATATTCGAAGTTACGTATCACTTATAACTATATACTATCACTGTGGCAATAACAAAACAAGTCGAATACTTAATTGTATTGATGACCATTCGCTATCACAATCCTTTCGCAATTCCTCATGGGAAATTCACTATAGACAATTTGCTTGATACTATCACTATAGCAATCGTTCCGCAATAATGTATTATATTCGAAGTTACATATTACTTATAACTTTATAGTATCACTAGCTGGTGTTACCCGGCTTCGCACGGCAATAAAATAAAGTTTTGAATATAATGAAACCCCGTTTATGCTAATTTTTAAAGTCCCGACAATATTTAGTTTTTATATTTAATTAAAACCTCCGATTTGCCTTTTCCCATTAAAAATAAACATAAGTAATAAATTCCATAACCTTTTGACTTATTGTTAATGCAATTCAAAATTCTATTTCAGGGATGAAAATAAAGTTTTTATCAGAGAGCCTATATTTTGTTTTACGTATATGTTCACTTTCTAAAAGCCTATTTTAAAAAAATCAAAGCATTTATAACACTTAATAGAAGAAAATAATAATTCTTTTTCGTTTATATGCGATTTTGAAGTTATGCCGATTTTTCTATACGACTTTTTAATATGATATTTTGTGTGGGAATTCCCGTTGAATATTGCTTGTATGCATTTTTTGTTGGGAATCTCTCTTTTATATGATTAGTATTGAAATAAAAACTAATTTTAAGGTATTGGTTGGAGTCTTTTTAACTTCGATTCTATTTCACTTTACATATCTATTCTTTTGTTCTCACTATTAAAAGGGTTTTCAATATTTTTCACTAACACATACGCCGATCGCAATCGGATTTGGCATATTTTACGTATATTTTCTTTTAACCGAAAAAATTGTTACCTACCGATTTTTTACATATATAAATTTTTATGACTGTTTGTTATAAAAGATAAAATTTTTTTGTTTACCCATTTAAGGGGAAATATTTTTTTTAATTACGTGCTGAACTGCAGAATATAAATGTGAGAGAAAAATTGAGAATTATTTCACTTTGAGTTTTTCTATTTGTTTAAAAAATTGGTTTTACCTAATTTATTTTAAAATAAAAGTAAAAGTATCGTTCATTAGTGCTTGTGAATTAATTAGTAAATAAAGTGAATTTATGAATCAATTTAAAAAAAGTTTAATGTTAAAATAATTAGAACATTAGTTTTATTATTTTTTTATTAAAATTGTTTTATTAAATAGAAATAGTAACTAATTTTATAAGTGTAATTATTAAATAATATTCATTCATATGAATCATTCAAACAAAGAGAATTTCTAGTGATAGGTATGTATGCATATGTGTTATTATATTTTTGTTAAAAAATGTAATAAATTTTTAATTTTAGGATCTGGTATAAAAAAATGGCGTAAACGATATAAATAAAATAAAAACGATATAAATATAACGATAAACGGTATAAAGGTATTTTAATAGTACTTTTTCAAAATAGAAAAGGAAGAGAGTGAGTTAGAATTATTATAAAATAGTTTAGTTTCTTCCCCCTCTGCCTAAATAGTGTCAATTTTACCTCCTCTACAAAATGTTACAGAAACACACGAAAAAATCGGACTTTACTTTATATATTAGATTATGACAATAACACAACAAGTCGAATACTTAATTGTATTGATGACCATTGGCTATGACAATCCTTCCGCAATCCCTCATTGGAAATTTAGTATAGACAATTCGCTAAATACTATCACTATGGCAAAACTTCCGCAGTAATGTTATATATTCGAAGTTACATATTTCGTATAACTATATACTATCACTGTGGCAATAACACAACAAGTCGAATACTTAATTGTGTTGATGGCCATTCGCTATGACAATCCTTCCGCAAACCCTCATGGGAAATTCAGTATAGACAATTCGCTTGATACTATCACTATGGCGAAACTTCCGCAGTAATGTTATATATTCGAAGTTACATACTACTTATAACTATATAAGATAAATGTGGCAATAACACAACAAGTCGAATACTTAATTGTATTGATGGCCATTCGCTATGACAATCCTTCCGCAAACCCTCATGGGAAATTCAGTATAGACAGTTCGCTTGATACTATCACTATGGCGAAACTTCCGCAGTAATGTTATATATTCGAAGTTACATACTACTTATAACTATATAAGATAAATGTGGCAATAACACAACAAGTCGAATACTTAATTGTATTGATGACCATTCGCTATGGCAATCCTTCCGCAATCCCTCATGTGAAATTCACTATAGACAATTCGCTAAATACTAACACTATGGCAAAACTTCCGCAGTGTTGTTATATATTCGAAGTTACATATTACTTATAACTATATACTATTACTGTGACAATAACACAACAAGTCGAATACTTAATTGTATTGATGACCATTCGCTATCACAATCCTTTCGCAATTCCTCATGGGAAATTCACTATAGACAATTTGCTTGATACTATCACTATGGCAATCGTTCCGCAATAGTGTATTATATTCGAAGTTACATATTACTTATAACTTTATAGTATCATTATGACAAGAACACAACAAGTCGAATACTTAATTGT
This sequence comes from Ptychoptera contaminata, assembly GCA_963942525.1. Classification (NCBI taxonomy): domain Eukaryota; kingdom Metazoa; phylum Arthropoda; class Insecta; order Diptera; family Ptychopteridae; genus Ptychoptera; species Ptychoptera contaminata. Next base: position 10,232,361 of record OZ012639.1, read on the forward strand.
ATTGATGACCATTGGCAATGACAATCCTTCCGCAATCCCTCATGGGAAATTTAGTATAGACAATTCGCTAAATACTATCACTATGGCAAAACTTCCGCAGTAATGTTATATATTCGAAGTTACATTTTTCGTATAACTATATACTATCACTGTGGCAATAACACAACAAGTCAAATACTTAATTGTATTAATGACCATTCGCTATGGCAATCCTTCCGCAATCCCTCATGGGAAAATCTATATAGACAATTCGCTTGATACTATCACTAAGGCAGTAGTTCCGCAATAGTGTATTATATTCGAAGTTACATATTACTTATAACTATATACTATCACTGTGGCAATAACGCAATAAGCCGAATACTTAATTGTATTGATGATCATTCGCTATGGCAATCCTTCCGCAATCCCTCCTGGGAAATTCAGTATAGACAATTTGCTTGATACTATCACTATGGCAATTGTTCCGCAATAGTGTATTATATTCGAAGTTACATATTACTTATAACTATATACTATCACTGTGGCAATAACGCAATAAGCCGAATACTTAATTGTATTGATGATCATTCGCTATGGCAATCCTTCCGCAATCCCTCCTGGGAAATTCAGTATAGACAATTCGCTAAATACTATCACTATGGCGAAACTTCCGCAATAATGATATATATTCGAAGCTACATATTGCTTATAACTATATACTATCACTGTGGCAGTAACACAACAAGTCGAATACTTAATTGTATTGATGATCATTCGCTATGGCAATCCTTCCGCAATCCCTCTTGGGAAATTCAGTATAGACAATTCGCTATTACTATCACTATGGCGAAACTTCCGCAATAATGATATATATTCGAAGCTACATATTACTTATAACTATATACTATCACTGTGGCAATAACACAACAAGTCGAATACTTAATTGTATTGATGGCCATTCGCTATGACAATCCTTCCGCAATCCCTCATGGGAAATTCAGTATAGACAATTCGCTTGATACTATCACTATGGCAAAACTTCCGCAGTAATGTTATATATTCGAAGTTACATACTACTTATAACTATATAAGATAAATGTGGCAGTAACACAACAAGTCGAATACTTAATTGTATTGATAACCATTAGCTATGACAATCCTTTCGCAATCCCTCATGGGAAATTCACTATAGACAATTCGCTCAATACTACCACTATGGCGAAACTTCCGCAATAATGTTATATATGCGAAGCTACATATTACTTATAACTATATACTATCACTGTGGCAATAACACAATAAGTCGTATACCTAATTGTATTGATGACCATTAGCTATGACAATCCTTCCGCAATCCCTCATGGGAAATTCATTATAGACAATTCGCTAAATAATATCACTATGGCAAAACTTCCGCAGTAATGTTATATATTCGAAGCTACATATTACTTATAACTATAAACTATCACTGTGGCAGTAACACTACAAGTCGAATACTTAATTGTATTGATGACCATTCGCTATGGCAATCCTTCCGCAATCCCTCCTGGGAAATTCAGTATAGACAATTCGCTAAATACTATCACTATGGCGAAACTTCCGCAATAATGATATATATTCGAAGCTACATATTGCTTATAACTATATACTATCACTGTGGCAGTAACACAACAAGTCGAATACTTAATTGTATTGATGATCATTCGCTATGGCAATCCTTCCGCAATCCCTCTTGGGAAATTCAGTATAGACAATTCGCTATTACTATCACTATGGCGAAACTTCCGCAATAATGATATATATTCGAAGCTACATATTACTTATAACTATATACTATCACTGTGGCAATAACACAACAAGTCGAATACTTAATTGTATTGATGGCCATTCGCTATGACAATCCTTCCGCAATCCCTCATGGGAAATTCAGTATAGACAATTCGCTTGATACTATCACTATGGCAAAACTTCCGCAGTAATGTTATATATTCGAAGATACATACTACTTATAACTATATAAGATAAATGTGGCAGTAACACAACAAGTCGAATACTTAATTGTATTGATAACCATTAGCTATGACAATCCTTTCGCAATCCCTCATGGGAAATTCACTATAGACAATTCGCTCAATACTACCACTATGGCGAAACTTCCACAATAATGTTATATATGCGAAGCTACATATTACTTATAACTATATACTATCACTGTGGCAATAACACAATAAGTCGTATACCTAATTGTATTGATGACCATTAGCTATGACAATCCTTCCGCAATCCCTCATGGGAAATTCATTATAGACAATTCGCTAAATACTACCACTATGGCGAAACTTCCGCAATAATGTTATATATGCGAAGCTACATATTACTTATAACTATATACTATCACTGTGGCAATAACACAACAAGTCGAATACTTAATTGTATTGATGACCATTGGCTATGACAATCCTTCCGCAATCCCTCATGGGAAATTTAGTATAGAAAATTCGCTAAATACTATCACTAAGGCAGTAGTTCCGCAATAGTGTTATATATTCGAAGTTACATATTTCGTATAACTATATACTATCACTGTGGCAATAACACAACAAGTCAAATACTTAATTGTATTAATGACCATTCGCTATGGCAATCCTTCCGTAATCCCTCATGGGAAAATCTGTATAGACATTCGCTTGATACTATCACTAAGGCAGTAGTTCCGCAATAGTGTTATATATTCGAAGTTACATATTACTTATAACTATATACTATTACTGTGACAATAACACAACAAGTCGAATACTTAATTGTATTGATGACCGTTCGCTATGGCAATCCTTCCGCAATCCCTCATAGGAAATTCACTATAGACAATTCGCTAAATACTAACACTATGGCAAAACTTCCGCAGTGTTGTTATATATTCGAAGTTACATATTACTTATAACTATATACTATTACTGTGACAAAAACACAACAAGTCGAATACTTAATTGTATTGATGACCATTCGCTATCACAATCCTTTCGCAATCCCTCATGGGAAATTTAGTATAGAAAATTCGCTAAATACTATCACTAAGGCAGTAGTTCCGCAATAGTGTTATATATTCGAAGTTACATATTACTTATAACTATATACTATCACTGTGGCAATAACACAACAAGTCAAATACTTAATTGTATTAATGACCATTCGCTATGGCAATCCTTCCGCAATCCCTCATGGGAAAATCTGTATAGACATTCGCTTGATACTATCACTAAGGCAGTAGTTCCGCAATAGTGTTATATATTCGAAGTTACATATTACTTATAACTATATACTGTCACTGTGACAATAACACAACAAGTCGAATACTTAATTGTATTGATGACCATACGCTATGACAATCCTTTCGCAATCCCTCTTGGAAAAATTTATATAGACAATTTGCTTGATTCTATCACTATCGCAAAACTTCTGCAGTATTGTTATATATTCGAAGTTACATATTACTTATAACTATATACTATCAATGTGACAATAACACAACAAGTCGAATACTTAATTGTATTGATGACCATTGGCTAAGCCGATCCTTCCGCAATCCCTCATGGGAAAATCTATATAGACAATTTGCTTGATACTATCACTAAGGCAATTGTTCCGCAAAAATGTTATATATTCGAAGTTACATATTACTTATAACTATATACTATCAATGTGACAATAACACAACAAGTCGAATACTTAATTGTATTGATGACCATTGGCTAAGCCGATCCTTCCGCAATCCCTCATGGGAAAATCTATATAGACAATTTGCTTGATTCTATCACTAAGACAATCGTTCCGCAATAATGTTATATATTCGAAGTTACATATTACTTATAACTATATACTATCTCTGTGGCAATAACACAACAAGTGGAATACTTAATTGTATTGGTGATCATTCGCTAAGGCAATCCTTCCGTAATCCCTCATGGGAAATTCACTATAAACAATTTGCTTGATACTATCACTAAGGCAATAGTTTCGCAATAATGTTATATATTCGAAGTTACATATTACTTATAACTATAAACTATCACTGTGACAATAACACAACAAGTCGAATACTTAATTGTATTGGTGACCATTCGCTAAGGCAATCCTTCCGTAATCCCTCATGGGAAATTCACTATAGACAATTCGCTTAATACTATCACTATGGCAAAACTTCCGCAGTATTGTTATATATTCGAAGTTACATATTACTTATAACTATATACTATCACTGTGGCAGTAACACAACAAGTCGAATACTTAATTGTATTGATGACCTTCCGCAATCCCTCATGGGAAAATCTATATAGACAATTTACTTGATACTATCACTAAGGCAATCGTTCCGCAATAATGTTGTATATTCGAAGTTACATATTACTTATAACTATATACTATCACTGTGGCAATAACACAACAAATCGAATACTTAATTGTATTGATGACCATTCGCTATGGCAATCCTTCTGCAATCCCTCAGGGGAAAATCTATATAGGCATTTTGCTTGATTCTATCACTATGGCAACCGTTCCGCAATAATGTTATATATTCGAAGTTACATATTACTTATAACTATAAACTGTCACTGTGACAATAACACAACAAGTCGAATACTTAATTGTATTGATGACCATACGCTATGACAATCCTTTCGCAATCCCTCTTGGAAAAATTTATATAGACAATTTGCTTGATACTATCACTATCGCAAAACTTCTGCCGTATTGTTATATATTCGAAGTTACATATTACTTATAACTATATACTATCAATGTGACAATAACACAACAAGTCGAATACTTAATTGTATTGATGACCATTGGCTAAGCCGATCCTTCCGCAATCCCTCATGGGAAAATCTATATAGACAATTTGCTTGATACATCACTAAGGCAATTGTTCCGCAAAAATGTTATATATTCGAAGTTACATATTACTTATAACTATATACTATCAATGTGACAATAACACAACAAGTCGAATACTTAATTGTATTGATGACCATTGGCTAAGCCGATCGTTCCGCAATCCCTCATGGGAAAATCTATATAGACAATTTGCTTGATTCTATCACTAAGACAATCGTTCCGCAATAATGTTATATATTCGAAGTTACATATTACTTATAACTATATACTATCTCTGTGGCAATAACACAACAAGTGGAATACTTAATTGTATTGGTGATCATTCGCTAAGGCAATCCTTCCGTAATCCCTCATGGGAAATTCACTATAAACAATTTGCTTGATACTATCACTAAGGCAATAGTTTCGCAATAATGTTATATATTCGAAGTTACATATTACTTATAACTATAAACTATCACTGTGACAATAACACAACAAGTCGAATACTTAATTGTATTGGTGACCATTCGCTAAGGCAATCCTTCCGTAATCCCTCATGGGAAATTCACTATAGACAATTCGCTTAATACTATCACTAAGGCAAAACTTCCGCAGTATTGTTATATATTCGAAGTTACATATTACTTATAACTATATACTATCACTGTGGCAGTAACACAACAAGTCGAATACTTAATTGTATTGATGACCTTCCGCAATCCCTCATGGGAAAATCTATATAGACAATTTACTTGATACTATCACTAAGGCAATCGTTCCGCAATAATGTTGTATATTCGAAGTTACATATTACTTATAACTATATACTATCACTGTGGCAATAACACAACAAATCGAATACTAAATTGTATTGATGACCATTCGCTATGGCAATCCTTCTGCAATCCCTCATGGGAAAATCTATATAGGCAATTTGCTTGATTTTATAACTAAGGCAATCGTTCCGCAATAATGTTATATATTTGAAGTTACATATTACTTATAACTATAAACTATCACTGTGACAATAACACAACAAGTCGAATACTTAATTGTATTGATGACCATTGGTTATGCCGCTCCTTCCGCAATCCCTCATGGGAAAATCTATATAGACAATTTGCTTGATACATCACTAAGGCAATTGTTCCGCAAAAATGTTATATATTCGAAGATACATATTACTTATAACTATATACTATCAATGTGACAATAACACAACAAGTCGAATACTTAATTGTATTGATGACCATTCGCTATGACAATCGTTCTGCAATCCCTCATGGGAAATTCAATATAGACAATTCGCTAAATACTATCACTATGGCAAAACTGCCGCAGTATTGTTATATATTGGAAGCTACATTTTACTTATAACTATATACTATCAATGTGACAATAACACAACAAGTCGAATACTTAATTGTATTGGTGACCATTCGCTATGGCAATCCTTCCTTAATCCCTCACGGGAAATTCACTATGGACAATTCGCTAAATACTATCACTATGGCAAAACTTCCGCAATAATGTTATATATTCGAAGTTACATATTACTTATAACTATATACTATCACTGTGGCAGTAACACAACAAGTCGAATACTTAATTGTATTGATGACCATTCGCTATGGCAATCCTTCTGCAATTCCTCAGGGGAAAATCTATATAGGCATTTTGCTTGATTCTATCACTATGGCAATCGTTCCGCAATAATGTTATATATTCGAAGTTACATATTACTTATAACTATAAACTGTCACTGTGACAATAACACAACAAGTCGAATACTTAATTGTATTGATGACCATACGCTATGACAATCCTTCCGCAATCCCTCTTGGAAAAATCTATATAGACAATTTGCTTGATACTATCACTATCGCAAAACTTCTGCAGTATTGTTATATATTCGAAGTTACATATTACTTATAACTATATACTATCAATGTGACAATAACACAACAAGTCGAATACTTAATTGTATTGATGACCATTGGCTAAGCCGATCCTTCCGCAATCCCTCATGGGAAAATCTATATAGACAATTTGCTTTATTCTATCACTAAGCCAATCGTTCCGCAATAATGTTATATATTCGAAGTTACATATTACTTATAACTATATACTATCTCTGTGGCAATAACACAACAAGTGGAATACTTAATTGTATTGGTGATCGTTCGCTAAGGCAATCCTTCCGTAATCCCTCATGGGAAATTCACTATAAACAATTTGCTTGATACTATCACTAAGGCAATAGTTTTGCAATAATGTTATATATTCGAAGTTACATATTACTTATAACTATAAACTATCACTGTGACAATAACACAACAAGTCGAATACTTAATTGTATTGGTGACCATTCGCTAAGGCAATCCTTCCGTAATCCCTCATGGGAAATTCACTATAGACAATTCGCTTAGTACTATCACTAAGGCAAAACTTCCGCAGTATTGTTATATATTCGAAGTTACATATTACTTATAACTATATACTATCACTGTGGCAGTAACACAACAAGTCGAATACTTAATTGTATTGATGACCTTCCGCAACCCCTCATGGGAAAATCTATATAGACAATTTACTTGATACTATCACTAAGGCAATCGTTCCGCAATAATGTTGTATATTCCAAGTTACATATTACTTATAACTATATACTATCACTGTGGCAATAACACAACAAATCGAATACTTAATTGTATTGATGACCATTCGCTATGGCAATCCTTCTGCAATCCCTCATGGGAAAATCTATATAGGCAATTTGCTTGATTTTATAACTAAGGCAATCGTTCCGCAATAATGTTATATATTTGAAGTTACATATTACTTATAACTATAAACTATCACTGTGACAATAACACAACAAGTCGAATACTTAATTGTATTGATGACCATTCGCTATGGCAATCCTTCCGCAATCCCTCTTGGAAAAATCTATATAGACAATTTGCTTGATACATCACTAAGGCAATTGTTCCGCAAAAATGTTATATATTCGAAGATACATATTACTTATAACTATATACTATCAATGTGACAATAACACAACAAGTCGAATACTTAATTGTATTGGTGACCATTGGCTAAGCCGATCCTTCCGCAATCCCTCATGGGAAAATCTATATAGACAATTTGCTTGATTCTATCACTAAGACAATCGTTCCGCAATAATGTTATATATTCGAAGTTACATATTACTTATAACTATATACTATCTCTGTGGAAATAACACAACAAGTGGAATACTTAATTGTATTGGTGATCATTCGCTAAGGCAATCCTTCCGTAATCCCTCATGGGAAATTCACTATAGACAATTTGCTTGATACTATCACTAAGGCAATATTTTCGCAATAATGTTATATATTCGAAGTTACATATTACTTATAACTATAAACTATCACTGTGACAATAACACAACAAGTCGAATACTTAATTGTATTGGTGACCATTCGCTAAGGCAATCCTTCCGTAATCCCTCATGGGAAATTCACTATAGACAATTCGCTTAATACTATCACTAAGGCAAAACTTCCGCAGTATTGTTATATATTCGAAGTTACATATTACTTATAACTATATACTATCACTGTGGCAGTAACACAACAAGTCGAATACTTAATTGTATTGATGACCTTCCGCAATCCCTCATGGGAAAATCTATATAGACAAATTACTTGATACTATCACTAAGGCAATCGTTCCGCAATAATGTTGTATATTCGAAGTTACATATTACTTATAACTATATACTATCACTGTGACAATAACACAACAAGTCGAATACTTAATTGTATTGGTGACCATTCGCTAAGGCAATCCTTCCGTAATCCCTCATGGGAAATTCACTATAGACAATTCGCTTAATACTATCACTAAGGCAAAACTGCCGCAGTATTGTTATATATTGGAAGCTACATATTACTTATAACTATATACTATCAATGTGACAATAACACAACAAGTCGAATACTTAATTGTATTGATGACCATTGGCTATGCCGATCATGGGAAAATCTATATAGACAATTTGCTTGATTCTATCACTAAGGCAATCGTTCCGCAATAATGTTATATATTCGAAGTTACATATTACTTATAACTATATACTATCACTGTGACAATAACACAACAAGTCGAATACTTAATTGTATTGGTGACCATTCGCTAAGGCAATCCTTCCGTAATCCCTCATGGGAAATTCACTATAGACAATTCGCTTAATACTATCACTAAGGCAAAACTTCCGCAGTATTGTTATATATTTGAAGTTACATATTACTTATAACTATAAACTATCACTGTGACAATAACACAACAAGTCGAATACTTAATTGTATTGATGACCATTCGCTATGGCAATCCTTCCGCAATCCCTCTTGGAAAAATCTATATAGACAATTTGCTTGATACATCACTAAGGCAATTGTTCCGCAAAAATGTTATATATTCGAAGATACATATTACTTATAACTATATACTATCAATGTGACAATAACACAACAAGTTGAATTCTTAATTGTATTGGTGACCATTCGCTATGGCAATCCTTCCGTAATCCCTCATGGGAAATTCACTATAGACAATTCGCTTAATACTATCACTAAGGCAAAACTTCCGCAATAATGTTGTATATTCGAAGTTACATATTACTTATAACTATATACTATCACTGTGGCAATAACTCAACAAATCGAATACTTAATTGTATTGATGACCATTAGCTATGGCAATCCTTCCGCAATCCCTCATGGGAAAATCTATATAGGCAATTTGCTTGATTCTATCACTAAGGCAATCGTTCCGCAATAATGTTATATATTCAAAGATACATATTACTTATAACTATATACTATCAATGTGACAATAACACAACAAGTCGAATACTTAATTGTATTGATGACCATTGGCTATGCCGATCATGGGAAAATCTATATAGACAATTTGCTTGATTCTATCACTAAGGCAATCGTTCCGCAATAATGTTATATATTCGAAGTTACATATTACTTATAACTATATACTATCTCTGTGGCAATAACACAACAAGTCGAATACTTAATTGTATTGATGACCATTCGCTATGACAATCGTTCTGCAATCCCTCATGGGAAATTCACTATAGACTATTCGCTAAATACTATCACTATGGCAAAACTGCCGCAGTATTGTTATATATTGGAAGCTACATATTACTTATAACTATATACTATCAATGTGACAATAACACAACAAGTCGAATACTTAATTGTATTGGTGACCATTCGCTAAGGCAATCCTTCCGTAATCCCTCATGGGAAATTCACTATAGACAATTCGCTAAATACTATCACTATGGCAAAACTTCCGCAGTATTGTTATATATTCGAAGTTACATATTACTTATAACTATATACTATCACTGTGGCAGTAACACAACAAGTCGAATACTTAATTGTATTGATGACCATTTGCTATGGCAAATCTTCCGCAATCCCTCATGGGAAATTCACTATAGACAATTTGCTTGATACTATCACTAAGGCAATAGTTTCGCAATAATGTTATATATTCGAAGTTACATATTACTTATAACTATAAACTATCACTGTAACAATAACACAACAAGTCGAATACTTAATTGTATTGGTGACCATTCGCTAAGGCAATCCTTCCGTAATCCCTCATGGGAAATTCACTATAGACAATTCGCTTAATACTATCACTAAGGCAAAACTTCCGCAGTATTGTTATATATTCGAAGTTACATATTACTTATAACTATATACTATCACTGTGGCAATAACACAACAAATCGAATACTTAATTGTATTGATGACCATTAGCTATGGCAATCCTTCCGCAATTCCTCATGGGAAAATCTATATAGACAATTTGCTTGATACTATCAATATGGCAAAACTTCCGCAGTAATGTTACATATTCGACGGTACATATTACTTATAACTATATACTATCACTGTGACAATAACACAACAAGTCGAATACTTAATTGTATTGATGACCTTCAGCAATCCCTCATGGGAAAATCTATATAGACAATTTGCTTGATACTATCACTAAGGCAATCGTACCGCAATAATGTTATATATTCGAAGTTACATATTACTTATAACTATATACTATCACTATGGCAATAACACAACAAGTCGAATACTTAATTGTATTGATGACCATTCGCTATGACAATCCTTCCGCAATTCCTCATGGAAAAATCTATATAGACAATTTGCTTGATACATCACTATGGCAATTGTTCCGCAAAAATGTTATATATTCGAAGATACATATTACTTATAACTATATACTATCACTGTGACAATAACACAACAAGTCGAATACTTAATTGTATTGATGACCATTTGCTATGACAATCGTTCCGCAACCCCTTAATGGGAAATTCACTAAGGACAATTCGCAAAATACTATCACTAAGGCAAAAATTCCGCAGTATTGTTATTTATTGGAAGCTACATATTACTTATAACTATATACTATCACTGTGACAATAACACAACAAGTCGAATACTTAATTGTATTGGTGACCATTCGCTAAGGCAATCCTTCCGTAATATCTCACGGGAAATTCACTATAGACAATTCGCTAAATACTATCACTTTACTATTGTTATATATTCGAAGTTACATATTACTTATAACTATATACTATCACTTAGGCAATAACATAACAAGTCGAATACTTAATTGTATTGATGACCATTTGCTTTGGCAAATCTTCCGCAATCCCTCATGGGAAATTCACTATAGACAATTTGCTTGATACTATCACTATGGCAAAACTTCCGCAGTATTGTTATATATTCGAAGTTACATATTACTTATAACTATATACTATGTTATATATGTTCGAAGTTACATATTACTTATAACTATATACTATCACTATGGCAATAACACAACAAGTCGAATACTTAATTGTATTGATGACCATTCGCTATGGCAATCTTTCTGCAATCCCTCATGGGAAAATCTATATAGGCAATTTGCTTGCTTCTATCACTAAGGCAATCGTTCCGCAATAATGTTATATATTTGAAGTTACATATTACTTATAACTATAAACTATCACTGTGACAATAACACAACAAGTCGAATACTTAATTGTATTGATGACCATTCGCTATGGCAATCCTTCTGCAATCCCTCATGGGAAAATCTATATAGACAATTTGCTTGATACTATCACTATCGCAAAACTTCCGCAGTATTGTTATATATTCGAAGTTACATATTACTTATAACTATATACTATGTTATATATGTTCGAAGTTACATATTACTTATAACTATATACTATCACTATGGCAATAACACAACAAGTCGAATACTTAATTGTATTGATGACCATTGGCTATGCCGATCCTTCCGCAATCCCTCATGGGAAAATCTATATACACAATTTACTTGATTCTATCCCATTAAAAATAAACATAAAATAATAAATTTCATAACCTTTCGACGTATTGTTAATGCAATTCAAAATTCTATTTCAGGAATGAAAATAAAGTTTTTATCAGAGAGCCTATATACACTTAATAGAAGAAAATAATACTTTTTCGTTTATATGCGATTTTGAAGTTATGCCGGTTTTTCTATACGATTTTTTAATATGATATTTTGTGTGGGAATTCCCGTTGAATATTGCTTGTATGCATTTTTTGTTGGGAATCTCTCTTTTATATGATTAGTATTGAAATAAAAACTAATTTTAACGTATTGATTGGATTCTTTTTAACTTCGATTCTATTTCACTTTACATATCTATTCTTTTGTTCTCACTATTAAAAGGGCTTTCAATATTTTTCACTAACACATACGCCGATCGCAATCGAATTTGGTATATTTTACGTTTGTGAAAATAAATTTTGTTTTAGATTACAGTGTTTTACTTTATTTATTAGTATATTTTCTTTTAACCGAAAAAATTGTTACCTACCGATTTTTTACATATATACATTTTTATATAGTTTGTTATATTACCGTAAAATTCGGGGAAAAAGATAAAATTTTTTTGTTTATCCATTTAAATTTATTATTTAAGGGAAAATATTTTTTTTTAATTACATGCTGAACTGCAGAGAATATAAGAGTGAGAGAAAAATTGAGAATTATTTCACTTTGGGTTTCTCTATTTGTTTAAAAAATTGGTTTTATCTAATTAATTTTAAAATAAAAGTAAAAGTATCGTTCATTAGTGCTTGTGAATTAATTAGTAAAAAAGTGAATTTATGAATCAATTTTAAAAAAGTTTAGTGTTAAAATAATTAGAACATTAGTTTTATTATTATTTTATTAAAATTGTTTTACTAAATAGAAATAGTAACTAATTTTATAAGTGTAATTATTAAATAATATTCATTCATATGAATCATTCAAACAAAGAGAATTTCTAGTGATAGGTATGTATGCATATGTGTTATTGTATTTTTGTTAAAAAATGTAATAAATTTTTAATTTTAGGATCTGGTATAAAAAAATGGCGTAAACGATATAAATAAAATAAAAACGATATAAATATAACGATAAACGGTATAAAGGTATTTTAATAGTACTTTTTCAAAATAGAAAAGGAAGAGAGTGAGTTAGAATTATTATAAAATAGTTTAGTTTCTTCCCCCTCTGCCTAAATAGTGTCAATTTTTTCCACCTCTACAAAATGTTACAGAAACACACGAAAAAATCGGACTTTACTTTATATATTAGATACTATCACTGTGGCAATAACACAACAAATCGAATACTTAATTGTATTGATGACCATTAGCTATGGCAATCCTTCCGCAATCCCTCATGGGAAAATCTATATAGACAACTAGCTTGATACTATCACTATGGCAAAACTTCCGCAGTAATGTTATATATTCGAAGATACATATTACTTATAACTATATACTATCACTGTGACAATAACACAACAAGTCGAATACTGAATTGTATTGATGACCATTGACTATGACGATCCTCCCGCAATCCTTCATGGAAAATTCACTATAGACAATTCGCTAAATAGTATCACTATGGCAAAACTTCCGCAGTATTGTTATATATTCGAAGCTACATATTACTTATAACTATATACTATCACTGTGACAATAACACAACAAGTCGAATACTTAATTGTATTGATGACCTTCCGCAATCCCTCATGGGAAAATCTATATAGACAATTTGCTTGATACTATCACTAAGGCAAAACTTCCGCAGTATTGTTATATATTCGAAGTTACATATTACTTATAACTATATACTATCAATGTGGCAATAACACAACAAATCGAATACTTAATTGTATTGATGACCATTAGCTATGGCAATCCTTCCGCAATCCCTCATGGGAAATTCACTATAGACAATTCGCTAAATGCTATCACTAAAGCAAAACTTCCGCAGTATTGTTATATATTCGCAGATATATATTACTTATAACTATATACTATCACTGTGGCAATAACACAACAAATCGAATACTTAATTGTATTGATGGCCATTCGCAATGACAATCCTTCCGCAATCCCTCATGGGAAAATCTATATAGACAATTTGCTTGATACTATCACTAAGGCAATCGTTCCGCAATAATGTTATATATTCGAAGTTACATATTACTTATAACAATATACTATCACTGTGACAATAACACAACAAGTCGAATACTTAATTGTATTGATGACCATTCGCTATGGCAATCCTTCTACAATCCCTCATGGGAAATTCACTAAAGACAATTCGCTAAATACTATCACTATGGAAAACTTCCGCAGTATTGTTATATATTCGAAGTTACATATTACTATAACTATATACTATCACTGTGGCAATAACACAACAAATCGAATACTTAATTGGATTGATGACCATTCGCAATGACAATCCTTCCGCAATCCCTCATGGGAAAATCTATATAGACAATTTTCTTGATACTATCACTAAGGCAATCGTTCCGCAATAATGTTATATATTTGAAGTTACATATTACTTATAACTATATACTATCACTGTGGCAATAACACAACAAATCGAATACTTAATTGTATTGATGACCATTCGCAATGACAATCCTTCCGCAATCCCTCATGGGAAAATCTATATAGACAATTTGCTTGATACTATCACTAAGGCAATAGTTTCGAAACAATGTTATATATTCGAAGTTACATATTACTTATAACTATATACTATCACTGTGACAATAACAAAACAAGTCGAATACTTAATTGTATTGATGACCATTCGCTATGGCAATCCTTCCGCAATCCCTCTTGGAAAAATCTATATAGACAATTTGCTTGATACATCACTAAGGCAATTGTTCCGCAAAAATGTTATATATTCGAAGATACATATTACTTATAACTATATACTATCAATGTGACAATAACACAACAAGTTGAATTCTTAATTGTATTGGTGACCATTCGCTATGGCAATCCTTCCGTAATCCCTCATGGGAAATTCACTATAGACAATTCGCTTAATACTATCACTAAGGCAAAACTTCCGCAATAATGTTGTATATTCGAAGTTACATATTACTTATAACTATATACTATCACTGTGGCAATAACTCAACAAATCGAATACTTAATTGTATTGATGACCATTAGCTATGGCAATCCTTCCGCAATCCCTCATGGGAAAATCTATATAGGCAATTTGCTTGATTCTATCACTAAGGCAATCGTTCCGCAATAATGTTATATATTCAAAGATACATATTACTTATAACTATATACTATCAATGTGACAATAACACAACAAGTCGAATACTTAATTGTATTGATGACCATTGGCTATGCCGATCATGGGAAAATCTATATAGACAATTTGCTTGATTCTATCACTAAGGCAATCGTTCCGCAATAATGTTATATATTCGAAGTTACATATTACTTATAACTATATACTATCTCTGTGGCAATAACACAACAAGTCGAATACTTAATTGTATTGATGACCTTTCGCTATGACAATCGTTCTGCAATCCCTCATGGGAAATTCACTATAGACTATTCGCTAAATACTATCACTATGGCAAAACTGCCGCAGTATTGTTATATATTGGAAGCTACATATTACTTATAACTATATACTATCAATGTGACAATAACACAACAAGTCGAATACTTAATTGTATTGGTGACCATTCGCTAAGGCAATCCTTCCGTAATCCCTCATGGGAAATTCACTATAGACAATTCGCTAAATACTATCACTATGGCAAAACTTCCGCAGTATTGTTATATATTCGAAGTTACATATTACTTATAACTATATACTATCACTGTGGCAGTAACACAACAAGTCGAATACTTAATTGTATTGATGACCATTTGCTATGGCAAATCTTCCGCAATCCCTCATGGGAAATTCACTATAGACAATTTGCTTGATACTATCACTAAGGCAATAGTTTCGCAATAATGTTATATATTCGAAGTTACATATTACTTATAACTATAAACTATCACTGTAACAATAACACAACAAGTCGAATACTTAATTGTATTGGTGACCATTCGCTAAGGCAATCCTTCCGTAATCCCTCATGGGAAATTCACTATAGACAATTCGCTTAATACTATCACTAAGGCAAAACTTCCGCAGTATTGTTATATATTCGAAGTTACATATTACTTATAACTATATACTATCACTGTGGCAATAACACAACAAATCGAATACTTAATTGTATTGATGACCATTAGCTATGGCAATCCTTCCGCAATTCCTCATGGGAAAATCTATATAGACAATTTGCTTGATACTATCAATATGGCAAAACTTCCGCAGTAATGTTACATATTCGACGGTACATATTACTTATAACTATATACTATCACTGTGACAATAACACAACAAGTCGAATACTTAATTGTATTGATGACCTTCAGCAATCCCTCATGGGAAAATCTATATAGACAATTTGCTTGATACTATCACTAAGGCAATCGTACCGCAATAATGTTATATATTCGAAGTTACATATTACTTATAACTATATACTATCACTATGGCAATAACACAACAAGTCGAATACTTAATTGTATTGATGACCATTCGCTATGACAATCCTTCCGCAATTCCTCATGGAAAAATCTATATAGACAATTTGCTTGATACATCACTATGGCAATTGTTCCGCAAAAATGTTATATATTCGAAGATACATATTACTTATAACTATATACTATCACTGTGACAATAACACAACAAGTCGAATACTTAATTGTATTGATGACCATTTGCTATGACAATCGTTCCGCAACCCCTTAATGGGAAATTCACTAAGGACAATTCGCAAAATACTATCACTAAGGCAAAAATTCCGCAGTATTGTTATTTATTGGAAGCTACATATTACTTATAACTATATACTATCACTGTGACAATAACACAACAAGTCGAATACTTAATTGTATTGGTGACCATTCGCTAAGGCAATCCTTCCGTAATATCTCACGGGAAATTCACTATAGACAATTCGCTAAATACTATCACTTTACTATTGTTATATATTCGAAGTTACATATTACTTATAACTATATACTATCACTTAGGCAATAACATAACAAGTCGAATACTTAATTGTATTGATGACCATTTGCTTTGGCAAATCTTCCGCAATCCCTCATGGGAAATTCACTATAGACAATTTGCTTGATACTATCACTATGGCAAAACTTCCGCAGTATTGTTATATATTCGAAGTTACATATTACTTATAACTATATACTATGTTATATATGTTCGAAGTTACATATTACTTATAACTATATACTATCACTATGGCAATAACACAACAAGTCGAATACTTAATTGTATTGATGACCATTCGCTATGGCAATCTTTCTGCAATCCCTCATGGGAAAATCTATATAGGCAATTTGCTTGCTTCTATCACTAAGGCAATCGTTCCGCAATAATGTTATATATTTGAAGTTACATATTACTTATAACTATAAACTATCACTGTGACAATAACACAACAAGTCGAATACTTAATTGTATTGATGACCATTCGCTATGGCAATCCTTCTGCAATCCCTCATGGGAAAATCTATATAGACAATTTGCTTGATACTATCACTATCGCAAAACTTCCGCAGTATTGTTATATATTCGAAGTTACATATTACTTATAACTATATACTATGTTATATATGTTCGAAGTTACATATTACTTATAACTATATACTATCACTATGGCAATAACACAACAAGTCGAATACTTAATTGTATTGATGACCATTGGCTATGCCGATCCTTCCGCAATCCCTCATGGGAAAATCTATATACACAATTTGCTTGATTCTATCACTAAGGCAATCGTTCCGCAATAATGTTATATATTCGAAGTTACATATTACTTATAACTATATACTATCTCTGTGGCAATAACACAACAAGTCGAATACTTAATTGTATTGATGAACATTCGCTATGACAATCGTTCCGCAACCCCTTAATGGGAAATTCACTAAAGACAATTCGCAAAATACTATCACTAAGGCAAAAATTCCGCAGTATTGTTATTTATTGGAAGCTACATATTACTTATAACTATATACTATCACTGTGACAATAACACAACAAGTCGAATACTTAATTGTATTGGTGACCATTCGCTAAGGCAATCCTTCCGTAATATCTCACGGGTAATTCACTATAGACAATTCGCTAAATACTATCACTTTACTATTGTTATATATTCGAAGTTACATATTACTTATAACTATATACTATCACTTAGGCAATAACATAACAAGTCGAATACTTAATTGTATTGATGACCATTTGCTTTGGCAAATCTTCCGCAATCCCTCATGGGAAATTCACTATAGACAATTTGCTTGATACTATCACTATGGCAATAGTTTCGCAATAATGTTATATATTCGAAGTTACATAATACTTATAACTATAAACTATCACTGTGACAATAACCATACAAGTCGAATACTTAATTGTATTGGTGACCATTCTCTAAGGCAATCCTTCCGTAATATCTCACGGAAATTCACTATAGACAATTCGCTAAATACTATCACTATGGCAAAACTCCCGCAGTATTGTTATATATTCGAAGTTACATATTACTTATAACTATATACTATCACTGTGGCAATAACACAACAAATCGAATACTTAATTGTATTGATGACCATTCGCAATGACAATCCTTCCGCAATCCCTCATGGGAAAATCTATATAGACAATTTGCTTGATACTATCACTAAGGCAATAGTTTCGAAACAATGTTATATATTCGAAGTTACATATTACTTATAACTATATACTATCACTGTGACAATAACAAAACAAGTCGAATACTTAATTGTATTGATGACCATTCGCTATGGCAATCCTTCCGCAATCCCTCTTGGAAAAATCTATATAGACAATTTGCTTGATACATCACTAAGGCAATTGTTCCGCAAAAATGTTATATATTCGAAGATACATATTACTTATAACTATATACTATCAATGTGACAATAACACAACAAGTTGAATTCTTAATTGTATTGGTGACCATTCGCTATGGCAATCCTTCCGTAATCCCTCATGGGAAATTCACTATAGACAATTCGCTTAATACTATCACTAAGGCAAAACTTCCGCAATAATGTTGTATATTCGAAGTTACATATTACTTATAACTATATACTATCACTGTGGCAATAACTCAACAAATCGAATACTTAATTGTATTGATGACCATTAGCTATGGCAATCCTTCCGCAATCCCTCATGGGAAAATCTATATAGGCAATTTGCTTGATTCTATCACTAAGGCAATCGTTCCGCAATAATGTTATATATTCAAAGATACATATTACTTATAACTATATACTATCAATGTGACAATAACACAACAAGTCGAATACTTAATTGTATTGATGACCATTGGCTATGCCGATCATGGGAAAATCTATATAGACAATTTGCTTGATTCTATCACTAAGGCAATCGTTCCGCAATAATGTTATATATTCGAAGTTACATATTACTTATAACTATATACTATCTCTGTGGCAATAACACAACAAGTCGAATACTTAATTGTATTGATGACCTTTCGCTATGACAATCGTTCTGCAATCCCTCATGGGAAATTCACTATAGACTATTCGCTAAATACTATCACTATGGCAAAACTGCCGCAGTATTGTTATATATTGGAAGCTACATATTACTTATAACTATATACTATCAATGTGACAATAACACAACAAGTCGAATACTTAATTGTATTGGTGACCATTCGCTAAGGCAATCCTTCCGTAATCCCTCATGGGAAATTCACTATAGACAATTCGCTAAATACTATCACTATGGCAAAACTTCCGCAGTATTGTTATATATTCGAAGTTACATATTACTTATAACTATATACTATCACTGTGGCAGTAACACAACAAGTCGAATACTTAATTGTATTGATGACCATTTGCTATGGCAAATCTTCCGCAATCCCTCATGGGAAATTCACTATAGACAATTTGCTTGATACTATCACTAAGGCAATAGTTTCGCAATAATGTTATATATTCGAAGTTACATATTACTTATAACTATAAACTATCACTGTAACAATAACACAACAAGTCGAATACTTAATTGTATTGGTGACCATTCGCTAAGGCAATCCTTCCGTAATCCCTCATGGGAAATTCACTATAGACAATTCGCTTAATACTATCACTAAGGCAAAACTTCCGCAGTATTGTTATATATTCGAAGTTACATATTACTTATAACTATATACTATCACTGTGGCAATAACACAACAAATCGAATACTTAATTGTATTGATGACCATTAGCTATGGCAATCCTTCCGCAATTCCTCATGGGAAAATCTATATAGACAATTTGCTTGATACTATCAATATGGCAAAACTTCCGCAGTAATGTTACATATTCGACGGTACATATTACTTATAACTATATACTATCACTGTGACAATAACACAACAAGTCGAATACTTAATTGTATTGATGACCTTCAGCAATCCCTCATGGGAAAATCTATATAGACAATTTGCTTGATACTATCACTAAGGCAATCGTACCGCAATAATGTTATATATTCGAAGTTACATATTACTTATAACTATATACTATCACTATGGCAATAACACAACAAGTCGAATACTTAATTGTATTGATGACCATTCGCTATGACAATCCTTCCGCAATTCCTCATGGAAAAATCTATATAGACAATTTGCTTGATACATCACTATGGCAATTGTTCCGCAAAAATGTTATATATTCGAAGATACATATTACTTATAACTATATACTATCACTGTGACAATAACACAACAAGTCGAATACTTAATTGTATTGATGACCATTTGCTATGACAATCGTTCCGCAACCCCTTAATGGGAAATTCACTAAGGACAATTCGCAAAATACTATCACTAAGGCAAAAATTCCGCAGTATTGTTATTTATTGGAAGCTACATATTACTTATAACTATATACTATCACTGTGACAATAACACAACAAGTCGAATACTTAATTGTATTGGTGACCATTCGCTAAGGCAATCCTTCCGTAATATCTCACGGGAAATTCACTATAGACAATTCGCTAAATACTATCACTTTACTATTGTTATATATTCGAAGTTACATATTACTTATAACTATATACTATCACTTAGGCAATAACATAACAAGTCGAATACTTAATTGTATTGATGACCATTTGCTTTGGCAAATCTTCCGCAATCCCTCATGGGAAATTCACTATAGACAATTTGCTTGATACTATCACTATGGCAAAACTTCCGCAGTATTGTTATATATTCGAAGTTACATATTACTTATAACTATATACTATGTTATATATGTTCGAAGAGACATATTACTTATAACTATATACTATCACTATGGCAATAACACAACAAGTCGAATACTTAATTGTATTGATGACCATTCGCTATGGCAATCTTTCTGCAATCCCTCATGGGAAAATCTATATAGGCAATTTGCTTGCTTCTATCACTAAGGCAATCGTTCCGCAATAATGTTATATATTTGAAGTTACATATTACTTATAACTATAAACTATCACTGTGACAATAACACAACAAGTCGAATACTTAATTGTATTGATGACCATTCGCTATGGCAATCCTTCTGCAATCCCTCATGGGAAAATCTATATAGACAATTTGCTTGATACTATCACTATCGCAAAACTTCCGCAGTATTGTTATATATTCGAAGTTACATATTACTTATAACTATATACTATGTTATATATGTTCGAAGTTACATATTACTTATAACTATATACTATCACTATGGCAATAACACAACAAGTCGAATACTTAATTGTATTGATGACCATTGGCTATGCCGATCCTTCCGCAATCCCTCATGGGAAAATCTATATACACAATTTGCTTGATTCTATCACTAAGGCAATCGTTCCGCAATAATGTTATATATTCGAAGTTACATATTACTTATAACTATATACTATCTCTGTGGCAATAACACAACAAGTCGAATACTTAATTGTATTGATGAACATTCGCTATGACAATCGTTCCGCAACCCCTTAATGGGAAATTCACTAAAGACAATTCGCAAAATACTATCACTAAGGCAAAAATTCCGCAGTATTGTTATTTATTGGAAGCTACATATTACTTATAACTATATACTATCACTGTGACAATAACACAACAAGTCGAATACTTAATTGTATTGGTGACCATTCGCTAAGGCAATCCTTCCGTAATATCTCACGGGTAATTCACTATAGACAATTCGCTAAATACTATCACTTTACTATTGTTATATATTCGAAGTTACATATTACTTATAACTATATACTATCACTTAGGCAATAACATAACAAGTCGAATACTTAATTGTATTGATGACCATTTGCTTTGGCAAATCTTCCGCAATCCCTCATGGGAAATTCACTATAGACAATTTGCTTGATACTATCACTATGGCAATAGTTTCGCAATAATGTTATATATTCGAAGTTACATAATACTTATAACTATAAACTATCACTGTGACAATAACCATACAAGTCGAATACTTAATTGTATTGGTGACCATTCTCTAAGGCAATCCTTCCGTAATATCTCACGGAAATTCACTATAGACAATTCGCTAAATACTATCACTATGGCAAAACTCCCGCAGTATTGTTATATATTCGAAGTTACATATTACTTATAACTATATACTATCACTGTGACAATAACACAACAAGTCGAATACTTAATTGTATTGGTGACCATTCTCTAAGGCAATCCTTCCGTAATATCTCACGGATATTCACTATAGACAATTCGCTTAATACTATCACTTAGGCAAAACTTCCGCAGTATTGTTATATATTCGAAGTTACATATTACTTATAACTGTACTAGCTGGTGTTACCCGGCTTCGCACGGCAATAAAATAAAGTTTTGAATATAATGAAACCCCGTTTATGCTAATTTTTAAAGTCCCGACAATATTTAGTTTTTATATTTATTTAAAACCTCCGATTTGCCTTTTCCCATTAAAAATAAACATAAAATAATAAATTTCATAACCTTTCGACGTATTGTTAATGCAATTCAAAATTCTATTTCAGGAATGAAAATAAAGTTTTTATCAGAGAGCCTATATACACTTAATAGAAGAAAATAATACTTTTTCGTTTATATGCGATTTTGAAGTTATGCCGGTTTTTCTATACGATTTTTTAATATGATATTTTGTGTGGGAATTCCCGTTGAATATTGCTTGTATGCATTTTTTGTTGGGAATCTCTCTTTTATATGATTAGTATTGAAATAAAAACTAATTTTAACGTATTGATTGGATTCTTTTTAACTTCGATTCTATTTCACTTTACATATCTATTCTTTTGTTCTCACTATTAAAAGGGCTTTCAATATTTTTCACTAACACATACGCCGATCGCAATCGAATTTGGTATATTTTACGTTTGTGAAAATAAATTTTGTTTTAGATTACAGTGTTTTACTTTATTTATTAGTATATTTTCTTTTAACCGAAAAAATTGTTACCTACCGATTTTTTACATATATACATTTTTATATAGTTTGTTATATTACCGTAAAATTCGGGGAAAAAGATAAAATTTTTTTGTTTATCCATTTAAATTTATTATTTAAGGGAAAATATTTTTTTTTAATTACATGCTGAACTGCAGAGAATATAAGAGTGAGAGAAAAATTGAGAATTATTTCACTTTGGGTTTCTCTATTTGTTTAAAAAATTGGTTTTATCTAATTAATTTTAAAATAAAAGTAAAAGTATCGTTCATTAGTGCTTGTGAATTAATTAGTAAAAAAGTGAATTTATGAATCAATTTTAAAAAAGTTTAGTGTTAAAATAATTAGAACATTAGTTTTATTATTATTTTATTAAAATTGTTTTACTAAATAGAAATAGTAACTAATTTTATAAGTGTAATTATTAAATAATATTCATTCATATGAATCATTCAAACAAAGAGAATTTCTAGTGATAGGTATGTATGCATATGTGTTATTGTATTTTTGTTAAAAAATGTAATAAATTTTTAATTTTAGGATCTGGTATAAAAAAATGGCGTAAACGATATAAATAAAATAAAAACGATATAAATATAACGATAAACGGTATAAAGGTATTTTAATAGTACTTTTTCAAAATAGAAAAGGAAGAGAGTGAGTTAGAATTATTATAAAATAGTTTAGTTTCTTCCCCCTCTGCCTAAATAGTGTCAATTTTTTCCACCTCTACAAAATGTTACAGAAACACACGAAAAAATCGGACTTTACTTTATATATTAGATACTATCACTGTGGCAATAACACAACAAATCGAATACTTAATTGTATTGATGACCATTAGCTATGGCAATCCTTCCGCAATCCCTCATGGGAAAATCTATATAGACAACTAGCTTGATACTATCACTATGGCAAAACTTCCGCAGTAATGTTATATATTCGAAGATACATATTACTTATAACTATATACTATCACTGTGACAATAACACAACAAGTCGAATACTGAATTGTATTGATGACCATTGACTATGACGATCCTCCCGCAATCCTTCATGGAAAATTCACTATAGACAATTCGCTAAATAGTATCACTATGGCAAAACTTCCGCAGTATTGTTATATATTCGAAGCTACATATTACTTATAACTATATACTATCACTGTGACAATAACACAACAAGTCGAATACTTAATTGTATTGATGACCTTCCGCAATCCCTCATGGGAAAATCTATATAGACAATTTGCTTGATACTATCACTAAGGCAAAACTTCCGCAGTATTGTTATATATTCGAAGTTACATATTACTTATAACTATATACTATCAATGTGGCAATAACACAACAAATCGAATACTTAATTGTATTGATGACCATTAGCTATGGCAATCCTTCCGCAATCCCTCATGGGAAATTCACTATAGACAATTCGCTAAATGCTATCACTAAGGCAAAACTTCCGCAGTATTGTTATATATTCGCAGATATATATTACTTATAACTATATACTATCACTGTGGCAATAACACAACAAATCGAATACTTAATTGTATTGATGGCCATTCGCAATGACAATCCTTCCGCAATCCCTCATGGGAAAATCTATATAGACAATTTGCTTGATACTATCACTAAGGCAATCGTTCCGCAATAATGTTATATATTCGAAGTTACATATTACTTATAACAATATACTATCACTGTGACAATAACACAACAAGTCGAATACTTAATTGTATTGATGACCATTCGCTATGGCAATCCTTCTACAATCCCTCATGGGAAATTCACTAAAGACAATTCGCTAAATACTATCACTATGGAAAACTTCCGCAGTATTGTTATATATTCGAAGTTACATATTACTATAACTATATACTATCACTGTGGCAATAACACAACAAATCGAATACTTAATTGGATTGATGACCATTCGCAATGACAATCCTTCCGCAATCCCTCATGGGAAAATCTATATAGACAATTTTCTTGATACTATCACTAAGGCAATCGTTCCGCAATAATGTTATATATTTGAAGTTACATATTACTTATAACTATATACTATCACTGTGGCAATAACACAACAAATCGAATACTTAATTGTATTGATGACCATTCGCAATGACAATCCTTCCGCAATCCCTCATGGGAAAATCTATATAGACAATTTGCTTGATACTATCACTAAGGCAATAGTTTCGAAACAATGTTATATATTCGAAGTTACATATTACTTATAACTATATACTATCACTGTGACAATAACAAAACAAGTCGAATACTTAATTGTATTGATGACCATTCGCTATGGCAATCCTTCTGCAATCCCTCATGGGAAATTTACTATAGACAATTTGCTTGATACTATCACTAAGGCAATCGTTCCGAAATAATGTAATATTTATGTTTTAGTTTCATGGCTTTATTGCGTTGGACTATTTATTATGAATAGTACCAACCGCAAAAATGCACTGCCGCACATTGGGAATCTTAGACCTGGTCAGGGTTCAGCAACCAATGTGCGTAATAAACCTTCAAATCTCTCCTACATCTCATTTTTCTTAAGTTGTACAAAAATTGCACTAGTATGCGCGAATATTTTCAATAATATTGCATATTCACGTCTCCAAAAATACGAAATAAATACCGCGGCGTATAACACGTTTATAATAAAAATTTCGTTACTAGCCAAAGTCATCATCACTGTTGGTGTTTATCGTTCGCCAAACACCAAACATACCTGTGACTTTTTCGATAAATTTTCGGAAAAAATGGACGAAATTATAAAATATAACGGAAACGCGGAAATTATAATCGTCTGAGATTTCAACGTCCATAACTCTGAATGGTTGGGTTTATCGTCGCTTAGTGCACCCAACCATATCGGTAAAAAGGCCCAACTGTTCGCAAGTGGCCTAAATTTAACCCAAATGGTTACACCGGTCACACCGGGCATATTCTCCACCTCTACCTTTCGTCTATGCCTAATATAACTTCGGTAGCGGTTATGCCAAGGATAGGAAACTCGGATCATGAACTTGTCGTATCTCGCGTTTTATTAGATAAATGTAAACGATCGAACACTGTTCCAAGGTGAGTTTGGCATTTAAAAAAAATGGATACAGACTGTTTGCGTCGTTTTTTCCAAGGATATCCTTGGAAAAGCAGTATCCAAAATATTGGCATAAATCAAGCGACTAACATTGTCACCGATGTCATAAAGCACGGAATGAGCCGTTTCATTCCTTCTTCGCTTATACAACCCAAAGCACAAAAGCAGTACTCCAAAAAAGCTAAAACTGCTTGTGCTATTAAGCAAAAGGCTTTTAATCTTTATTGCTCAACAAAGAGCACAGAGCATCGTCTTGCTTACAAAAAAGCAAGCGTAGTATGTAAAAAAATAATCGACAGTGAAAAAATCAAATCCAACGCAGCCAAAGCCGAAAAACTATCAAATTGCCCCACTGGCACACGTCCATTCTGGCAAATGGCAAAATCTGTCAAAAATAATTTTACATCTTCGTCCCTCCCACCTCTTAACAGCAACGGAAAATTAGTTTCCGAAGCAGAAGAAAAGGCAAACACTCTGGCCGCAAATTCAACTAGAGATAGTTCAAATTCTGATAAGCCCACGAAAATGCCTGTCTTCGAAAAATCAATGAATGCAATTGTATTTCGCAGTTGTATTGTTAAAAAATACCTACAGGAACTAGATAAAAAAAAACCACTGGGCCTGATGGAATTCCATCGATTATTTTAGAAACCTTCGCATCTGAATGAATGTAGACAACAACAAAGGTGATTCGACGATTGAACTAAGTACTTTGTGGAAACGTGCTACCAGGCGTAAGTAAATAGCTTAAGGCAGTCAGAACCGTCATTATTGCCTCCATCACAAAGAAAACAGTTTAAACCATCGTCGCAGATCCAACATTGGTGGCAGCGGTAAACAAGGTGAAGAAGTTTGTTTAAAAGTGTAAAGTGAAATGTACAAATATAAAATTATAAATTATTCCAATATCAAAGAAATATTGATGAAAACATTGAAAAAAGTTTACTGAAATAACCAAAAAATTATTAAAAGACAATAAAGTGTCAAAGTAAGAAAAACAAAAGTTTAAGTGAAAAATTATTGAAGAAATTAAACAAACAAACTCTTGACCTTAATCACGTTAATTGTGATTAGAACCGAAATATTCAACAAAATTTCTAACGGAAGAACCATCACTAAGAGCAGACAACTGTACAAAATCGTAGCAGAGTTCCTGACACATCGTTGGATTCAAGCAACCAGAAATCGGAAGTTCAACTCAGCGACAAGCGAGGTTACAGATGTTACTTGTGCGATTAGTGTTAATAGCGTGCTTCACGTAAGTTTTAGAAAATAAGTTGTATTAATTAAGAACTCCATGATAACTAGAAGTAAGAATAATAATAATAATAATAAGGGTAAAAATAATGAAGTTAAAAGAAGTATAATTGTTGTAAGAAAAAAAGAGAGCAAAAATCCTAAAAGGAATATTGGACAAGCATTAGACGCGGTTAGAGTTTTAAGACAACGTGACGAAAAGAGTTTTTCGGTATTTAATTTTGAAGTAGAAAATGCATTAGCTGCATTAGATAAGAGTGCCGAACCACTGTTTATTAATTTTTTTATGTTCAACAAAATTAGACGAAAATTTTATAATAAATGTAATTGATAAAAATTTTAAAACTTGGGATGAATTAAAAAAATAGTTAAGAAATAATTATTGTATAAAAGAAACTCAATTGGAAGCAAGAAACAATTTATATTGCACAAAGCAAGCTATAGGTGAAAACGCGAGAGAATTCGCCGAGTGCATACGTAACGCGGTAGCAAGTTATACGCGACATATTATAACTGATAAAACAAAAGAATCCGATAAAATAATTTATGAACAAATAAAAAAAGATGCAATTGAAATTTACTGAGCAGGATTAGATAGTCAATTAGCTAAACACAGATTGGCATATGGAAATTACACTAAATTAGATGAAATATCAGAAGTAGCTATGTCAGCAGAAATAGAAGAGTTTAACATAAAAAACAATATTAAACCAGTGATCGCAAGTAATTTCGAATTAAGTAAAATGCAGCAAGTATTAGAAGATACGGATACAGAAAATAAAAATTTGAAAGAAATTATAGCAAAATTGCAAAATACAAATGTATATAATAATAATCATGATAATTTTAATAAAGGTGGATATTATTTTACAAATAATAATTATAGAAATAATAATCAAAATCGTAGTAATTTTAATAATAATAATTATAATTAAAATCAAAATTTTAATAGAAATAATTATTTTCAAAATAATAATCTGAATTATAATAGTAACTTTAACAGAAATAATAATTTTAATAGAAACAATAATAATTATCAAAATAATGACAACTATTGGCAAAATAATAATGATTTCCATGAAAATAACAATAATAACGGTAATAATTATTATCAAGATAGAAATTCAAAATTCTATAGGCCTGATAAGGAAAAACCTAGAATTGATACAGAAATTAAGAACAAAAATGTTTATGGTAGACAAGATACAAATTTAAGTAGTGTAGTTTTAAAAACAACACAAATGCACCATTAGAGGTACTTTTAGATACAGGATCAAGTACTTCCTTAATACAACCAGGTGCAATTGATAAAAGCATAATTAATACTAATAAAAAAATAATTATAGCTTATTTAACAAATGACGCATATACCTTAGGGGTAGTGGAAAAAGATGTTTTTATTAAAAATAAAACGCTCAAGCACGAATTTCATGTCTTACCAGAAGATAATAATTTAGAATTTGATGGATTAATAGGTAATGATTTTTTCTTTGAGCATAAAATTCAAATTGATGACGGATCAAAAAAAATGATAGTTGATTATTCTCAAATAGACTTTTGCGACAAAAATTCAAGTATTGTTCCTAGAAGTAGCAGAGAATTTAAACCTATGAAGTATTGTAGATTTACAACTCATTATGTAAGAGTGAAACAAGATTCAATATATGTAGACAAGCAAAATAAATTCTTACGTAAAAACAAATTTCCTTGTACAAATAAAGAAGATGTGTTTAATGAAAAAAATAAAAATTTTGAAAAATACTATAAATCAGCTTAAGAAAACAATATCGCATTTAAAATATGAACATTTTAATATGAAGAAAAAAAATGATGAATTAGGTAAATTGTTAAATAAATATAAATTTTTAGAATGTTCACAAATAGAAAATAAAATTTATATGGAAAATTAATTAGAAAAAAAAATTGAAGAATGTATAGCGGTGCAAAATCAGTTGCAAGAAGAAATGAATAGTTGTAATAAAGGAAAGCAAAAATAAGAAGATGAAATACAAGATGTTATGGAAAAGTCAGAAATTTTAATTAAAAACAATGTAGATAAAAATTTAGAAGAAAATGAAGCGAAATTAACTAAATTAAAAATTAAAACAAATATATTCAAAAATAAAATAATTAATAAGAAAAATATAAAAAGAAATTTTAAAATAGGAGAGCAGGTGTTATTAAGAAACGACAGTAAAAATAAAAACAAATCATGGTTAGGCCCATATAAAATCACTTCAATTGAAAAAGGAGTTAATTGTACAATTCTTGTAAAGAAAAAAAGACTTAAAGTCCACTTTAGCAGATTAAAACATTTTATTGCATGAAAATTTGAAAAAAAAAAAATTTTTTTTAAAGGACCGTATTACTTTTTAAAAGTAAAATCAATAAAATTCTTATTCAAAAATTAATGGTCAAATTCAATGTAAAAGAAAAAAAAAAAAAAAAAAATATTTTTGATATATTGTAAAAAAATATTTTTTTTATTTTATATTTCATATAAAATCTTAATAAGGGTGGAGGGATGTTGTGATCTCAAATTAATCACAACGCGTGTATGTTTTTTATATTCATTTTTAATCTTTCTCTTAAATATCAGCATAATTGTAATTGTTTAGTCTAGAGATATTTGATATTTTTTATTCATAAACTCCATTATCCAAATAATTGTATGTAGCAATGCGTGGGATGTGGCCACTCAGCATTTTAATTAAAAGTAAATTGAAATAAAAAATATTGGATTCAGTAAAATAGAGATAAGAAAGAATAAATTAAGTTTTCACGGTCAAACCAGAAGGTTGTTAATAAATATTT
Organism: Ptychoptera contaminata; assembly: GCA_963942525.1. NCBI lineage: Eukaryota > Metazoa > Arthropoda > Insecta > Diptera > Ptychopteridae > Ptychoptera > Ptychoptera contaminata. The sequence continues at coordinate 10,263,499 of OZ012639.1, forward strand.
TAATCTTATATAATAAATAAAGTTTTTATAATTGAAAATAAATAAATGTTATATTGATCATTATTGAAGTGTTTTTATTCGTCGTGATATAATATCCCAATTAAATAGTGAAGAATTGAGAGAGTTCAACAGTAACTTACAATTGGTGAATATTGGCCCTTTTCGATTTCACTAAGCCAATTGTATTACTATACTACGATATTTGACATCAGCAAATTGTCAATTATCAAACAAAGGTGATTCGACGATTGAACTAAGTACTTTGTGGAAACGTGCTACCAGACGTACGTAACTAGCTTAAGGCAGTCAGAAATGTCATTATTGCCTCCATCACAAAGAAAACAGTTTAAACCATCGTCGCAGATCCAACAGTAATAGCAAATTATTTATAGAGAATTTCTCTTGAGGGATTGCGGAAGGATTGCCATTATGAATTTTCATCAACACAATAAAATATTCGACTTGTTGTGTTATTGCCATAATGATAGTATATATTATTAAGTAATATGTAACTTCGAATATATAAAGATGCTGCTTAAGTATTGCCACAGTGATAGTATTTAGCGAATTGTTTATTGTGAATTTTGCATAAGGGATTACGGCAGGATTCCCATTGTGAATTTTTATCAACATAATAAAACATTCGACTTGTTGTGTTATTGCAATAATGATAGTATATATTTATAAGTATTAGGTAACTTCGAATATATAACATTATTGCGGAAGTTTTGCCATAGTGATAGTATTTAGCGAATTGTCTATAGTGAAATTCCCATGAGGGATTGCGGAAGGTTGTCATAGCTTATGCTTATCAATACAATTAAGTATTCGACTTATTGTGTTATTGTCACAGTGATAGTATATAGTTATAAGTAATATGTAACTTCGAATATATAACATAACTGCGGAAGTTTTGCCATAGTGATAGTATCAAGCAAATTGTCTATAGTGAATTTCCCATGAGGGATTGCGGAAGGATCGTCATAGCCAATGGTCATCAATACAATTAAGTATTCGACTTGTTGTGTTATTGTCATAGTGATAGTATATAGTTATAAGTAATATGTAGCTTCGAATATATAACATTACTGCGGAAGTTTCGCCATAGTGTTAGTATTTAGCGAATTGTCTATACTGAATTTCCCATGAGGGATTGCGGAAGGATTGTCATAGCGAATGGTCATCAATACAATTAAGTATTCGACTTGTCGTGTTACTGCCACAGTGATAGTATATAGTTATAAGTAATATGTAGATTCGCATATATACCATAACTGCGGAAGTTGTGCCATAGTGATAGTATCAAGCAAATTGTTTATATAGAGTTTCCCATGAGGGATTGCGGAAGGATTACCATAGCGAATGGTCATCAATACAATTAAGTATTCGGCTTGTTGTGTTACTGCCACAGTGATAGTATATAGTTATAAGTAATATGTAGCTTCGAATATATAACATTACTGCGGAAGTTGTGCCATAGTGATAGTGTCAAGCAAATTGTCTATATAGATTCTCCCATGAGGGATTGCGGAAGAATTGCCATAGCGAATGGTCATCAATACAAGTAAGTATCCGACTTGTTGGGTTATTGCCACAGTGATAGTATATAATTATAAATAATATGTAGCTTCGAATATATAACATTACTGCGGAAGTTTCGTCATAGTGATAGTATTTAGCAAAATGTCTATAGTGAATTTACCATGAGGGATTGCGGAAGGATTGTCATAGCTAATGGTTATCAATACAATTAAGTATTCTACTTAATGTGTTATTGCCACAGTGATAGTATATAGTTATAAGTAATATGTAGCTTCGAATATATAACATTACTGCGGAAGTTTTGCCATAGTGATAGTATTTAGCGAATTGTCTATAGTAAATTACCCATGAGGGATTGCGGAAGGATTGTCATAGCGAATGGTCATCAATACAATTAAGTATTCAACTTGTCGCGTTACTGCCACAGTGGTAGTATATAGTTATAAGTAATATGTAGCTTAGAATATATACAATTACTGCGGAAGTTGTGCCATAGTGATAGTATCAAGCAAATTGTCTATATAGATTTTCCCATGAGCGATTGCGGAAGGATTGCCATAGCGAATGGTCATCAATACAATTAAGTATTCGACTTGTTGTGTTACTGCCACAGTGATAGTATGTAGTTATAAGTAATATGTAGCTTTGAATATATAACATTAATGCGGAAGTTTTGCCATAGTGATAGTATTTAGCGAATTGTCTATAGTGAATTTCTCATGAGGGATTGCGGAAGGATCGTCATAGCTAATGGTCATCAATACAATTAAGTATTCCACTTGTTGTGTTATTGCCTTAGTGATAGTTTATAGTTATAATTAATATGTAACTTCGAATATATAACATTATTGTGGAACAATTGCCATAGTGATAGTATCAAACAAATTGTCTATATAGATTGTCATAGCGAATGGTCATCAATACAATTAAGTATTCAACTTGTCGCGTTACTGCCACAGTGGTAGTATATAGTTATAAGTAATATGTAGCTTAGAATATATACAATTACTGCGGAAGTTGTGCCATAGTGATAGTATCAAGCAAATTGTCTATATAGATTTTCCCATGAGCGATTGCGGAAGGATTGCCATAGCGAATGGTCATCAATACAATTAAGTATTCGACTTGTTGTGTTACTGCCACAGTGATAGTATGTAGTTATAAGTAATATGTAACTTCAAATATATAACATTATTGCGGAACGATTGCCTTAGTGATAGTATCAAGCAAATTGTCTATAGTGAATTTCCCATGAGGGATTGCGGAAGGGTTGTCATAGCGAATGGTCATCAATACAACTAAGTATTTCACTTGTTGTGTTACTGCCACTGTGATAGTTTATAGTTATAATTAATATGTAACTTCGAATATATAACATTATTGTGGAACAATTGCCATAGTGATAGTATCAAACAAATTGTCTATATAGATTGTCATAGCGAATGGTCATCAATACAATTAAGTATTCGACTTGTCGCGTTACTGCCACAGTGATAGTATATAGTTATAAGTAATATGTAGCTTCGAATATATACCATTACTGCGGAAGTTGTGCCATAGAGATTGTATCAAGTAAATTGTCTATATAGATTTTCTCATGAGGGATTGCGTAAGGATTGCCATAGCGAATGGTCACCAATACAATTAAGTATTCGACTTGTTGTGTTATTGCCACAGTGATAGTATATAGTTATAAGTAATATGTATATTCGAATATATACCATTACTGCGGAAGTTGTGCCATAGTGATAGTATCAAGCAAATTGTCTATATAGATTCTCCCATGAGGGATTGCGGAAGAATTGCCATAGCGAATGGTCATCAATACAAGTAAGTATCCGACTTGTTGGGTTATTGCCACAGTGATAGTATATAATTATAAGTAATATGTAGCTTCGAATATATAACATTTTTGCGGAAGTTTCGCCATAGTGATAGTATTTAGCAAATTGTCTATAGTGAATTTCCCATGAGGGATTGCGGAAGGATTGTCATAGCTAATGGTTATCAATACAATTAAGTATTCTTTTTGTTGTGTTATTGTCACAGCGATAGTATATAGTTATAAGTAATATGTAGCTTCGAATATATAACATTACTGCGGAAGTTTCGCCATAGTGTTAGTATTTAGCGAATTGTCTATAGTGAATTTCCCATGAGGGATTGCGGAAGGGTTGCCATAGCGAATGGTTATCAATACAATTAAGTATTCGACCGATTGTGTTATTGCCACAGTGATAGTATATAGTTATAACTAATATGTAGCTTCGAATATATAACATTACTGCGGAAGTTTTGCCATAGTGATTGTATTTAGCGAATTGTCTATTGTGAATTTCCTATGAGGGATTGCGGAAAGCTTGTCATAGCGAATGGTCATCAATACAATTAAGTATTCGACTTGTTGGGTTATTGCCACAGTGATAGTATATAGTTATAAGTAATATGTAGCTTCGAATATATAACATTACTGCGGAAGTTTCGCCATAGTGTTAGTATTTAGCGAATTGTCTATAGTGAATTTCCCATGAGGCATTGCGGAAGCATTGTCATAGCGCATGGTCATCAATACAATTAAGTATTCGACTTGTTGTGTTATTGCCACAGTGATAGTATATAGTTATAAGTAATATGTATCTTCGAATATATAACATTACTGCGGAAGCTGTGCCATAGTGATAGTATCAAGCAAATTGTCTATATAGATTTTCCCATGAGGGATTGCGGAAGGATTGCCATAGCGAATGGTCATCAATACAATTAAGTATTCGACTTTTTGTGGTATTGCCACAGCGATAGTATATAGTTATAAGTAATAACTAACTTCGAATATATAACATTACTGCGGAAGTTTTACCATAGTGATAGTATTTAGCGAATTTTGTCTAAAGTGAATTTCCCATGAGGGATTGCGGAAGGATTGCCATAGCGAATGGTCATCAATACAATTAAGTATTCGACTTGTTGTGTTACTACCACAGTGATAGTATATAGTTATAACTTATATGTAGCTTCAAATATATAACATTACTGCGGAAGTTTTGCCATAGTGATAGTATTTAGCGAATTGTCTATATAGATTTTCCCATGAGGGATTGCGATAGGATTGTCAAATTGAATGGTCGTCAATACAATTATGTATTGCACTTGTTGTGTTATAGCTTTAGTGATAGTATATAGTTATAAGTTATATGTAACTTCGAATATATAACATTACTGCGGAAGTTTCGCCATAGTGTTAGTATTTAGCAAATTGTCTATAGTGAATTTCCCATGAGGGATTGCGGAAGGATTGTCATAGCGAATGGTTGTTAATACAATTAAGTATTCGACTTGTTGTGCTATTGTTACAGTGACAGTATATAGTTATAAGTAATATGTAACTTCGAATATATAATATTATAGCGAAACGATTGCCTTAGTGATACTATCAAGCAAATTGTCTTTATAGATGATCCCATGTGGGATTGCGAAAGGATTGCCATAGCTAATGGTCATCAATACAATTAAGTATTCGACTTGTTGTGTTATTGCCACAGTGATAGTATATAGTAATAAGTAATATGTAACTTCGAATATATAACATTACTGCGAAAGTTTTGCCATAGTGATAGTATTTAGCGAATTGTCTATAGTGAATTTCCCATGAGGGATTGCGGAAGGATTGTCTTAGCTAATGGTCATCAATAAATTAAGTATTCGACTTGTTGTGTCATTGTCGCAGTGATGGTATATAGCTATAAGTTATATGTAACTTCGAATATATAACAATACTGTGGAAGTTTTGCCATAGTGATAGTATTAAGCGAATTGTCTATAGTGATATTCCAATGAGGGATTGCGGAAGGATTGTCATAGCGAATGGTTGTTAATACGATTAAGTATTCGACTTGTTGTGCTATTGTTACAGTAATATGTAACTTCGAATATATAATATTATAGCGAAACGATTGCCATAGTGATACTATCAAGCAAATTGTCTATATAGATGATCCCATGAGGGATTGCGGAAGGATTGCCATAGCTAATGGTCATCAATACAATTAAGTATTCGACTTGTTGTGTTATTGCCGCAGTGATAGTATATAGTAATATGTAATATGTAACTTCGAATATATAACATTACTGCGAAAGTTTTGCCATAGTGATAGTATTTAGCGAAATGTCTATAGAGAATTTCCCATGAGGGATTGCGGAAGGATTGTCATAGCGAATGGTCGTTAATACAATTAAGTATTCTACTTGTTGTGTTATTGTCACAGTGATAGTATATAGTTATAAGTTATATGTAACTTCGAATATATAACAATACTGTGGAAGTTTTGCCATAGTGATAGTATTTAGCAAATTGTTTATTGTGAATTTCCCATGAGGGATTGCGGAAGGATTGTCATAGCGAATGGTTGTTAATACAATTAAGTATTCGACTTGTTTTGCTATTGTCACAGTGACAGTATATAGTTATAAGTAATATGTAACTTCGAATATATAATATTATAGCGAAACGATTGCCTTAGTGATACTATCAAGCAAATTGTCTATATAGATGATCCCATGAGGGATTGCGGAAGGATTGCCATAGCTAATGGTCATCAATACAATTAAGTATTCGACTTGTTGTGTTATTGCCGCAGTGATAGTATATAGTAATAAGTAATATGTAACTTCGAATATATAACATTACTGCGAAAGTTTTGCCATAGTGATAGTAACAAACAAATTGTCTATATAGATTTTCGCATGAGGGATTGCGGAAGAATTGCCATAACGAATGCTCATCAATACAATTAAGTATTCGACTTGTTGTGTTATTGCCACAGTGATAGTATATAGTTATAAGTTATATGTAACTTCGAATATGTAACATTATTGCGGAACGACTGCCTTAGTGATAGTATCAAGCAAATTGTCTATAGTGAATTTCCCATGAGGGATTGCGGAAGGATTGTCATATCGAATGGTCATCAATACAATTAAGTATTCGACTTGTTGTGTTATTGCCACAGTGATAGTATATAGTAATAAGTAATATGTAACTTCGAATATATAACATTACTGCGAAAGTTTTGCCATAGTGATAGTATTTAGCGAAATGTCTATAGAGAATTTCCCATGAGGGATTGCGGAAGGATTGTCATAGCGAATGGTCGTTAATACAATTAAGTATTCTACTTGTTGTGTTATTGTCACAGTGATAGTATATAGTTATAAGTTATATGTAACTTCGAATATATAACAATACTGTGGAAGTTTTGCCATAGTGATAGTATTTAGCAAATTGTTTATTGTGAATTTCCCATGAGGGATTGCGGAAGGATTGTCATAGCGAATGGTTGTTAATACAATTAAGTATTTGACTTGTTTTGCTATTGTTACAGTGACAGTATATAGTTATAAGTAATATGTAACTTCGAATATATAATATTATAGCGAAACGATTGCCTTAGTGATACTATCAAGCAAATTGTCTATATAGATGATCCCATGAGGGATTGCGGAAGGATTGCCATAGCTAATGGTCATCAATACAATTAAGTAGTCGACTTGTTGTGTTATTGCCACAGTGATAGTATATAGTAATAAGTAATATGTAACTTCGAATATATAACATTACTGCGAAAATTTTGCCATAGTGATAGTATTTAGCGAAATGTCTATAGAGAATTTCCCATGAGGGATTGCGGAAGGATTGTCATAGCGAATGGTCGTTAATACAATTAAGTATTCTACTTGTTGTGTTATTGTCACAGTGATAGTATATAGTTATAAGTTATATGTAACTTCGAATATATAACAATACTGTGGAAGTTTTGCCATAGTGATAGTATTTAGCGAATTGTCTATAGTGATATTCCAATGAGGGAGTGCGATAGGATTGTCAAAGCGAATGGTCGTTAATACAATTAAGTATTCGACTTGTTGTGTAACTGCCACAGTGATAGTATATAGTTATAAGTAATATGTTACTTCGAATATATAACAATACTGTGAATGTTTTGCCATAGTGATTGTATTTAGCGAATTGTCTATAGTGATATTCCAATGAAGGATTGCGATAGGATTGTCAAAGCGAATGGTCGTTAATACAATTAAGTATTCTACTTGTTGTGTCATTGGCTTAGTGATAGTATATAGTTATAAATAATATGTATCTTCGAATATATAACATTACTGCGTAAGTTTTGCCTTAGTGATAGTATTTAGTGAATTGTCTATAGTGAATTTCACATGAGGGATTGCGGAAGGATTGTCATAGCGAATGGTCATCAATACAATTAAGTATTCGACTTGTCGTGTTACTGCCACAGTGATAGTATATAGTTATAAGTAATATGTAGATTCGCATATATAATATTATAGCGAAACGATTGCCTTAGTGATAGTATCATGTAAATTGTCTATATAGATTTTCCCATGAGGGATTGCGGAAGGGTTGCCATAGCGAATGGCTATCAATACAATTAAGTATTCGATCTGTTGTGTTATTGCCACAGTAATAGTTTATAGTTATAAGTAATATGTTACTCCGAATATATAACAATACTGCGAACGTTTTGCCTTAGTGATAGTATTTAGTAAATTGTCTATAGTAATATTCCAATAAGGGATTGCGATAGGATTGTCAAATCGAATGGTCGTCAATACAATTAAGTATTCTACTTGTTGTGTTATTGCCACAGTGATAGTATTTAGTTATAAGTAATATGTAACTTCGAATATTTAACATTACTGCGGAAGTTTTGCCATAGTGATAGTATTTAGCGAATTGTCTATAGTGAATTTCCCATGAGGGATTGCGGAAGGATTGCCATAGCGAATGGTCATGAATACAATTAAGTATTCGACTTGTTGTGTTACTGCCACAGTGATAGTATATAGTTATAAGTAATATGTAGCTTCATATATATAACAATACTGCGGAAGTTTTGCCATAGTGAAGGTATTTAGCGAATTGTCTATATAGATTTTCCCATGAGAGATGGCGGAAGGATCGTCATAGCCAATGGTCGTCAATACAATTAAGTATTCGACTTGTTGTGTTATTGTCATAGTGATAGCATATAGTTATAAGTAATATGTAGCTTCGAATATATAACATTACTGCGGAAGTTTCGCCATAGTGTTAGTATTTAGCGAATTGTCTATACTGAATTTCCCATGAGGGATTGCGGAAGGATTGTCATAGCGAATGGTCATCAATACAATTAAGTATTCGACTTGTCGTGTTACTGCCACAGTGATAGTATATAGTTATAAGTAATATGTAGATTCGCATATATACCATAACTGCGGAAGTTGTGCCATAGTGATAGTATCAAGCAAATTGTTTATATAGAGTTTCCCATAAGGGATTGCGGAAGGATTACCATAGCGAATGGTCATCAATACAATTAAGTATTCGACTTGTTGTGTTACTGCCACAGTGATAGTATATAGTTATAAGTAATATGTAGCTTCGAATATATACAATCACTGCGGAAGTTGTGCCATAGTGATAGTGTCAAGCAAATTGTCTATATAGATTCTCCCATGAGGGATTGCGGAAGAATTGCCATAGCGAATGGTCATCAATACAAGTAAGTATCCGACTTGTTGGGTTATTGCCACAGTGATAGTATATAATTATAAATAATATGTAGCTTCGAATATATAACATTACTGCGGAAGTTTCGCCATAGTGATAGTATTTAGCAAATTGTCTAAAGTGAGTTTCCCATGAGGGATTGCGGAAGGATTGTCATAGCTAATGGTTATCAATACAATTAAGTATTCTACTTAATGTGTTATTGCCACAGTGATAGTATATAGTTATAAGTAATATGTAGCTTCGAATATATAACATTACTGCGGAAGTTTTGCCATAGTGATAGTATTTAGCGAATTGTCTATAGTAAATTACCCATGAGGGATTGCGGAAGGATTGTCATAGCGAATGGTCATCAATACAATTAAGTATTCAACTTGTCGCGTTACTGCCACAGTGATAGTATATAGTTATAAGTAATATGTAGCTTAGAATATATACAATTACTGCGGAAGTTGTGCCATAGTGATAGTATCAAGCAAATTGTCTATATAGATTTTCCCATGAGCGATTGCGGAAGGATTGCCATAGCGAATGGTCATCAATACAATTAAGTATTCGACTTGTTGTGTTACTGCCACAGTGATAGTATGTAGTTATAAGTAATATGTAGCTTTGAATATATAACATTAATGCGGAAGTTTTGCCATAGTGATAGTATTTAGCGAATTGTCTATAGTGAATTTTTATGAGGGATTGCGGAAGGATCGTCATAGCGAATGGTCATCAATACAATTAAGTATTCCACTTGTTGTGTTATTGCCTTAGTGATAGTTTATAGTTATAAGTAATATGTAACTTCAAATATATAACATTATTGCGGAACGATTGCCTTAGTGATAGTATCAAGCAAATTGTCTATAGTGAATTTCCCATGAGGGATTGCGGAAGGGTTGTCATAGCGAATGGTCATCAATACAACTAAGTATTCCACTTGTTGTGTTACTGCCACTGTGATAGTTTATAGTTATAATTAATATGTAACTTCGAATATATAACACTATTGTGGAACAATTGCCATAGTGATAGTATCAAACAAATTGTCTATATACATTTTCCCATGAGGGATTGCGGAAGGATTGTCATAGCGAATGGTCATCAATACAATTAAGTATTCGACTTGTCGCGTTACTGCCACAGTGATAGTATATAGTTATAAGTAATATGTAGCTTCGAATATATACCATTACTGCGGAAGTTGTGCCATAGAGATAGTATCAAGTAGATTGGCTATATAGATTTTCTCATGAGGGATTGCGGAAGGATTGCCATAGCGAATGGTCACCAATACAATTAAGTATTCGACTTGTTGTGTTATTGCCACAGTGATAGTATATAGTTATAAGTAATATGTATCTTCGAATATATACCATTACTGCGGAAGTTGTGCCATAGTGATAGTATCAAGCAAATTGTCTATATAGATTCTCCCATGAGGGATTGCGGAAGAATTGCCATAGCGAATGGTCATCAATACAAGTAAGTATCCGACTTGTTGGGTTATTGCCACAGTGATAGTATATAATTATAAGTAATATGTAGCTTCGAATATATAACATTACTGCGGAAGTTTTGCCATAGTGATAGTATTTATCGAATTGTCTATAGTGAATTTCCCATGAGGGATTGCGGAAGGATTGCCATAGCGAATGGTCACCAATACAATTAAGTATTCGACTTGTTGTGTTATTGGCACAGTGATAGTATATAGTTATAAGTAATGTATATCTTCGAATATATACCATTACTGCGGAAGTTGTGCCATAGTGATAGTATCAAGCAAATTGTCTATATAGATTCTCCCATGAGGGATTGCGGAAGAATTGCCATAGCGAATGGTCATCAATACAAGTAAGTATCCGACTTGTTGTTTTATTGCCACAGTGATAGTATATAGTTATAAGTAATATGTAGCTTCGAATATATAACATTACTGCGGAAGTTTCGCCATAGTGATAGTATTTAGCAAATTGTCTATAGTGAATTTCCCATGAGGGATTGCAGAAGGATTGTCATAGCGCATGGTCATCAATACAATTAAGTATTCGACTTGTTGTGTTATTGCCACAGTGATAGTATATAGTTATAACTTATATGTAGCTTCAAATATATAACATTACTGCGGAAGTTGTGCCATAGTGATAGTATCAAGCAAATTGTCTATATAGATTTTCCCATGAGGGATTGCGGAAGGGTTGCCATAGCGAATGGCTATCAATACAATTAAGTATTCGATCTGTTGTGTTATTGCCACAGTAATAGTTTATAGTTATAAGTAATATGTTACTCCGAATATATAACAATACTGCGAACGTTTTGCCTTAGTGATAGTATTTAGTAAATTGTCTATAGTGATATTCCAATAAGGGATTGCGATAGGATTGTCAAATCGAATGGTCGTCAATACAATTAAGTATTCTACTTGTTGTGTTATTGCCACAGTGATAGTATTTAGTTATAAGTAATATGTAACTTCGAATATTTAACATTACTGCGGAAGTTTTGCCATAGTGATAGTATTTAGCGAATTGTCTATAGTGAATTTCCCATGAGGGATTGCGGAAGGATTGCCATAGCGAATGGTCATGAATACAATTAAGTATTCGACTTGTTGTGTTACTGCCACAGTGATAGTATATAGTTATAAGTAATATGTAGCTTCATATATATAACAATACTGCGGAAGTTTTGCCATAGTGAAGGTATTTAGCGAATTGTCTATATAGATTTTCCCATGAGAGATTGCGGAAGGATCGTCATAGCCAATGGTCGTCAATACAATTAAGTATTCGACTTGTTGTGTTATTGTCATAGTGATAGCATATAGTTATAAGTAATATGTAGCTTCGAATATATAACATTACTGCGGAAGTTTCGCCATAGTGTTAGTATTTAGCGAATTGTCTATACTGAATTTCCCATGAGGGATTGCGGAAGGATTGTCATAGCGAATGGTCATCAATACAATTAAGTATTCGACTTGTCGTGTTACTGCCACAGTGATAGTATATAGTTATAAGTAATATGTAGATTCGCATATATACCATAACTGCGGAAGTTGTGCCATAGTGATAGTATCAAGCAAATTGTTTATATAGAGTTTCCCATAAGGGATTGCGGAAGGATTACCATAGCGAATGGTCATCAATACAATTAAGTATTCGACTTGTTGTGTTACTGCCACAGTGATAGTATATAGTTATAAGTAATATGTAGCTTCGAATATATACAATCACTGCGGAAGTTGTGCCATAGTGATAGTGTCAAGCAAATTGTCTATATAGATTCTCCCATGAGGGATTGCGGAAGAATTGCCATAGCGAATGGTCATCAATACAAGTAAGTATCCGACTTGTTGGGTTATTGCCACAGTGATAGTATATAATTATAAATAATATGTAGCTTCGAATATATAACATTACTGCGGAAGTTTCGCCATAGTGATAGTATTTAGCAAATTGTCTAAAGTGAGTTTCCCATGAGGGATTGCGGAAGGATTGTCATAGCTAATGGTTATCAATACAATTAAGTATTCTACTTAATGTGTTATTGCCACAGTGATAGTATATAGTTATAAGTAATATGTAGCTTCGAATATATAACATTACTGCGGAAGTTTTGCCATAGTGATAGTATTTAGCGAATTGTCTATAGTAAATTACCCATGAGGGATTGCGGAAGGATTGTCATAGCGAATGGTCATCAATACAATTAAGTATTCAACTTGTCGCGTTACTGCCACAGTGATAGTATATAGTTATAAGTAATATGTAGCTTAGAATATATACAATTACTGCGGAAGTTGTGCCATAGTGATAGTATCAAGCAAATTGTCTATATAGATTTTCCCATGAGCGATTGCGGAAGGATTGCCATAGCGAATGGTCATCAATACAATTAAGTATTCGACTTGTTGTGTTACTGCCACAGTGATAGTATGTAGTTATAAGTAATATGTAGCTTTGAATATATAACATTAATGCGGAAGTTTTGCCATAATGATAGTATTTAGCGAATTGTCTATAGTGAATTTCTCATGAGGGATTGCGGAAGGATCGTCATAGCGAATGGTCATCAATACAATTAAGTATTCCACTTGTTGTGTTATTGCCTTAGTGATAGTTTATAGTTATAAGTAATATGTAACTTCAAATATATAACATTATTGCGGAACGATTGCCTTAGTGATAGTATCAAGCAAATTGTCTATAGTGAATTTCCCATGAGGGATTGCGGAAGGGTTGTCATAGCGAATGGTCATCAATACAACTAAGTATTCCACTTGTTGTGTTACTGCCACTGTGATAGTTTATAGTTATAATTAATATGTAACTTCGAATATATAACACTATTGTGGAACAATTGCCATAGTGATAGTATCAAACAAATTGTCTATATACATTTTCCCATGAGGGATTGCGGAAGGATTGTCATAGCGAATGGTCATCAATACAATTAAGTATTCGACTTGTCGCGTTACTGCCACAGTGATAGTATATAGTTATAAGTAATATGTAGCTTCGAATATATACCATTACTGCGGAAGTTGTGCCATAGAGATAGTATCAAGTAGATTGGCTATATAGATTTTCTCATGAGGGATTGCGGAAGGATTGCCATAGCGAATGGTCACCAATACAATTAAGTATTCGACTTGTTGTGTTATTGCCACAGTGATAGTATATAGTTATAAGTAATATGTATCTTCGAATATATACCATTACTGCGGAAGTTGTGCCATAGTGATAGTATCAAGCAAATTGTCTATATAGATTCTCCCATGAGGGATTGCGGAAGAATTGCCATAGCGAATGGTCATCAATACAAGTAAGTATCCGACTTGTTGGGTTATTGCCACAGTGATAGTATATAATTATAAGTAATATGTAGCTTCGAATATATAACATTACTGCGGAAGTTTTGCCATAGTGATAGTATTTATCGAATTGTCTATAGTGAATTTCCCATGAGGGATTGCGGAAGGATTGCCATAGCGAATGGTCACCAATACAATTAAGTATTCGACTTGTTGTGTTATTGGCACAGTGATAGTATATAGTTATAAGTAATGTATATCTTCGAATATATACCATTACTGCGGAAGTTGTGCCATAGTGATAGTATCAAGCAAATTGTCTATATAGATTCTCCCATGAGGGATTGCGGAAGAATTGCCATAGCGAATGGTCATCAATACAAGTAAGTATCCGACTTGTTGTTTTATTGCCACAGTGATAGTATATAGTTATAAGTAATATGTAGCTTCGAATATATAACATTACTGCGGAAGTTTCGCCATAGTGATAGTATTTAGCAAATTGTCTATAGTGAATTTCCCATGAGGGATTGCAGAAGGATTGTCATAGCGCATGGTCATCAATATAATTAAGTATTCGACTTGTTGTGTTATTGCCACAGTGATAGTATATAGTTATAACTTATATGTAGCTTCAAATATATAACATTACTGCGGAAGTTGTGCCATAGTGATAGTATCAAGCAAATTGTCTATATAGATTTTCCCATGAGGGATTGCGGAAGGATTGCCATAGCGAATGGTCATCAATACAATTAAGTATTCGACTTTTTGTGCTATTGCCACAGCGATAGTATATAGTTATAAGAAATAACTAACTTCAAATATATAACAATTCTGCGGAAGTTTTACCATAGTGATAGTATTTAGCGAATTTTGTCTAAAGTGAATTTCCCATGAGGGATTGCGGAAGGATTGCCATAGCGAATGGTCATCAATACAATTAAGTATTCGACTTGTTGTGTTACTGCCACAGTGATAGTATATAGTTATAACTTATATGTAGCTTCAAATATATAACATTACTGCGGAAGTTTTGCCTTAGTGATAGTATTTAGCGAATTGTCTATATAGATTTTCCCATGAGGGATTGCGATAGGATTGTCAAATTGAATGGTCGTCAATACAATTATGTATTGCACTTGTTGTGTTATAACCTTAGTGATAGTATATAGTTATAAGTTATATGTAACTTCGAATATATAACATTACTGCGGAAGTTTCGCCATAGTGTTAGTATTTAGCAAATTGTCTATAGTGAATTTCCCATGAGGGATTGCGGAAGGATTGTCATAGCGAATGGTTGTTAATACAATTAAGTATTCGACTTGTTGTGCTATTGTTACAGTGACAGTATATAGTTATAAGCAATATGTAACTTCGAATATATAATATTATAGCGAAACGATTGCCTTAGTGATACTATCAAGCAAATTGTCTATATAGATGATCCCATGTGGGATTGCGGAAGGATTGCCATAGCTAATGGTCATCAATACAATTAAGTATTCGACTTGTTGTGTTATTGCCGCAGTGTAGTATATAGTAATAAGTAATATGTAACTTCGAATATATAACATTACTGCGAAAGTTTTGCCATAGTGATAGTATTTAGCGAATTGTCTATAGTGAATTTCCCATGAGGGATTGCGGAAGGATTGTCTTAGCTAATGGTCATCAATAAATTAAGTATTCGACTTGTTGTGTCATTGTCGCAGTGATAGTATATAGCTATAAGTTATATGTAACTTCGAATATATAACAATACTGTGGAAGTTTTGCCATAGTGATAGTATTAAGCGAATTGTCTATAGTGATATTCCAATGAGGGATAGCGGAAGGATTGTCATAGCGAATGGTTGTTAATACGATTAAGTATTCGACTTGTTGTGCTATTGTTACAGTAATATGTAACTTCGAATATATAATATTATAGCGAAACGATTGCCATAGTGATAATATCAAGCAAATTGTCTATATAGATGATCCCATGAGGGATTGCGGAAGGATTGCCATAGCTAATGGTCATCAATACAATTAAGTATTCGACTTTTTGTGCTATTGTCACAGTGATAGTGTATAGTTATAAGTAATAACTAACTTCGAATATATAACATTACTGCGGAAGTTTTGCCATAGTGATAGTATTTATCGAATTTTGTCTAGTGAATTTCCAATGAGGGATTGCGATAGGATTGTCAAATTGAATGGTCGTCAATACAATTATGTATTGCACTTGTTGTGTTATAGCCTTAGTGATAGTATATAGTTATAAGTAATATGTAACTTCGAATATATAACATTACTGCGGAAGTTTTGCCATAATGATAGTATTTAGCGAATTGTTTATATAGATTTTCCCATGAGGGATTGAGGAAGGGTTGCCATAGCGAATGGTTATCAATACAATTAAGTATTCGACCGATTGTGTAATTGCCACAGTGATAGTATATAGTTATAAGTAATATGTAACTTCGAATATATAACATTATTGCGGAACGATTGCCTTAGTGATACTATCAAACAAATTGTCTATATAGATTTTCCCATGAGGGATTGCGGAAGGATTGCCATAGCGAATGGTCATCAATACAATTAAGTATTCGACTTGTTGTGCTATTGTCACAGTGAAAGTACATAGTTATAAGTAATATGTAGCTTCGAAAATATAACATTACTGCGGATGTTTCGCAATAGTGAATTTCCCATGAGGGATTGCGGAAGGATTGTCATAGCGAATGGTCGTTAATACAATTAAGTATTCTACTTGTTGTGTCATTGGCTTAGTGATAGTATAAAGTTATAAATAATATGTAGATTCGCATATATAACATTACTGCGGAAGTTTTGCCTTAGTGATAGTATTTAGTGAATTGTCTATAGAGAATTTCCCTTGAGGGATTGCGGAAGGATTGTCATAGCGAATGGTCATCAACACAATTAAGTATTAGACTTGTTGTGTTATTGCCGCAGTGATAGTATATAGTAATAAGTAATATGTAACTTCGAATATATAACATTACTGCGGAAGTTTCGCCATAGTGATAGTATTTAGCAAATTGTTTATTGTGAATTTCCCATGAGGGATTGCGGAAGGATTGTCATAGCGAATGGTTGTTAATACAATTAAGTATTCGACTTGTTGTGCTATTGTTACAGTGACAGTATATAGTTATAAGTAACTAGCTGGTATTGCCCGGCTTCGCACGGCGGTAAAATAAAGTTTTGAATATAATGAAACCCCGTTTATGCTAATTTTTAAAGTCCCGACAATATTTAGTTTTTATATTTATTTAAAACCTCCGATTTGCCTTTTCCCATTAAAAATAAACATAAAGTAATAAATTCCATAGCCTGTTGATGCATTGTTAATGCAATTCAAAATTCTATTTCAGGGATGAAAATAAAGTTTTTATCAGAGAGCCTATATTTTGTTTTACGTATATGTTCACTTTCTAAAGAGCCTATTTTTAAAAAATCAAAGCATTTATAACAATTAATAGAAGATTATTTTTCTCTAGTTTTTATGTGCATGCGTACCTGAACCAAACAAAAACTACCTATTGTAAAATTCAGCTGCATTTCTCTTTACAGTTTAAAAAACAATTAAAAATAATTAGCAACAAAACAAATTTTGTTTTTGTTTTGTATTTTCTGCAGGTATATCGGTAGCCCGCAATAAAATTTTGTTAAACATCTCAAATCGGAAAAAACACCGTCGTTTTGTTGTCTAAAATCAAAATTAATTTACCAGTATAACGATTTCTTTTAAATATCTAGAGTAATTAAAAAAGGTATAAAAAAATTAATAATTTAATTTTTACGGTTTCATTGTTTAAGCAAATTGAACTTGCCGTAATATTTTTTAAATAACCTTTTAAAACATAACATAAATATTTTCAGGACAATAACATTTTCTTGTATTTATAATTTGACAAATATTTCAAATAATTTGAATGATTGATCCTCCTTTTTTTAAATTATTTATTTAATTTTCAAAATACAATTAAGGATTTATATGATTCAAAAGCATATTTAACATTTTTAACAGTTGTATTTTAAATTTTTAACAGTTGTATTTTAAATTAAGCGCTTTTATTTTTCTAGTAAACAAATCTTTGCTAAACAATTCATATACTCAATCCTTTTTAGTTTTTTAATAGTACTTTTTCAAAAAAGAAAAAAGAGGGAGTGAGTTGTCATTATTATTTACATATAATCTAGTTTAGTTTCTTCCCACTCTACCTAAAAAGTATCAATTTTTTCCCTTATGCAAATAGAGCCAACATAATAATACACATATAGTTTTTTTCGCAGTTCAATTCATTTTAAAAAATTGTTACTTAGTTAAAACGTTAGTATTTATTTAATAATTTATTTTTGTTAGTGGTGAAAAGAATAGTGTTGTTAGTTTCAAAAAATTATTTTTATTATTTTTTTGTTAAAATTGTTTTATTAAATAGAAATTGTAACTAATTTTAAAAGTGTAATTATTAAATAATATTCATTCATATGAATCATTCAAACAAAGAGAATTTCTAGTGATAGGTATATATGTATATGTGTTATTGTATTTTTGTTAAAAAACGTAATGAATTTTTAATTTTAGGATCTGCTATAATAAAATGGCGTTACATAAAAGGTATTTCAATAGTACATTTTCAAAATAGAAAAGGGGAATAGAGAATAGAGAGTGAGTTGGAATTATTATAATATAGTTTAGTTTCTTCCCCCTCTACCTAAATAGTGTCAATTTTTTCCGCTTCTACAAAAATTTTTCCACCTCTACAAAATGTTACAGAAACACACGAAAAAATCGGACTTTACTTTATATATTAGATATGTAACTTCGAATATATAATATTATAGCGAAACGATTGCCTTAGTGATACTATCAAGCAAATTGTCTATATAGATGATCCCATGAGGGATTGCGGAAGGATTGCCATAGCTAATGGTCATCAATACAATTAAGTATTCGACTTATTGTGTTATTGCCGCAGTGATAGTATATAGTAATAAGTAATATGTAACTTCGAATATATAACATTACTGCGAAAGTTTTGCCATAGTGATAGTATTTAGCGAAATGTCTATAGAGAATTTCCCATGAGGGATTGCGGAAGGATTGTCATAGCGAGTGGTCGTTAATACAATTAAGTATTCTACTTGTTGTGTTATTGTCACAGTGATAGTATATAGTTATAAGTTATATGTAACTTCGAATATATAACAATACTGTGGAAGTTTTGCCATAGTGATAGTATTTATCGAATTGTCTATAGTGATATTCCAATGAGGGAGTGCGATAGGATTGTCAAAGCGAATGGTCGTTAATACAATTAAGTATTCGACTTGTTGTGTTACTGCCACAGTGATAGTATATAGTTATAAGTAATATGTTACTTCGAATATATAACAATACTGTGAATATTTTGCCATAGTGATTGTATTTAGCGAATTGTCTATAGTGATATTCCAATGAAGGATTGCGATAGGATTGTCAAAGCGAATGGTCGTTAATACAATTAAGTATTCGACTTGTTGTGTTATTGCCACAGTGATAGTATTTAGTTATAAGTAATATGTAACTTCGAATATTTAACATTACTGCGGAAGTTTTGCCATAGTGATAGTATTTAGCGAATTGTCTATAGTGAATTTCCCATGAGGGATTGCGGAAGGATTGCCATAGCGAATGGTCATGAATACAATTAAGTATTCGACTTGTTGTGTTACTGCCACAGTGATAGTATATAGTTATAAGTAATATGTAGCTTCATATATATAACAATACTGCGGAAGTTTTGCCATAGTGAAGGTATTTAGCGAATTGTCTATATAGATTTTCCCATGAGGGATTGCGGAAGGATCGTCATAGCGAATGGTCATCAATACAACTAAGTATTCCACTTGTTGTGTTACTGCCACTGTGATAGTTTATAGTTATAATTAATATGTAACTTCGAATATATAACACTATTGTGGAACAATTGCCATAGTGATAGTATCAAACAAATTGTCTATATACATTTTCCCATGAGGGATTGCGGAAGGATTGTCATAGCTAATGGTTATCAATACAATTAAGTATTCTACTTAATGTGTTATTGCCACAGTGATAGTATATAGTTATAAGTAATATGTAGCTTCGAATATATAACATTACTGCGGAAGTTTTGCCATAGTGATAGTATTTAGCGAATTGTCTATAGTAAATTACCCATGAGGGATTGCGGAAGGATTGTCATAGCGAATGGTCATCAATACAATTAAGTATTCAACTTGTCGCGTTACTGCCACAGTGATAGTATATAGTTATAAGTAATATGTAGCTTAGAATATATACAATTACTGCGGAAGTTGTGCCATAGTGATAGCATCAAGCAAATTGTCTATATAGATTTTCCCATGAGCGATTGCGGAAGGATTGCCATAGCGAATGGTCATCAATACAATTAAGTATTCGACTTGTTGTGTTACTGATACAGTGATAGTATGTAGTTATAAGTAATATGTAGCTTTGAATATATAACATTAATGCGGAAGTTTTGCCATAGTGATAGTATTTAGCGAATTGTCTATAGTGAATTTCCCATGAGGGATTGCGGAAGGATCGTCATAGCGAATGGTCATCAATACAATTAAGTATTCCACTTGTTGTGTTATTGCCTTAGTGATAGTTTATAGTTATAAGTAATATGTAACTTCAAATATATAACATTATTGCGGAACGATTGCCTTAGTGATAGTATCAAGCAAATTGTCTATAGTGAATTTCCCAAGAGGGATTGCGGAAGGGTTGTCATAGCGAATGGTCATCAATACAACTAAGTATTCCACTTGTTGTGTTACTGCCACTGTGATAGTATATAATTATAATTAATATGTAACTTCGAATATATAACACTATTGTGGAACAATTGCCATAGTGATAGTATCAAACAAATTGTCTATATAGATTTTCCCATGAGGGATTGCGGAAGGATTGTCATAGCGAATGGTCATCAATACAATTAAGTATTCGACTTGTCGCGTTACTGCCACAGTGATAGTATATAGTTATAAGTAATATGTAGCTTCGAATATATACCATTACTGCGGAAGTTGTGCCATAGTGATAGTATCAAGCAAATTGTCTATATAGATTCTCCCATGAGGGATTGCGGAAGAATTGCCATAGCGAATGGTCATCAATACAAGTAAGTATCCGACTTGTTGGGTTATTGCCACAGTGATAGTATATAATTATAATTAATTTGTAGCTTCGAATATATAACATTTTTGCGGAAGTTTCGCCATAGTGATAGTATTTAGCAAATTGTCTATAGTGAATTTCCCATGAGGGATTGCGGAAGGATTGTCATAGCTAATGGTTATCAATACAATTAAGTATTCTTTTTGTTGTGTTATTGTCACAGCGATAGTATATAGTTATAAGTAATATGTAGCTTCATATATATAACAATACTGCGGAAGTTTTGCCATAGTGAAGGTATTTAGCGAATTGTCTATATAGATTTTCCCATGAGGGATTGCGGAAGGATCGTCATAGCGAATGGTCATCAATACAACTAAGTATTCCACTTGTTGTGTTACTGCCACTGTGATAGTTTATAGTTATAATTAATATGTAACTTCGAATATATAACACTATTGTGGAACAATTGCCATAGTGATAGTATCAAACAAATTGTCTATATACATTTTCCCATGAGGGATTGCGGAAGGATTGTCATAGCTAATGGTTATCAATACAATTAAGTATTCTACTTAATGTGTTATTGCCACAGTGATAGTATATAGTTATAAGTAATATGTAGCTTCGAATATATAACATTACTGCGGAAGTTTTGCCATAGTGATAGTATTTAGCGAATTGTCTATAGTAAATTACCCATGAGGGATTGCGGAAGGATTGTCATAGCGAATGGTCATCAATACAATTAAGTATTCAACTTGTCGCGTTACTGCCACAGTGATAGTATATAGTTATAAGTAATATGTAGCTTAGAATATATACAATTACTGCGGAAGTTGTGCCATAGTGATAGCATCAAGCAAATTGTCTATATAGATTTTCCCATGAGCGATTGCGGAAGGATTGCCATAGCGAATGGTCATCAATACAATTAAGTATTCGACTTGTTGTGTTACTGCCACAGTGATAGTATGTAGTTATAAGTAATATGTAGCTTTGAATATATAACATTAATGCGGAAGTTTTGCCATAGTGAAGGTATTTAGCGAATTGTCTATATAGATTTTCCCATGAGGGATTGCGGAAGGATCGTCATAGCGAATGGTCATCAATACAACTAAGTATTCCACTTGTTGTATTACTGCCACTGTGATAGTTTATAGTTATAATTAATATGTAGCTTCGAATATATACCATTACTGCGGAAGTTGTGCCATAGAGATAGTATCAAGTAAATTGTCTATATAGATTTTCTCATGAGGGATTGCGGAAGGATTGCCATAGCGAATGGTCACCAATACAATTAAGTATTCGACTTGTTGTGTTATGTTCACATTGATAGTATATAGTTATAAGTAATATGTAGCTTCGAATATATAACATTACTGCGGAAGTTTTGCCATAGTGATTGTATTTAGCGAATTGTCTATTGTGAATTTCCCATGAGGGATTGCGGAAGGATTGTCATAGCGAATGGTCATCAATACAATTAAGTATTCGACTTGTCGCGTTACTGCCACAGTGATAGTATATAGTTATAAGTAATATGTAGCTTCGAATATATACCATTACTGCGGAAGTTGTGCCATAGTGATAGTATCAAGCAAATTGTCTATATAGATTCTCCCATGAGGGATTGCGGAAGAATTGCCATAGCGAATGGTCATCAATACAAGTAAGTATCCGACTTGTTGGGTTATTGCCACAGTATATAATTATAAGTAATTTGTAGCTTCGAATATATAACATTTTTGCGGAAGTTTCGCCATAGTGATAGTATTTAGCAAATTGTCTATAGTGAATTTCCCATGAGGGATTGCGGAAGGATTGTCATAGCTAATGGTTATCAATACAATTAAGTATTCTTTTTGTTGTGTTATTGTCACAGCGATAGTATATAGTTATAAGTAATATGTAGCTTCGAATATATAACATTACTGCGGAAGTTTCGCCATAGTGTTAGTATTTAGCGAATTGTCTATAGTTAATTTCCCATGAGGGATTGCGGAAGGGTTGCCATAGCGAATGGTTATCAATACAATTAAGTATTCGACTTGTTGTGTTATGTTCACATTGATAGTATATAGTTATAAGTAATATGTAGCTTCGAATATATAACATTACTGCGGAAGTTTTGCCATAGTGATTGTATTTAGCGAATTGTCTATAGTGAATTTCCTATGAGGGATTGCGGAAGGCTTGTCATAGCGAATGGTCATCAATACAATTAAGTATTCGACTTGTTGGGTTATTGCCACAGTGATAGTATATAGTTATAAGTAATATGTAGCTTCGAATATATAACATTACTGCGGAAGTTTCGCCATAGTGTTAGCATTTAGCGAATTGTCTATAGTGAATTTCCCATTGGGAATGCGGAAGGATTGTCATAGCTAATGGTTATCAATACAATTATGTATTCTACTTAATGTGTTATTGCCACAGTGATAGTATATAGTTATAACTAATATGTAGCTTCGAATATATAACATTACTGCGGAAGTTTTGCCATAGTGATAGTATTTATCGAATTGTCTATAGTGAATTTCCCATGAGGGATTGCGGAAGGATTGCCATAGCGAATGGTCACCAATACAATTAAGTATTCCACTTGTTGTGTTATTGGCACAGTGATAGTATATAGTTATAAGTAATATATATCTTCGAATATATACCATTACTGCGGAAGTTGTGCCATAGTGATAGTATTAAGCAAATTGTCTATATAGATTCTCCCATGAGGGATTGCGGAAGAATTGCCATAGCGAATGGTCATCAATACAAGTAAGTATCCGACTTGTTGTTTTATTGCCACAGTGATAGTATATAGTTATAAGTAATATGTAGCTTCGAATATATAACATTACTGCGGAAGTTTCGCCATAGTGATAGTATTTAGCAAATTGTCTATAGTGAATTTCCCATGAGGGATTGCGGAAGGATTGTCATAGCGCATGGTCATCAATACAATTAAGTATTCGACTTGTTGTGTTATTGCCACAGTGATAGTATATAGTTATAAGTAATATGTATCTTCGAATATATAACATTACTGCGGAAGTTGTGCCATAGTGATAGTATCAAGCAAATTGTCTATATAGATTTTCCCATGAGGGATTGCGGAAGGATTGCCATAGCGAATGGTCATCAATACAATTAAGTATTCGACTTTTTGTGCTTTTGCAACAGCGATAGTATATAGTTATAAGTAATAACTAACTTCGAATATATAACATTACTGCGGAAGTTTTACCATAGTGATAGTATTTAGCGAATTTTGTCTAAAGTGAATTTCCCATGAGGGATTGCGGAAGGATTGCCATAGCGAATGGTCATCAATACAATTAAGTATTCGACTTGTTGTGTTACTGCCACAGTGATAGTATATAGTTATAACTTATATGTAGCTTCAAATATATAACATTACTGCGGAAGTTTTGCCATAGTGATAGTATTTAGCGAATTGTCTATATAGATTTTCCCATGAGGGATTGCGATAGGATTGTCAAATTGAATGGTCGTCAATACAATTATGTATTGCACTTGTTGTGTTATAGCCTTAGTGATAGTATATAGTTATAAGTTATATGTAACTTCGAATATATAACATTACTGCGGAAGTTTCGCCATAGTGTTAGTATTTAGCAAATTGTCTATAGTGAATTTCCCATGAGGGATTGCGGAAGGATTGTCATAGCGAATGGTTGTTAATACAATTAAGTATTCGACTTGTTGTGCTATTGTTACAGTGACAGTATATAGTTATAAGCAATATGTAACTTCGAATATATAATATTATAGCGAAACGATTGCCTTAGTGATACTATCAAGCAAATTGTCTATATAGATGATCCCATGTGGGATTGCGGAAGGATTGCCATAGCTAATGGTCATCAATACAATTAAGTATTCGACTTGTTGTGTTATTGCCGCAGTGATAGTATATAGTAATAAGTAATATGTAACTTCGAATATATAACATTACTGCGAAAGTTTTGCCATAGTGATAGTATTTAGCGAATTGTCTATAGTGAATTTCCCATGAGGGATTGCGGAAGGATTGTCTTAGCTAATGGTCATCAATAAATTAAGTATTCGACTTGTTGTGTCATTGTCGCAGTGATAGTATATAGCTATAAGTTATATGTAACTTCGAATATATAACAATACTGTGGAAGTTTTGCCATAGTGATAGTATTAAGCGAATTGTCTATAGTGATATTCCAATGAGGGATTGCGGAAGGATTGTCATAGCGAATGGTTGTTAATACGATTAAGTATTCGACTTGTTGTGCTATTGTTACAGTAATATGTAACTTCAAATATATAATATTATAGCGAAACGATTGCCATAGTGATACTATCAAGCAAATTGTCTATATAGATGATCCCATGAGGGATTGCGGAAGGATTGCCATAGCTAATGGTCATCAATACAATTAAGTATTCGACTTTTTGTGCTATTGTCACAGTGATAGTGTATAGTTATAAGTAATAACTAACTTCGAATATATAACATTACTGCGGAAGTTTTGCCATAGTGATAGTATTTAGCGAATTTTGTCTAGTGAATTTCCAATGAGGGATTGCGGAAGGATTGTCAAATTGAATGGTCATCAATACAATTATATATTGCACTTGTTGTGTTATAGCCTTAGTGATAGTATATAGTTATAAGTAATATGTAACTTCGAATATATAACATTACTGCGGAAGTTTTGCCATAGTGATAGTATTTAGCGAATTGTTTATATAGATTTTCTCATGAGGGATTGAGGAAGGGTTGCCATAGCAAATGGTTATCAATACAATTAAGTATTCGACTTGTTGTGCTATTGTCACAGTGAAAGTACATAGTTATAAGTAATATGTAGCTTCGAATATATAACATTACTGCGGATGTTTCGCAATAGTGATAGTATTTAGCGAATTGTCTATAGTGAATTTCCCATGAGGGATTGCGAAAGGATTGTCATAGCGAATGGTCATGAATACAATTAAGTATTCGACTTGTTGTGTTACAGCCACAGTGATAGTATATAGTTATAAGTAATATGTAACTTCGAATATATAACATTATTGCGGAACGATTGCCTTAGTGATACTATCAAACAAATTGTCTATATAGATTTTCCCACGAGGGATTGCGGAAGGATTGCCATAGCGAATGGTCATCAATACAATTAAGTATTCGACTTGTTGTGCTATTGTCACACTGAAAGTACATAGTTATAAGTAATATGTAGCTTCGAATATATAACATTACTGCGGATGTTTCGCAATAGTGATAGTATTTAGCGAATTGTCTATAGTGAATTTCCCATGAGGGATTGCGAAAGGATTGTCATAGCGAATGGTCATGAATATGTTGTGATCCCAAATTTTGATCACAACGTTTTTATTATTTTAGAATATAATTAGAATATTCTCAATTGTTGATATTTAATATTTTTAAATATGTTGTTATGCACATGTTTTTATTTTCTATTTTCTAATGTTAATTTTTATACATCTCATATTTCGTGCGTTGCACATATTTTATTGTTTATCTTATTTCAAAAGATAACATCCTTGAATTTTAAAATCTCACCATTTAGATAAGATTTTATGGCAATCAAATGTCAATGTTTATTTTACAGCATTGTTTCTTAAACATGCATTTTTATTTAATTGTTTCTATGGAACATTGTTTAACACAATTTATTTTATTACTTTTAGGGATTTGAAATCATATCCTTTAGAAAATTATTTTACGACCAGCAGACGCCTACGTTTGTTTCGCAGCATTGTTTATTAAACGTGCATTTTATTTTAAAAAGATTTCAGGTCATTGTTTACACATAATTTTATGACTAAGAAAGTACATGCTTATTTAAGATGCATTTGTTTAACTATATTTTATTACCGTACCCTTAACTAAGAATTCAAAAAGGATTTCTATGACCGTTAACAATAAATTACATGAGTTATTATGGCCACTTCTGAGACAATGCGTCTTTTATTTTTCTGCCTTACGCATATCGATGCATATGGTTTTTGTCAAATAAGTCATAAAAAACTATCTGATAATAATTTTAACTAAAGGAATTTTCATCGTGAGAAAATATTACTACGGAACATTCAAAGAGATATCCCCTCTTTCAATCATTAGCAGTTTGGTATAAAACGTTATGCAAAACTGTAAGGATCATTCACATTGTACCCATCGTTAGAACCGACACTGTGTCACATTCACATTGTGCATATCGTTAGTACGAGGACATTGTGCTTCATTCACATTCTGTTGATCGTAGCAACGGACCCTGTGTCTTATCACTCACTTTCTAGGAGGTAGTCACCCCGAACACTCATTATTTTGAAGAAAGTCACCCTGACACTGTCTCTCCGACTATCGACCATTCAAAATTCAAAAACCAGTATCACGCATACCATAATTAAGTCAATCAGTAATTTAATAAATAAATTGAAAGTTATACTAAAGTTATATATTTTAAAATTAATTAGTAAATAAGTAAATTGTTCTTAAATAATAAATAATATTATTTGAAGCAGTTCAAAGTAATTAAATAAATAAAATTAATTATAATAAATATTATAAAGAAGTAAATATCCTGACTTATTATTTAATAAATCGACGATTAACGCACCCCTAAACCCAAAGTAAGAAGTATCGGCGCAGTAGCAAAAGTCTACAAATATAATACAATTTAAATACAAAATTAATCTACAAATCTCTACATTATTATTTAATAATATAATATATATAGTTAACTCGTATAAATAAATCCATTTATACAAAATCGATTAAGAAGAAGAATACCTTCCTTTTTTTTCTTCAACAAATACAATTAAGTATTCGACTTGTTGTGGTACAGCCACAGTGATAGTATATAGTTATAACTTATATGTAGCTTCAAATATATAACATTACTGCGGAAGTTTTGCCATAGTGATAGTATTTAGCGAATTGTTTATATAGATTTTCCCATGAGGGATTGCGGAAGGATTGCCATAGCGAATGGTCATCAATACAATTAAGTATTCGACTTGTTGTGTTATTGTCACAGTGACAGTATATAGTTATAAGTAATATGTAGCTTCAAATATATAACATTACTGCGGAAGTTTTGCCATAGTGAAGGTATTTAGCGTATTGTCTATATAGATTTTCCCACGAGGGATTGCGGAAGGATTGCCATAGCGAATGGTCATCAATACAATTAAGTATTCGACTTGTTGTGTTATTGTCACAGTGATAGTTTATAGTTATAAGTAATATGTAACTTCGAATATATAACATTATTGCGGAACGATTGCCTTAGTGATAGTATCAAACAAATTGTCTATATAGATTTTCCCATGAGGGATTGCGGAAGAATTGTCATAGCGAATGGTCATCAATACAATTAAGTATTCGACTTGTTGTGTTACTGCCACAGTGATAGTATATAGTTCTAAGTAATACGTAGCTTCGAATATATAACATTACTGCGGAAGTTTTGCCATAGTGATAGTATTTACCGAATTGTCTATAGTGAATTTCCCATGAGGGATTGCGGAAGGATTGCCATAGCGAATGGTCATCAATACAATTAAGTATTCGACTTGTTGTGTTATTGTCACAGTGATAGTATATAGTATAACTATATACTATCACTTTGACAATCACAGTGATAGTATATAGTATAACTATATACTATCACTGTGACAATAACACAACAAGTCAAGTAATATGTATGTTCGACTTGTTGTGTTATTGTCACAGTGATAGTATATAGTATAACTATATACTATCACTGTGACAATAACACAACAAGTCAAGTAATATGTAGCTTCGAATATATAACATTACTGCGGATGTTTCGCAATAGTGATAGTATTTAGCGAATTGTCCATAGTGAATTTCCCATGAGGGATTGCGGAAGGATTGCCATAGCGAAAGGTCATCAATACAATTAAGTATTCTACTTGTTATGTTATTGCCTTAGTGACAGTATATAGTTATAAGTAATATGTTACTTCGAATATATAACATTACTGCGGAAGAAATGCCATAGTGATAGTATTTAGCGAATTTTGTATAGTGAATTTCCAATGAGGGATTGCGGAAGGATTGTCATAGCGAATGGTCATGAATACAATTAAGTATTCGACTTGTTGTGTTACTACCACAGTGATAGTATATAGTTATGACTTATATGTAGCTTCAATTATATAACATTACTGCGGAAGTTTTGCCATAGTGATAGTATTTGGCGAATTGTCTATATAGATTTTCCCATGAGGGATTGCGGAAGGATTGTCATAGCGAATGGTCATCTATACAATTAAGTATTCGACTTGTTGTGTTACTGCCACAGTGATAGTATATAGTTATAAGTAATATGTAGCTTCAAATATATAACATTACTGCGGAAGTTTTGCCATAGTGAAGGTAGTTAGCGAATTGTCTATATAGATTTTCCCATGAGGGATTGAGGAAGGGTTGCCATAGCGAATGGTTATCAATACAATTAAGTATTCGACCGATTGTGTTATTGCCACAGTGATAGTATATAGTTATAAGTAATATGTAACTTCGAATATATAACATTATTGCGGAACGATTGCCTTAGTGATACAATCAAACAAATTGTCTATATAGATTTTCCCATGAGGGATTGCGGAAGGATTGCCATAGCGAATGGTCATCAATACAATTAAGTATTCGACTTGTTGTGTTACTGCCACAGTGATAGTATATAGTTATTACTTATATGTAGCTTCAAATATATAACATTACTGCGGAAGTTTTGCCATAGTGATAGTATTTAGCGAATTGTCTATATAGATTTTCCCATGAGGGATTGCGGAAGGATTGTCATAGTGAATGGTCATTAATACAATTAAGTATTCTACTTGTTATGTTATTGCCTTAGTGACAGTATATAGTTATAAGTAATATGTTACTTCGAATATATAACATTACTGCGGAAGAAATGCCATAGTGATAGTATTTAGCGAATTTTGTATAGTGAATTTCCAATGAGGGATTGCGGAAGGATTGTCATAGCGAATTGTCATGAATACAATTAAGTATTCGGCTTGTCGTGTTATTGCCACAGTGATAGTATATAGTTATGACTTATATGTAGCTTCAAATATATAACAGTACTGCGGAAGTTTTGCCATAGTGATAGTATTTGGCGAATTGTCTATATAGATTTTCCCATGAGGGATTGCGGAAGGATTGTCATAGCGAATGGTCATCTATACAATTAAGTATTCGACTTGTTGTGCTATTGTCACAGTGAAAGTATATAGTTATAAGTAATATGTAGCTTTGAATATATAACATTACTGCGGATGTTTCGCAATAGTGATAGTATTTAGCGAATTGTCTATAGTGAATTTCCCATGAGGGATTGCGGTAGGATTGCCATAGCGAATGGTCATCAATACAATTAAGTATTCGACTTGTTGTGTTACTGCCACAGTGATAGTATATAGTTATAACTTATATGTAGCTTCAAATATATAACATTACTGCGGAAGTTTTGCCATAGTGATGGTATTTAGCGAATTGTCTATATAGATTTTCCCATGAGGGATTGCGGAAGGATTGCCATAGCGAATGGTCATCAATACAATTAAGTATTCGACTTGTTGTGTTATTGTCACAGTGATAGTATATAGTTATAAGTAATACGTAGCTTCGAATATATAACATTACTGCGGAAGTTTTGCCATAGTGATAGTATTTAGCGAATTGTCTATATGGAATTTCCCATGAGGGATTGCGGAAGGATTGCCATAGCGAATGGTCATCAATACAATTAAGTATTCGACTTGTTGTGTTACTGCCACAGTGATAGTATATAGTTCTAAGTAATACGTAGCTTCGAATATATAACATTACTGCGGAAGTTTTGCCATAGTGATAGTATTTAGCGAATTGTCTATATAGATTTTCCCATGAGGGATTGCGGAAGGATTGCCATAGCGAATGGTCATCAATACAATTAAGTATTCGACTTGTTGTGTTATTGTCACAGTGATAGTATATAGTTATAAGTAATATGTAGCTTCAAATATATAACATTACTGCGGAAGTTTTGCCATAGTGAAGGTATTTAGCGTATTGTCTATATAGATTTTCCCATGAGGGATTGCGGAAGGATTGCCATAGCGAATGGTCATCAATACAATTAAGTATTCGACTTGTTGTGTTACTGACACAGTGATAGTATATAGTTCTAAGTAATACGTAGCTTCGAATATATAACATTACTGCGAAAGGTTTGCCATAGTGATAGTATTTAGCGAATTGTCTATATAGATTTTCCCATGAGGGATTGCGGAAGGATTGCCATAGCGAATGGTCATCAATACAATTAAGTATTCGACTTGTTGTGTTATTGTCACAGTGATAGTATAAAGTTATAAGTAATATGTAGCTTCGAATATATAACATTACTGCGGAAGTTTTGCCATAGTGATAGTATTTAGCGAATTGTCTATAGTGAATTTCCCATGAGGTATTGCGGAAGGATTGCCATAGCGAATGGTCAACAATACAATTAAGTATTCGACTTGATGTGTTATTGTCACAGTGATAGTATATAGTTATAAGTAATATGTAGCTTCAAATATATAACATTACTGCGGAAGTTTTGCCGTAGTGAAGGTATTTAGCAAATTGTCTATATAGATTTTCCCATGAGGGATTGCGGTAGGATTGCCATAGCGAATGGTCATCAATACAATTAAGTATTCGACTTGTTGTGTTATTGTCACAGTGATAGTTTATAGTTATAAGTAATATGTAACTTCGTATATATAACGTTATTGCGGAAAGATTGCCTTAGTGATAGTATCAAACAAATTGTCTATATAGATTTTCCCATGAGGGATTGCGAAAGAATTGTCATAGCGAATGGTCATCAATACAATTAAGTATTCGACTTGTTGTGTTACTGCCACAGTGATAGTATATAGTTATAAGTAATACGTAGCTTCGAATATATAACATTACTGCGGAAGTTTTGCCATAGTGATAGTATTTAGCGAATTGTCTATAGTGAATTTCCCATGAGGGATTGCGGAAGGATTGCCATAGCGAATGGTCATCAATACAATTAAGTATTCGACTTGTTGTGTTATTGGCACAGTGATAGTATATAGTTATAAGTAATATGTAACTTCGAATATATAACATTACTGCGGATGTTTCGCAATAGTGATAGTATTTAGCGAATTGTCTATAGTGAATTTCCCATGAGGGATTGCGGAAGGATTGCCATAGCGAATGGTCATCAATACAATTAAGGATTCGACTTGTTGTGTTACTGACACAGTGATAGTATATAGTTCTAAGTAATACGTAGCTTCGAATATATAACATTACTGCGAAAGGTTTGCCATAGTGAAGGTATTTAGCGTATTGTCTATATAGATTTTCCCATGAGGGATTGCGGAAGGATTGCCATAGCGAATGGTCATCAATACAATTAAGTATTCGACTTGTTGTGTTACTGACACAGTGATAGTATATAGTTCTAAGTAATACGTAGCTTCGAATATATAACATTACTGCGAAAGGTTTGCCATAGTGATAGTATTTAGCGAATTGTATATATAGATTTTCCCATGAGGGATTGCGGAAGGATTGCCATAGCGAATGGTCATCAATACAATTAAGTATTCGACTTGTTGTGTTATTGCCACAGTGATAGTATATAGTTATAAGTAATATGTAGCTTCAAATATATAACATTACTGCGGAAGTTTTGCCATAGTGAAGGTATTTAGCGAATTGTATATATAGATTTTCCCATGAGGGATTGCGGAAGGATTGTCATAGCGAATGGTCATCAATACAATTAAGTATTCGACTTGTTGTGCTATTGTCACAGTAAAAGTATATAGTTATAAGTAATATGTAACTTTGAATATTTAACATTACTGCGGAAGTTTCGCCATAGTGATAGTATTTAGCGAATTGTCTATAGTGAATTTCCCATGAGGGATTGCGGAAGGATTGCCATAGCGAATGGTCATCAATACAATTAAGTATTCGACTTGTTGTGTTATTGTCACAGTGATAGTATATAGTTATAAGTAATATGTAGCTTCAAATATATAACACTAGCTAGTGTTACCCGGCTTCGCACGGCAATAAAATAAAGTTTTGAATATAATGAAACCCCCATTAAAAATAAACATAAAGTAATAAATTCCATAACCTTTTGACGTATTGTTAATGCAATTCAAAATTCTATTTCAGGGATGAAAATAAAGTTTTTATCAGAGAGCCTATATTTTGTTTTACGTATATGTTCACTTTCTAAAAGCCTATTTTTAAAAAATCAAAGCATTTATAACACTTAATAGAAGAAAATAATAATTCTTTTTCGTTTATATGCGATTTTGAAGTTATGCCGATTTTTCTATACGACTTTTTAATATGATATTTTGTGTGGGAATTCCCGTTGAATATTGCTTGTATGCATTTTTTGTTGGGAATCTCTTTTTTATATGATTAGTATTGAAATAAAAACTAATTTTAAGGTATTGGTTGGATTCTTTTTAACTTCGATTCTATTTCACTTTACATATCTATTCTTTTGTTCTCACTATTAAAAGGGTTTTCAATATTTTTCACTAACACATACGCAATCGGATTTGGCATATTTTACGTATATTTTCTTTTAAACGAAAAAATTGTTACCTACCTATTTTTTACATATATAAATTTTTATGACCGTTTGTTATAAAAGATAAAATTTTCTTGTTTACCCATTTAAGGGGAAATATTTTTTTTAATTACGTGCTGAACTGCAGAATATAAGTGTGAGAGAAAAATTGAGAATTATTTCACTTTGAGTTTTTCTATTTGTTTTTAAAATTGGTTTTACCTAATTTATTTTAAAATAAAAGTAAAAGTATCGTTCATTAGTGCTTGTGAGTTAATTAGTAAATAAAGTGAATTTATTAATCAATTTAAAAAAAGTTTAATGTTAAAATAATTAGAACATTAGTTTTATTATTTTTTTATTTAAATTGTTTTATTAAATAGAAATAGTAACTAATTTTATAAGTGTAATTATTAAATAATATTCATTCATATGAATCATTCAAACAAAGAGAATCTCTAGTGATAGGTATGTATGCATATGTGTTATTGTATTTTTGTTAAAAAACGTAATAAATTTTTAATTTTAGGATCTGGTATAAAAAAATGGCGTCACATAAAAGGTATAAAGGTATTTTATTAGTACATTTTCAAAATAGAAAAGAGAGAGGAGTGTGAGTTGGAATTATTATAAAATAGTTTAGTTTCTTCCCCCTCTATCTAAATAGTGTCAATTTTTACCACCTCTACAAAATGTTACAGAAACACACGAAAAAATCGGACTTTACCGATTTCTATATATACCAGTACTGTGGAAGTTTTGCCATAGTGATAGTATTTAGCGAATTGTCTATAGTGAATTTCCCATGAGGGATTGCGGAAGGATTGCCATAGCGAATGGTCATCAATACAATTAAGTATTCGACCGATTGTGTTACTGCCACAGTGATTAGCGAATTGTCTATATAGATTTTCCCATGAGGGATTGAGTAAGGGTTGCCATAGCGAATGGTTATCAATACAATTAAGTATTCGACCGATTGTGTTATTGCCACAGTGATAGTATATAGTTATAAGTAATATGTTACTTCGAATATATAACAATACTGTAGAAGTTTTGCCATCGTAATAGTAATTATCGAATTGTCTGTAGTGATATTCCAATGAGGGATTGCGGAAGGATTGTCAAATCGAATGGTCATCAATACAATTAAGTATTCTACTTGTTGTGTCATTGTCACAGTGATAGTATATAGTTATAAATAATATGTAACTTCGAATATATAACATTACTGTGGAAGTTTTGCCATAGTGATAGTATTTAGCGAATTGTTTATAGAGAATTTCCCATGAGGGATTGCGGAAGGATTGTCATAGTGAATGGTCATTAATACAATTAAGTATTCTACTTGTTATGTTATTGCCTTAGTGACAGTATACAGTTATAAGTAACATGTTACTTCGAATATATAACATTACTGCGGAAGAAATGTCATAGTGATAGTATTTAGCGAATTTTGTATAGTGAATTTCCAATGAGGGATTGCGAAAGGATTGTCATAGCGAATGGTCATGAATACAATTAAGTATTCGACTTGTTGTGTTACTGCCACAGTGATAGTATATAGTTATGACTTATATGTAGCTTCAAATATATAACATTACTGCGGAAGTTTTGCCATAGTGATAGTATTTGGCGATTTGTCTATATAGATTTTCCCATGAGGGATTGCGGAAGGATTGTCATAGCGAATGGTCATCTATACAATTAAGTATTTGACTTGTTGTGTTACTGCCACAGTGATAGTATATAGTTATAAGTAATATGTAGCTTCAAATATATAACATTACTGCGGAAGTTTTGCCATAGTGAAGGTATTTAGCGAATTGTCTATATAGATTTTCCCATGAGGGATTGAGTAAGGGTTGCCATAGCGAATGGTTATCAATACAATTAAGTATTCGACCGATTGTGTTATTGCCACAGTGATAGTATATAGTTATAAGTAATATGTAACTTCGAATATATAACATTATTGCGGAACGATTACCTTAGTGATACTATCAAACAAATTGTCTATATAGATTTTCCCATGAGGGATTGCGGAAGGATTGCCATAGCGAATGGTCATCAATACAATTAAGTATTCGACTTGTTATTTTATTGCCACAGTGATAGTATATAGTTATAAGTAATATATAACTTCGAATATATAACATTATTGCGAAACTATTGCCTTAGTGATAGTATCAAGCAAATTATCTATAGTAAATTTCCAATGAGGGATTGGGGAAGGATTGCCATAACGAATGGTCACCAATACAATTATGTATTCGACTTGTAGTGTTACTGCCACAGTGATCGTATATAGTTATAAGTAATATGTTACTTAGAATGTATAACATTATTGCGGAACGATTGCCTTAGTGATAGTATCCAGCAAATAGTCTATACAGATTTTTGCATGAGATATTGCGGAAGGATTGTAATAGCGAATGGTCATCAATACAATTAAGTATTCGACTTGTTGTGTTATTGCCACAGTGATAGTATGTAGTTATAAGTAATATGTAACTTCGAATATATAACATTATTGCGGAACGATTGCCTTAGTGATAGTATCAAGCAAATTGTCTATAGTGAATTTCCCGTGAGGGATTGCGGAAGGATTGTCATATCGAATGGTCATGAATACAATTAAGTATTCGACTTGTTGTGTTACTGCCACAGTGATAGTATATAGTTATGACTTATATGTAGCTTCAAATATATAACATTACTGCGGAAGTTTTGCCATAGTGATAGTTTCCATCAAATTGTCTGTATAGATTTTCCCATGAGGGATTGCGGAAGGATTGTCATAGCAAATAGTCATCAGTACAATTAAGTATTCGACTTGTTGTGTTATTGTCACAGTGATAGTATATAGTTATAAGTAATATAAAACTTCGAATGTATAACATTATTGCGAAACTATTGCCTTAGTGATAGTATCAAGCAAAGTATCTATACAGATTTTCCCATGAGGGATTGCGTAAGGATTGCCATAGCGAATAATCATCAATACAATTAAGTATTCGACTTGTAGTGTCACTGCCACAGCGATCGTATATGGTTATACGTAATATGTTACTTGGAATATATAACACTATTGCGGAACGATTGCCTTAGTGATAGTATCCAGCAAATAGTCTATATAGATTTTTCCACGAGAGATTGCGGAAGGATTGTCATAGCGAATGGTCATCAATACAATTAAGTATTCGACTTGTTGTTTTATTGCCACAGTGATCGTATATAGTTATAAGTAATATGTAACTTCAAATATATAACATTATTGCGAAACTATTGCCTTAGTGATAGTATCAAGCAAATTATCTATACAGATTTTCCCATGAGGGATTGCGGATGGATTGTCATAGCGAATGGTCATTAATACAATTAAATATTCGACTTGTTGGGTTATTGCCACAGTGATAGTATATAGTTATAAGTAATATGTAACTTCGAATATATAACAATACTGCGGAACGATTGCCTTAGTGATAGTATCAAGCGAATTGTCTATTTAGATTTTCCCATGACAGATTGCGGAAGGATTGTCATAGCGAATGGTTATCAATACAATTAAGTATTCGACTTGTTGTGTTATTGCCACAGGGATAGTATATAGTTATAAGTAATATGTAACTTCGAATATATAACATTACTGCGGAAGTTATGCCATAGTGATAGTATTTAGCGAATTGTCTATAGTGAATTTCCCATGAGGGATTGCGGAAGGATTGTCATAGCGAATGGTCATCAATACAATTAAGTATTCGACTTATTTTGTTATTGCCACAGTGATAGTATATAGTTATAAGTAATATGTAACTTCGAATATATAACATTATTGCTAAACTATTGCCTTAGTGATAGTATCAAGCAAATTATCTATATAGATTTTCCCATGAGGGATTGCGGAAGGATTGCCATAGCGAATAGTCATCAATACAATTATGTATTCGACTTGTAGTGTTACTGCCACAGTGATCGTATATAGTTATAAGTAATATGTTGCTTGAAATATATAACATTATTGCGGAACGATTGCCTTAGTGATAGTATCCAGCAAATAGTCTATATAGATTTATCCATGAGAGATTGCGGAAGGATTGTCATAGCGAATGGTCATCAATACAATTAAGTTTTCGACTTGTATGGTTATTGTCACAGTAATAGTATATAGTTATAAGTAATATGTAACTTCGAATATATAACAATACTGCGGAAGTTTTGCCATAGTGATAGTATTTAGCGAATTGTCTATATAGATTTTCCCATGAAGGATTGCGGAAGGATTGTCATAGCAAATGGTCGTCAATACAATTAAGTATTCGACTTGTTGTGTTATTGCCACAAGGATAATATATAGTTATAAGTAATATGTAACTTCGAATATATAACAATACTGCGGAACGATTGCCTTAGTGATAGTATCAAGCGAATTGTCTATTTAGATTTTCCCATGACAGATTGCGGAAGGATTGTCATAGCGAATGGTTATCAATACAATTAAGTATTCGACTTGTTGTGTTATTGCCACAGGGTTAGTATATAGTTATAAGTAATATGTAACTTCGAATATATAACATTACTGCGGAAGTTTTGCCATAGTGATAGTATTTAGCGAATTGTCTATAGTGAATTTCCCATGAGGGATTGCGGAAGGATTGTCATAGCGAATGGTCATCAATACAATTAAGTATTCGACTTATTTTGTTATTGCCACAGTGATAGTATATAGTTATAAGTAATATGTAACTTCGAATATATAACATTATTGCTAAACTATT
Organism: Ptychoptera contaminata; assembly: GCA_963942525.1. Taxonomy (NCBI): domain Eukaryota; kingdom Metazoa; phylum Arthropoda; class Insecta; order Diptera; family Ptychopteridae; genus Ptychoptera; species Ptychoptera contaminata. Next base: position 10,302,095 of record OZ012639.1, read on the forward strand.
GCCTTAGTGATAGTATCAAGTAAATTGTCTATTTAGATTTTCCCATGAGGGATTGCGGAAGAATTGTCATAGCTAATGGTCATCAATACAATTAAGTATTCGACTTATTGTGTTATTGTCACAGTAATAGTATATAGTTATAAGTAATATGTAACTTCGAATATATAACATTACTGCGGAAGTTTTGCCATAGTGATAGTATTTAGCGAATTGTCTATATAGATTTTCCCATGAGGGATTGCGGAAGGATTGTCATAGCGAATGGTTATCAATACAATTAAGTATTCGACTTGTTGTGTTATTGCCACAGGGATAGTATATAGTTATAAGTAATATGTAACTTCGAATATATAACAATACTGCGGAAGTTTTGCCATAGTGATAGTATTTAGCGAATTGTCTATATAGATTTTCCCATGAGGGATTGCGGAAGGATTGTCATAGCGAATGGTTATCAATACAATTAAGTATTCGACTTGTTGTGTTATTGCCACAGGGATAGTATATAGTTATAAGTAATATGTAACTTCGAATATATAACATTACTGCGGAAGTTTTGCCATAGTGATAGTATTTAGCGAATTGTCTATAGTGAATTTCCCATAAGGGATTGCGGAAGGATTGTCATAGCGAATGGTCATCAATACAATTAAGTATTCGACTTATTTTGTTATTGCCACAGTGATAGTATATAGTTATAAGTAATATGTAACTTCGAATATATAACATTATTGCTAAACTATTGCCTTAGTGATAGTATCAAGTAAATTGTCTATAAAGATTTTCCCATGAGGGATTGCGGAAGAATTGTCATAGCTAATGGTCATCAATACAATTAAGTATTCGACTTATTGTGTTATTGTCACAGTAATAGTATATAGTTATAAGTAATATGTAACTTCGAATATATAACAATACTGCGGAACGATTGCCTTAGTGATAGTATCAAGCGAATTGTCTATTTAGATTTTCTCACGAGGAATTGCGGAAGGATTGTCATAGCGAATGGTCATCAATACAATTAAGTATTCGACTTATTTTGTTATTGCCACAGTGATAGTATATAGTTATAAGTAATATGTAACTTCGAATGTATAACATTATTGCTAAACTATTGCCTTAGTGATAGTATCAAGTAAATTGTCTATATAGATTTTCCCATGAGGGATTGCGGAAGAATTGCCATAACGAATGCTCTTCAATACAATTAAGTATTCGACTTGTTGTGTTATTGCCACAGTGATAGTATATAGTTATAAGTAATATGTAACTTCGAATATATAACAATACTGCGGAAGTTTTGCCATAGTGATAGTATCAAGCAAATAGTCTATATAGATTTTTCCATGAGAGATTGCGGAAGGATTGTCATAGCGAATGGCCATCAATACAATTAAGTATTCGACTTGTTGTGTTATTGCCACAGTAATAGTATATTGTTATAAGTAATATGTAACTTCGAATATATAACAATACTGCGGAAGTTTTGCCATAGTGATAGTATTTAGCGAATTGTCTATAGTGAATTTCCCATGAGGGATTGTGGAAGGATTGTCATAGCTAATGGTTATCAATACAATTAAGTTTTCGACTTGTTGTGTTATTGCCACAGTAATAGTATATAGTTATAAGTAATATGTAACAACAATACTGCGGAAGTTTTGCCATAGTGATAGTATTTAGCGAATAGTCTATAGTGAATTTCCCATGAGGGATTGCGGAAGGATTGTCATAGCTAATGGTTATCAATACAATTAAGTTTTCGACTTGTAGTGTTATTGCCACAGTAATAGTATATAGTTATAAGTAATATGTAACTTCGAATATATAACAATACTGCGGAAGTTTTGCCATAGTGATAGTATCAAGCAAATAGTCTATATAGATTTTTCCATGAGAGATTGCGGAAGGATTGTCATAGCGAATGGCCATCAATACAATAAAGTATTCGACTTGTTGTGTTATTGCCACAGTAATAGTATATTGTTATAAGTAATATGTAACTTCGAATATATAACAATACTGCGGAAGTTTTGCCATAGTGATAGTATCAAGCAAATAGTCTATATAGATTTTTCCATAAGAGATTGCGGAAGGATTGTCATAGCGAATGGTCATCAATACAATTAAGTATTAGACTTGTATGGTTATTGTCACAGTAATAGTATATAGTTATAAGTAATATGTAACTTCGAATATATAACAATACTGCGGAAGTTTTGCCATAGTGATAGTATTTAGCGAATTGTCTATATAGATTTTCCCATGAGGGATTGCGGAAGGATTGTCATAGCGAATGGTCGTCAATACAATTAAGTATTCGACTTGTTGTGTTATTGCCACAAGGATAATATATAGTTATAAGTAATATGTAACTTCGAATATATAACAATACTGCGGAACGATTGCCTTAGTGATAGTATCAAGCGAATTGTCTATTTAGATTTTCGCACGAGGAATTGCGGAAGGATTGACATAGCGAATGGTCATCAATACAATTAAGTATTCGACTTATTTTGTTATTGCCACAGTGATAGTATATAGTTATAAGTAATATGTAACTTCGAATATATAACAATAATGCGGAAGTTTTGCCATAGTGATAGTATCAAGCAAATAGTCTATATAGATTTTCGCATGAGGGATTGCGGAAGGATTGCCGCAGCGAATGGTCATCAATACAATTAAGTATTCGACTTATTGTGTTATTGCCACAGTGATAGAATATAGTTATAAATAATATGTAACTTCGAATATATAACAATACTGCGGAACGATTGCCTTAGTGATAGTATCAAGCGAATTGTCTATTTAGATTTTCGCACGAGGAATTGCGGAAGGATTGTCATAGCGAATGGTCATCAATACAATTAAGTATTCGACTTGTATGGTTATTGTCACAGTAATAGTATATAGTTATAAGTAATATGTAACTTCGAATATATAACAATACTGCGGAAGTTTTGCCATAGTGATAGTATTTAGCGAATTGTCTATATAGATTTTCTCATGAGGGATTGCGAATGGATTGTCATAGCGAATGGTCGTCAATACAATGAAGTATTTGACTTATTGTGTTATTGCCACAGTGATAGTATATAGTTATAAGTAATATGTAACTTCGAATATATAAAAATACTGCGGAAGTTTTGCCATAGTTTTACCATATTTAGCGAATTGTCTATATAGATTTTCCCATGATGGATTGCGGAAGGATTGTCATAGCGAATGGTCGTCAATACAATTAAGTATTCGACTTGTTGTGTTATTACCACAAGGATAATATATAGTTATAAGTAATATGTAACTTCGAATATATAACAATACTGCGGAACGATTGCCTTAGTGATAGTATCAAGCAAATTGTCTATTTAGATTTTAGCACGAGGAATTGCGGAAGGATTGTCATAGCGAATGGTCATCAATACAATTAATTATTCGACTTGTTGTGTTATTGCCACAGTGATAGTATATAGTTATAAGTAATATGTAACTTCGAGTATATAACAATACTGCGGAAGTTTTGCCATAGTGATAGTATCAAGCAAATAGTCTATATAGATTTTTCCATGAGAGATTGCGGAAGGATTGTCATAGCGAATGGCCATCAATACAATTAAGTATTCGACTTGTTGTGTTATTGCCACAGTAATAGTATATTGTTATAAGTAATATGTAACTTCGAATATATAACAATACTGCGGAAGTTTTGCCATAGTGATAGTATCAAGCAAATAGTCTATATAGATTTTTCCATAAGAGATTGCGGAAGGATTGTCATAGCGAATGGTCATCAATACAATTAAGTATTCGACTTGTAGTGTTATTGCCACAGTAATAGTATATAGTTATAAGTAATATGTAACTTCGAATATATAACAATACTGCGGAAGTTTTGCCATAGTGATAGTATCAAGCAAATAGTCTATATAGATTTTTCCATGAGAGATTGCGGAAGGATTGTCATAGCGAATGGCCATCAATACAATTAAGTATTCGACTTGTTGTGTTATTGCCACAGTAATAGTATATTGTTATAAGTAATATGTAACTTCGAATATATAACAATACTGCGGAAGTTTTGCCATAGTGATAGTATCAAGCAAATAGTCTATATAGATTTTTCCATAAGAGATTGCGGAAGGATTGTCATAGCGAATGGTCATCAATACAATTAAGTATTCGACTTGCATGGTTATTGTCACAGTAATAGAATATAGTTATAAGTAATATGTAACTTCGAATATATAAAAATACTGCGGAAGTTTTGCCATAGTTTTACCATATTTAGCGAATTGTCTATATAGATTTTCCCATGAGGGATTGCGGAAGGATTGTCATAGCGAATGGTCGTCAATACAATTAAGTATTCGACTTGTTGTGTTATTGCCACAAGGATAATATATAGTTATAAGTAATATGTAACTTCGAATATATAACAATACTGCGGAACGATTGCCTTAGTGATAGTATCAAGCGAATTGTCTATTTAGATTTTCGCACGAAGAATTGCGGAAGGATTGACATAGCGAATGGTCATCAATACAATTAAGTATTCGACTTATTTTGTTATTGCCACAGTGATAGTATATAGTTATAAGTAATATGTAACTTCGAATATATAACAATAATGCGGAAGTTTTGCCATAGTGATAGTATCAAGCAAATAGTCTATATAGATTTTCGCATGAGGGATTGCGGAAGGATTGCCACAGCGAATGGTCATCAATACAATTAAGTATTCGACTTATTGTGTTATTGCCACAGTGATAGTATATAGTTATAAATAATATGTAACTTCGAATATATAACAATACTGCGGAACGATTGCCTTAGTGATAGTATCAAGCGAATTGTCTATTTAGATTTTCGCACGAGGAATTGCGGAAGGATTGTCATAGCGAATGGTCATCAATACAATTAATTGTTCGACTTATTTTGTTATTGCCACAGTGATAGTATATAGTTATAAGTAATATGTAACTTCGAATATATAACAATACTGCGGAAGTTTTGCCATAGTGATAGTATCAAGCAAATAGTCTATATAGATTTTTCCATGAGAGATTGCGGAATGATTGTCATAGCGAATGGTCATCAATACAATTAAGTATTCGACTTTATGGTTATTGTCACAGTAATAGTATATAGTTATAAGTAATATGTAACTTCGAATATATAACAATACTGCGGAAGTTTTGCCATAGTGATAGTATTTAGCGAATTGTCTATATAGATTTTCCCATGAGGGATTGCGAATGGATTGTCATAGCGAATGGTCGTCAATACAATTAAGTATTTGACTTGTTGTGTTATTGCCACAGTGATAGTATATAGTTATAAGTAATATGTAACTTCGAATATATAAAAATACTGCGGAAGTTTTGCCATAGTGATAGTATTTAGCGAATTGTCTATATAGATTTTCCCATGAGGGATTGCGGAAGGATTGTCATAGCGAATGGTCGTCAATACAATTAAGTATTCGACTTGTTGTGTTATTACCACAAGGATAATATATAGTTATAAGTAATATGTAACTTCGAATATATAACAATACTGCGGAACGATTGCCTTAGTGATAGTATCAAGCGAATTGTCTATTTAGATTTTCGCACGAGGAATTGCGGAAGGATTGTCATAGCGAATGGTCATCAATACAATTAATTATTCGACTTGTTGTGTTATTGCCACAGTGATAGTATATAGTTATAAGTAATATGTAACTTCGAGTATATAACAATACTGCGGAACGATTGCCTTAGTGATAGTATCAAGCGAATTGTCTGTACTGAATTTCCCATGAGGGATTGCGGAAGGATTGTCATAGCGAATGGTCATCAATACAATTAATTATTCGACTTATTTTGTTATTGCCACAGTGATAGTATATAGTTATAAGTAATATGTAACTTCGAATATATAACAATACTGCGGAAGTTTTGCCATAGTGATAGTATCAAGCAAATAGTCTATACTGATTTTTCCATGAGAGATTGCGGAATGATTGTCATAGCGAATGGTCATCAATACAATTAAGTATTCGACTTGTATGGTTATTGTCACAGTAATAGTATATAGTTATAAGTAATATGTAACTTCGAATATATAACAATACTGCGGAAGTTTTGCCATAGTGATAGTATTTAGCGAATTGTCTATATAGATTTTCCCATGAGGGATTGCGAATGGATTGTCATAGCGAATGGTCGTCAATACAATTAAGTATTCGACTTGTTGTGTTATTGCCACAGTGATAGTATATAGTTATAAGTAATATGTAACTTCGAATATATAACAATACTGCGGAACGATTGCCTTAGTGATAGTATCAAGCGAATTGTCTATTTAGATTTTCGCACGAGGAATTGTGGAAGGATTGTCATAGCGAATGGTCATCAATACAATTAATTATTCGACTTATTTTGTTATTGCCACAGTGATAGTATATAGTTATAAGTAATATGTAACTTCGAATATATAACAATACTGCGGAAGTTTTGCCATAGTGATAGTATCAAGCAAATAGTCTATATAGATTTTTCCATGAGAGATTGCGGAATGATTGTCATAGCGAATGGTCATCAATACAATTAAGTATTCGACTTGTATGGTTATTGTCACAGTAATAGTATATAGTTATAAGTAATATGTAACTTCGAATATATAACAATACTGCGGAAGTTGTGCCATAGTGAAAATATTTAGCGAATTGTCTATATAGATTTTCCCATGAGGGATTGCGAATGGATTGTCATAGCGAATGGTCGTCAATACAATTAAGTATTTGACTTGTTGTGTTATTGCCACAAGGATAATATATAGTTATAAGTAATATGTAACTTCGAATATATAACAATACTGCGGAACGATTGCCATAGTGATAGTATCAAGCGAATTGTCTATTTAGATTTTCGCACGAGGAATTGCGGAAGGATTGTCATAGCGAATGGTCATCAATACAATTAAGTATTCGACTTATTTTTTTATTGCCACAGTGATAGTATATAGTTATAAGTATTATGTAACTTCGAATATATAACAATACTGCGGAAGTTTTGCCATAGTGATAGTATCAAGCAAATAGTCTATATAGATTATTCCATGAGAGATTGCGGAAGGATTGTCATAGAGAATGGTCATCAATACAATTAAGTATTCGACTTGTATGGTTATTATCACAGTAATAGTATATAGTTATAAGTAATATGTAACTTCGAATATATAACAATATTGCGGAAGTTTTGCTATAGTGATAGTATTTAGCGAATTGTCTATATAGATTTGCCCATGAGGGATTGCGGAAGGATTGTCATAGTGAATGGTCGTCAATACAATTAAGTATTCGACTTGTTGTGTTATTATCACAAGGATAATATATAGTTATAAGTAATATGTAACTTCGAATATATAACAATACTGCGGAACGATTGCCTTAGTGATAGTATCAAGCAAATTGTCTATTTAGATTTTCGCACGAGGAATTGCGGAAGGATTGTCATAGCGAATGGTCATCAATACAATTAAGTATTCGACTTATTTTGTTATTGCCACAGTGATAGTATATTGTTATAAGTAATATGTAACTTCGAATATATAACAATACTGCGGAAGTTTTGCCATAGTGATAGTGTATAGTAAATTGTCTATAGTGAATTTCCCATGAGGGATTGCGGAAGGATTGTCATAGCTAATGGTCATCAATACAATTAAGTATTCGACTTGTTGTGTTACTGCCACAGTGATAGTATATTGTTATAAGTAATATGTAACTTCGAATATATAACAACACTGCGGAAGTTTTGCCATAGTAATAGTATTTAGCGAATTGTCTATAGTGAATTTCCCATGAGGGATTATGGAAGGATTGTCATAGCCAATGGTCATTAATACAATTAAGTATTCGACATGTTGTGTTATTGGCACAGTGATAGTATATAGTTATAAGTAATATGTAACTTCGAATATATAACATTATTGCGGAACGATTGGCTTAGTGATAGTAGCAAGCGAATTGTCTATTTAGATTTTCGCACGAGGAATTGCGAAAGGATTGTCATAGCCAATGGTCATCAATACAATTAAGTATTCGACTTATTTTGTTATTGCCACAGTGATAGTATATAGTTATAAGTAATATGTAACTTCGAATATATAACAATACTGCGGAAGTTTTGCCATAATGATAGTATCAAGCAAATAGTCTATATAGATTTTTCCATGAGATATTGCGGAAGGATTGTCATAGCTAATGGTCATCAATATAATTAAGTATTCGACTTGTTGTGTTACTGCCACAGTGATAGTATATAGTTATAAGTAATATGTAACTTCGAATATATAACAACACTGCGGAAGTTTTGCCATAGTAATAGTATTTAGCGAATTGTCTATAGTGAATTTCCCATGAGGGATTGTGGAAAGATTGTCATAGCCAATGGTCATTAATACAATTAAGTATTCGACTTGTTGTGTTATTGGCACAGTGATAGTATATAGTTATAAGTAATATGTAACTTCGAATATATAACATTATTGCGGAAGTTTGGCCATAGTGATAGTATCAAGAAAATAGTCTATATAGATTTTTCCATGAGTTATTGCGGAAGGATTGTCATAGCTAATGGTCATCAATACAATTAAGTATTCGACTTGTTGTGTTACTGCCACAGTGATAGTATATAGTTATAAGTAATATGTAACTTCGAATATATAACAACACTGCGGAAGTTTTGCCATAGTAATAGTATTTAGCGAATTGTCCATATAGTGAATTTCCCATGAGGGATTGTGGAAGGATTGTCATAGCCAATGGTCATTAATACAATTAAGTATTCGACTTGTTGTGTTATTGGCACAGTGATAGTATATAGTTATAAGTAATATGTAACTTCGAATATATAACATTATTGCGGAACGATTGGCTTAGTGATAGTATCAAGCGAATTGTCTATTTAGATTTTCGCACGAGGAATTGCGGAAGGATTGTCATAGCCAATGGTCATCAATACAATTAAGTATTCGACTTGTTGGGTTATTGCCACAGTGATAGTATATAGTTATAAGTAATATGTAACTTCGAATATATAACATTATTGCGGAACGATTGGCTTAGTGATAGTATCAAGCGAATTGTCTATTTAGATTTTCGCACGAGGAATTGCGGAAGGATTGTCATAGCCAATGGTCATCAATACAATTAAGTATTCGACTTGTTGGGTTATTGCCACAGTGATAGTATATAGTTATAAGTAATATGTAACTTCGAATATATAACATTATTGCGGAACGATTGGCTTAGTGATAGTATCAAGCGAATTGTCTATTTAGATTTTCGCACGAGGAATTGCGAAAGGATTGTCATAGCCAATGGTCATCAATACAATTAAGTATTCGACTTATTTTGTTATTGCCACAGTGATAATATATAGTTATAAGTATTATGTAACTTCGAATATATAACAATACTGCGGAAGTTTGGCCATAGTGATAGTATCAAGCAAATAGTCTATATAGATTTTTCCATGAGATATTGCGGAAGGATTGTCATAGCTAATGGTCATCAATACAATTAAGTATTCGACTTGTTGTGTTACTGCCACAGTGATAGTATATAGTTATAAGTAATATGTAACTTCGAATATATAACAACACTGCGGAAGTTTTGCCATACTAATAGTATTTAGCGAATTGTCTATAGTGAATTTCCCATGAGGGATTGTGGAAGGATTGTCATAGCCAATGGTCATTAATACAATTAAGTATTCGACTTGTTGTGTTATTGGCACAGTGATAGTATATAGTTATAAGTATAAGTATAAGTAATAATTATAGTTATAAGTAATATGTAACTTCGAATATATAACATTATTGCGGAACGATTGGCTTAGTGATAGTATCAAGCGAATTGTCTATTTAGATTTTCGCACGAGGAATTGCGGAAGGATTGTCATAGCCAATGGTCATCAATACAATTAAGTATTCGACTTGTTGGGTTATTGCCACAGTGATAGTATATAGTTATAAGTAATATGTAACTTCGAATATATAACATTATTGCGGAACGATTGGCTTAGTGATAGTATCAAGCGAATTGTCTATTTAGATTTTCGCACGAGGAATTGCGGAAGGATTGCCATAGCGAATGGTCATCAATACAATTAAGTATTTGACTTATTGTGTTATTGCCACAGTGATAGTATATAGTTATAAGTCATTTGTAACTTCGAATATATAACAATACTGCGGAAGTTTTCCCATAGTGATAGTATTTAGCGAATTGTCTATAGTGAATTTCCTATGATGGATTGCGGAAGGAATGTCATAGCCAATGGTCATCAACACAATTAAGTATTCGACTTGTTGTGTTATTGCACAGTGATAGTATATAGTTATAAGTAATATGTAGCTTCGAATATGTAACAACACTGCGGAAGTTTTGCCATAGTGATAGTATTTAGCGAATTGTCTATAGTGAATTTCTCATGAGGGATTGTGGAAGGATTGTCATAGCCAATGGTCATTAATACAATTAAGTATTCGACTTGTTGTGTTATTGGCACAGTGATAGTATATAGTTATAAGTAATATGTAACTTCGAATATATAACATTATTGCGGAACGATTGGCTTAGTGATAGTATCAAACAAATTGTCTGTATAGATTTTCCCATGAGGAATTGCGGAAGGATTGCCATAGCGAATGGTCATCAATACAATTAAGTATTCGACTTATTGTGTTATTGCCACAGTGATAGTATATAGTTATAAGTCATTTGTAACTTCGAATATATAACAATACTGCGGAAGTTTTCCCATAGTGATAGTATTTAGCGAATTGTCTATAGTGAATTTCCTATGAGGGATTGCGGAAGGAATGTCATAGCTAATGGTCATCAATACAATTAAGTATTCGACTTATTTTGTTATTGCCACAGTGATAGTATATAGTTATAAGTAATATGCAACTTCGAATATATAACAATAATGCGGAAGTTTTGCCATTGTGATAGTATCAAGCAAATAGTCTATATAGATTTTCGCATGAGGGATTGCGGAAGGATTGCCACAGCGAATGGTCATCAATACAATTAAGTATTCGACTTGTTGTGTTATTGCCACAGTGATAGTATATAGTTATAAGTAATATGTAACTTCGAATATATAACAATACTGCGGAACGATTGCCTTAGTGATAGTATCAAGCGAATTGTCTATTTAGATTTTCGCGCGAGGAATTGCGGAAGGATTGTCATAGCGAATGGTCATCAATACAATTAAGTATTCGACTTATTGTGTTATTGCCACAGTGATAGTATATAGTTATAAGTCATTTGTAACTTCAAATATATAACAATACTGCGGAAGTTTTCCCATAGTGATAGTATTTAGCGAATTGTCTATAGTGAATTTCCTATGAGGGATTGCGGAAGGAATGTCATAGCTAATGGTCATCAATACAATTAAGTATTCGACTTATTTTGTTATTGCCACAGTGATAGTATAAAGTTATAAGTAATATGTAACTTCGAATATATAACAATAATGCGGAAGTTTTGCCATTGTGATAGTATCAAGCAAATAGTCTATATAGATTTTCCCATGAGGGATTGCGAATGGATTGTCATAGCGAATGGTCGTCAATACAATTAAGTATTTGACTTGTTGTGTTATTGCCACAGTGATAGTATATAGTTATAAGTAATATGTAACTTCGAATATATAAAAATACTGCGGAAGTTTTGCCATAGTTTTACCATATTTAGCGAATTGTCTATATAGATTTTCCCATGAGGGATTGGGGAAGGATTGTCATAGCGAATGGTCGTCAATACAATTAAGTATTCGACTTGTTGTGTTATTGCCACAAGGATAATATATAGTTATAAGTAATATGTAACTTCGAATATATAACAATACTGCGGAACGATTGCCTTAGTGATAGTATCAAGCGAATTGTCTATTTAGATTTTCGCACGAGGAATTGCGGAAGGATTGACATAGCGAATGGTCATCAATACAATTAAGTATTCGACTTATTTTGTTATTGCCACAGTGATAGTATATAGTTATAAGTAATATGTAACTTCGAATATATAACAATAATGCGGAAGTTTTGCCATAGTGATAGTATCAAGCAAATAGTCTATATAGATTTTCGCATGAGGGATTGCGGAAGGATTGCCACAGCGAATGGTCATCAATACAATTAAGTATTCGACTTATTGTGTTATTGCCACAGTGATAGTATATAGTTATAAATAATATGTAACTTCGAATATATAACAATACTGCGGAACGATTGCCTTAGTGATAGTATCAAGCGAATTGTCTATTTAGATTTTCGCACGAGGAATTGCGGAAGGATTGTCATAGCGAATGGTCATCAATACAATTAATTGTTCGACTTATTTTGTTATTGCCACAGTGATAGTATATAGTTATAAGTAATATGTAACTTCGAATATATAACAATACTGCGGAAGTTTTGCCATAGTGATAGTATCAAGCAAATAGTCTATATAGATTTTTCCATGAGAGATTGCCTAATGATTGTCATAGCGAATGGTCATCAATACAATTAAGTATTCGACTTTATGGTTATAGTCACAGTAATAGTATATAGTTATAAGTAATATGTAACTTCGAATATATAACAATACTGCGGAAGTTTTGCCATAGTGATAGTATTTAGCGAATTGTCTATATAGATTTTCCCATGAGGGATTGCGAATGGATTGTCATAGCGAATGGTCGTCAATACAATGAAGTATTTGACTTGTTGTGTTATTGCCACAGTGATAGTATATAGTTATAAGTAATATGTAACTTCGAATATATAAAAATACTGCGGAAGTTTTGCCATAGTTTTACCATATTTAGCGAATTGTCTATATAGATTTTCCCATGAGGGATTGCGGAAGGATTGTCATAGCGAATGGTCGTCAATACAATTAAGTATTCGACTTGTTGTGTTATTACCACAAGGATAATATATAGTTATAAGTAATATGTAACTTCGAATATATAACAATACTGCGGAACGATTGCCTTAGTGATAGTATCAAGCGAATTGTCTATTTAGATTTTCGCACGAGGAATTGCGGAAGGATTGTCATAGCGAATGGTCATCAATACAATTAATTATTCGACTTGTTGTGTTATTGCCACAGTGATAGTATATAGTTATAAGTAATATGTAACTTCGAGTATATAACAATACTGCGGAAGTTTTGCCATAGTGATAGTATCAAGCAAATAGTCTATATAGATTTTTCCATGAGAGATTGCGGAAGGATTGTCATATCGAATGGCCATCAATACAATTATGTATTCGACTTGTTGTGTTATTGCCACAGTAATAGTATATTGTTATAAGTAATATGTAACTTCGAATATATAACAATACTGCGGAAGTTTTGCCATAGTGATAGTATCAAGCAAATAGTCTATATAGATTTTTCCATAAGAGATTGCGGAAGGATTGTCATAGCGAATGGTCATCAATACAATTAAGTATTCGACTTATTTTGTTATTGCCACAGTGATAGTAAATAGTTATAAGTAATATGTAACTTCGAATATATAACAATAATGCGGAAGTTTTGCCATAGTGATAGTATCAAGCAAATAGTCTATATAGATTTTCGCATGAGGGATTGCGGAAGGATTGCCACAGCGAATGGTCATCAATACAATTAAGTATTCGACTTATTGTGTTATTGCCACAGTAATAGTATATAGTTATAAATAATATGTAACTTCGAATATATAACAATACTGCGGAACGATTGCCTTAGTGATAGTATCAAGCGAATTGTCTATTTAGATTTTCGCACGAGGAATTGTGGAAGGATTGTCATAGCGAATGGTCATCAATACAATTAATTGTTCGACTTATTTTGTTATTGCCACAGTGATAGTATATAGTTATAAGTAATATGTAACTTCGAATATATAACAATACTGCGGAAGTTTTGCCATAGTGATAGTATCAAGCAAATAGTCTATATAGATTTTTCCATGAGAGATTGCGGAATGATTGTCATAGCGAATGGTCATCAATACAATTAAGTATTCGACTTTATGGTTATTGTCACAGTAATAGTATATAGTTATAAGTAATATGTAACTTCGAATATATAACAATACTGCGGAAGTTTTGCCATAGTGATAGTATTTAGCGAATTGTCTATATAGATTTTCCCATGAGGGATTGCGAATGGATTGTCATAGCGAATGGTCGTCAATACAATTAAGTATTTGACTTGTTGTGTTATTGCCACAGTGATAGTATATAGTTATAAGTAATATGTAACTTCGAATATATAAAAATACTGCGGAAGTTTTGCCATAGTTTTACCATATTTAGCGAATTGTCTATATAGATTTTCCCATGAGGGATTGCGGAAGGATTGTCATAGCGAATGGTCGTCAATACAATTAAGTATTCGACTTGTTGTGTTATTACCACAAGGATAATATATAGTTATAAGTAATATGTAACTTCGAATATATAACAATACTGCGGAAGTTTTGCCATAGTGATAGTATTTAGCGAATTGTCTATATAGATTTTCCCATGAGGGATTGCGAATGGATTGTCATAGCGAATGGTCGTCAATACAATTAAGTATTCGACTTGTTGTGTTATTGCCACAGTGATAGTATATAGTTATAAGTAATATGTAACTTCGAATATATAACAATACTGCGGAACGATTGCCTTAGTGATAGTATTAAGCGAATTGTCTATTTAGATTTTCGCACGAGGAATTGTGGAAGGATTGTCATAGCGAATGGTCATCAATACAATTAATTATTCGACTTATTTTGTTATTGCCACAGTGATAGTATATAGTTATAAGTAATATGTAACTTCGAATATATAACAATACTGCGGAAGTTTTGCCATAGTGATAGTATCAAGCAAATAGTCTATATAGATTTTTCCATGAGAGATTGCGGAATGATTGTCATAGCGAATGGTCATCAATACAATTAAGTATTCGACTTGTATGGTTATTGTCACAGTGATAGTATATAGTTATAAGTAATATGTAACTTCGAATATATAACAATACTGCGGAAGTTTTGCCATAGTGATAGTATTTAGCGAATTGTCTATATAGATTTTCCCATGAGGGATTGCGAATGGATTGTCATAGCGAATGGTCGTCAATACAATTAAGTATTCGACTTGTTGTGTTATTGCCACAGTGATAGTATATAGTTATAAGTAATATGTAACTTCGAATATATAACAATACTGCGGAACGATTGCCTTAGTGATAGTATCAAGCGAATTGTCTATTTAGATTTTCGCACGAGGAATTGTGGAAGGATTGTCATAGCGAATGGTCATCAATACAATTAATTATTCGACTTATTTTGTTATTGCCACAGTGATAGTATATAGTTATAAGTAATATGTAACTTCGAATATATAACAATACTGCGGAAGTTTTGCCATAGTGATAGTATCAAGCAAATAGTCTATATAGATTTTTCCATGAGAGATTGCGGAATGATTGTCATAGCGAATGGTCATCAATACAATTAAGTATTCGACTTGTATGGTTATTGTCACAGTGATAGTATATAGTTATAAGTAATATGTAACTTCGAATATATAACAATATTGCGGAAGTTTTGCTATAGTGATAGTATTTAGCGAATTGTCTATATAGATTTGCCCATGAGGGATTGCGGAAGGATTGTCATAGTGAATGGTCGTCAATACAATTAAGTATTCGACTTGTTGTGTTATTACCACAAGGATAATATATAGTTATAAGTAATATGTAACTTTGAATATATAACAATACTGCGGAACGATTGCCTTAGTGATAGTATCAAGCAAATTGTCTATTTAGATTTTCGCACGAGGAATTGCGGAAGGATTGTCATAGCGAATGGTCATCAATACAATTAAGTATTCGACTTATTTTGTTATTGCCACAGTGATAGTATATTGTTATAAGTAATATGTAACTTCGAATATATAACAATACTGCGGAAGTTTTGCCATAGTGATAGTATATAGTGAATTGTCTATAGTGAATTTCCCATGAGGGATTGCGGAAGGATTGTCATAGCTAATGGTTATCAATACAATTAAGTATTCGACTTGTTGTGTTACTGCCACAGTGATAGTATATTGTTATAAGTAATATGTAACTTCGAATATATAACAACACTGCGGAAGTTTTGCCATAGTAATAGTATTTAGCGAATTGTCTATAGTGAATTTCCCATGAGGGATTGTGGAAGGATTGTCATAGCCAATGGTCATTAATACAATTAAGTATTCGACATATTGTGTTATTGGCACAGTGATAGTATATAGTTATAAGTAATATGTAACTTCGAATATATAACATTATTGCGGAACGATTGGCTTAGTGATAGTAGCAAGCGAATTGTCTATTTAGATTTTCGCACGAGGAATTGCGAAAGGATTGTCATAGCCAATGGTCATCAATACAATTAAGTATTCGACTTATTTTGTTATTGCCACAGTGATAGTATATAGTTATAAGTAATATGTAACTTCGAATATATAACAATACTGCGGAAGTTTTGCCATAATGATAGTATCAAGCAAATAGTCTATATAGATTTTTCCATGAGATATTGCGGAAGGATTGTCATAGCTAATGGTCATCAATACAATTAAGTATTCGACTTGTTGTGTTACTGCCACAGTGATAGTATATAGTTATAAGTAATATGTAACTTCGAATATATAACAACACTGCGGAAGTTTTGCCATAGTAATAGTATTTAGCGAATTGTCTATAGTGAATTTCCCATGAGGGATTGTGGAAGGACTGTCATAGCCAATGGTCATTAATACAATTAAGTATTCGACTTGTTGTGTTATTGGCACAGTGATAGTATATAGTTATAAGTAATATGTAACTTCAAATATATAACATTATTGCGGAACGATTGGCTTAGTGATAGTATCAAGCGAATTGTCTATTTAGATTTTCGCACGAGGAATTGCGGAAGGATTGTCATAGCCAATGGTCATCAATACAATTAAGTATTCGACTTGTTGGGTTATTGCCACAGTGATAGTATATAGTTATAAGTAATATGTAACTTCGAATATATAACATTATTGCGGAACGATTGGCTTAGTGATAGTATCAAGCGAATTGTCTATTTAGATTTTCGCACGAGGAATTGCGAAAGGATTGTCATAGCCAATGGTCATCAATACAATTAAGTATTCGATCTGTTGTGTTATTGCCACAGTGATAGTATATAGTTATAAGTATTATGTAACTTCGAATATATAACAATACTGCGGAAGTTTGGCCATAGTGATAGTATCAAGCAAATAGTCTATATAGATTTTTCCATGAGATATTGCGGAAGGATTGTCATAGCTAATGGTCATCAATACAATTAAGTATTCGACTTGTTGTGTTACTGCCACAGTGATAGTATATAGTTATAAGTAATATGTAACTTCGAATATATAACAACACTGCGGAAGTTTTGCCATAGTAATAGTATTTAGCGAATTGTCTATAGTGAATTTCCCATGAGGGATTGTGGAAGGATTGTCATAGCCAATGGTCATTAATACAATTAAGTATTCGACTTTTTGTGTTATTGGCACAGTGATAGTATATAGTTATAAGTAATATGTAACTTCGAATATATAACATTATTGCGGAACGATTGGCTTAGTGATAGTATCAAGCGAATTGTCTATTTAGATTTTCGCACGAGGAATTGCGGAAGGATTGTCATAGCCAATGGTCATCAATACAATTAAGTATTCGACTTGTTGGGTTATTGCCACAGTGATAGTATATAGTTATAAGTAATATGTAACTTCGAATATATAACATTATTGCGGAACGATTGGCTTAGTGATAGTATCAAGCGAATTGTCTATTTAGATTTTCGCACGAGGAATTGCGGAAGGATTGCCATAGCGAATGGTCATCAATACAATTAAGTATTTGACTTATTGTGTTATTGCCACAGTGATAGTATATAGTTATAAGTCATTTGTAACTTCGAATATATAACAATACTGCGGAAGTTTTCCCATAGTGATAGTATTTAGCGAATTGTCTATAGTGAATTTCCTATGAGGGATTGCGGAAGGAATGTCATAGCCAATGGTCATCAACACAATTAAGTATTCGACTTGTTGTGTTATTGCACAGTGATAGTATATAGTTATAAGTAATATGTAGCTTCGAATATATAACAACACTGCGGAAGTTTTGCCATAGTGATAGTATTTAGCGAATTGTCTATAGTGAATTTCCCATGAGGGATTGTGGAAGGATTGTCATAGCCAATGGTCATTAATACAATTAAGTATTCGACTTGTTGTGTTATTGGCACAGTGATAGTATATAGTTATAAGTAATATGTAACTTCGAATATATAACATTATTGCGGAACGATTGGCTTAGTGATAGTATCAAACAAATTGTCTGTATAGATTTTCCCATGAGGAATTGCGGAAGGATTGCCATAGCGAAT
This sequence comes from Ptychoptera contaminata, assembly GCA_963942525.1. NCBI lineage: Eukaryota > Metazoa > Arthropoda > Insecta > Diptera > Ptychopteridae > Ptychoptera > Ptychoptera contaminata. The sequence continues at coordinate 10,320,613 of OZ012639.1, forward strand.
GGTCATCAATACAATTAAGTATTCGACTTATTGTGTTATTGCCACAGCGATAGTATATAGTTATAAGTCATTTGAAACTTCGAATATATAACATTATTGCGGAACGATTGGCTTAGTGATAGTATCAAACAAATTGTCTGTATAGATTTTCCCATGAGGAATTGCGGAAGGATTGCCATAGCGAATGGTCATCAATACAATTAAGTATTCGACTTATTGTGTTATTGCCACAGCGATAGTATATAGTTATAAGTCATTTGAAACTTCGAATATATAACAACACTGCGGAAGTTTTGCCATAGTGATAGTATTTAGCGAATTGTCTATAGTGAATTTCCCATGAGGGATTGTGGAAGGATTGTCATAGCCAATGGTCATTAATACAATTAAGTATTCGACTTGTTGTGTTATTGGCACAGTGATAGTATATAGTTATAAGTAATATGTAACTTCGAATATATAACATTATTGCGGAACGATTGGCTTAGTGATAGTATCAAACAAATTGTCTGTATAGATTTTCCCATGAGGAATTGCGGAAGGATTGCCATAGCGAATGGTCATCAATACAATTAAGTATTCGACTTATTGTGTTATTGCCACAGCGATAGTATATAGTTATAAGTCATTTGAAACTTCGAATATATAACAATACTGCGGAAGTTTTCCCATAGTGATAGTATTTAGCGAATTGTCTATAGTGAATTTCCTATGAGGGATTGCGGAAGGAATGTCATAGCTAATGGTCATCAATACAATTAAGTATTCGACTTATTTTGTTATTGCCACAGTGATAGTATATAGTTATAAGTAATATGCAACTTCGAATATATAACAATAATGCGGAAGTTTTGCCATTGTGATAGTATCAAGCAAATAGTCTATATAGATTTTCGCATGAGGGATTGCGGAAGGATTGCCACAGCGAATGGTCATCAATACAATTAAGTATTCGACTTGTTGTGTTATTGCCACAGTGATAGTATATAGTTATAAGTAATATGTAACTTCGAATATATAACAATACTGCGGAACGATTGCCTTAGTGATAGTATCAAGCGAATTGTCTATTTAGATTTTCGCGCGAGGAATTGCGGAAGGATTGTCATAGCGAATGGTCATCAATACAATTAAGTATTCGACTTATTGTGTTATTGCCACAGTGATAGTATATAGTTATAAGTCATTTGTAACTTCGAATATATAACAATACTGAGGAAGTTTTCCCATAGTGATAGTATTTAGCGAATTGTCTATAGTGAATTTCCTATGAGGGATTGCGGAAGGAATGTCATAGCTAATGGTCATCAATACAATTAAGTATTCGACTTATTTTGTTATTGCCACAGTGATAGTATATAGTTATAAGTAATATGCAACTTCGAATATATAACAATAATGCGGAAGTTTTGCCATTGTGATAGTATCAAGCAAATAGTCTATATAGATTTTCGCATGAGGGATTGCGGAAGGATTGCCACAGCGAATGGTCATCAATACAATTAAGTATTCGACTTGTTGTGTTATTGCCACAGTGATAGTATATAGTTATAAGTAATATGTAACTTCGAATATATAACAATACTGCGGAACGATTGCCTTAGTGATAGTATCAAACGAATTGTCTATTTAGATTTTCGCGCGAGGAATTGCGGAAGGATTGTCATAGCGAATGGTCATCAATGGTCTTATTGTGTTATTGCCACAGTGATAGTATATAGTTATAAGTCATTTGTAACTTCGAATATATAACAATACTGCGGAAGTTTTCCCATAGTGATAGTATTTAGCGAATTGTCTATAGTGAATTTCCTATGAGGGATTGCGGAAGGAATGTCATAGCTAATGGTCATCAATACAATTAAGTATTCGACTTATTTTGTTATTGCCACAGTGATAGTATATAGTTATAAGTAATATGTAACTTCGAATATATAACAATAATGCGGAAGTTTTGCCATAGTGATAGTATCAAGCAAATAGTCTATATAGATTTTCGCATGAGGGATTGCGGAAGGATTGTCATAGAGAATGGTCATCAATACAATTAAGTATTCGACTTATTGTGTTATTGCCACAGTGATAGTATATAGTTATAAATAATATGTAACTTCGAATATATAACAATACTGCAAAACGATTGCCTTAGTGATAGTATCAAGCGAATTGTCTATTTAGATTTTCGCACGAGGAATTGCGGAAGGATTGTCATAGCGAATGGTCATCAATACAATTAAGTATTCGACTTGTATGGTTATTGTCACAGTAATAGTATATAGTTATAAGTAATATGTAACTTCGAATATATAAAAATACTGCGGAAGTTTTGCCATAGTTTTACCATATTTAGCGAATTGTCTATATAGATTTTCCCATGAGGGATTGCGGAAGGATTGTCATAACGAATGGTCGTCAATACAATTAAGTATTCGACTTGTTGTGTTATTGCTACAAGGATAATATATAGTTATAAGTAATATGTAACTTCGAATATATAACAATACTGCGGAACGATTGCCTTAGTGATAGTATCAAGCGAATTGTCTATTTAGATTTTCGCACGAGGAATTGCGGAAGGATTGACATAGCGAATGGTCATCAATACAATTAAGTATTCGACTTATTTTGTTATTGCCACAGTGATAGTATATAGTTATAAGTAATATGTAACTTCGAATATATAACAATAATGCGGAAGTTTTGCCATAGTGATAGTATCAAGCAAATAGTCTATATAGATTTTCGCATGAGGGATTGCGGAAGGATTGTCATAGAGAATGGTCATCAATACAATTAAGTATTCGACTTATTGTGTTATTGCCACAGTGATAGTATATAGTTATAAATAATATTTAACTTCGAATATATAACAATACTGCGGAACGATTGCCTTAGTGATAGTATCAAGCGAATTGTCTATTTAGATTTTCGCACGAGGAATTGCGGAAGGATTGTCATAGCGAATGGTCATCAATACAATTAATTGTTCGACTTATTTTGTTATTGCCACAGTGATAGTATATAGTTATAAGTAATATGTAACTTCGAATATATAACAATACTGCGGAAGTTTTGCCATAGTGATAGTATCAAGCAAATAGTCTATATAGATTTTTCCATGAGAGATTGCGGAATGATTGTCATAGCGAATGGTCATCAATACAATTAAGTATTCGACTTTATGGTTATTGTCACAGTAATAGTATATAGTTATAAGTAATATGTAACTTCGAATATATAACAATACTGCGGAAGTTTTGCCATAGTGATAGTATTTAGCGAATTGTCTATATAGATTTTCCCATGAGGGATTGCGAATGGATTGTCATAGCGAATGGTCGTCAATACAATTAAGTATTTGACTTGTTGTGTTATTGCCACAAGGATAATATATAGTTATAAGTAATATGTAACTTCGAATATATAACAATACTGCGGAACGATTGCCATAGTGATAGTATCAAGCGAATTGTCTATTTAGATTTTCGCACGAGGAATTGCGGAAGGATTGTCATAGCGAATGGTCATCAATACAATTAAGTATTCGACTTATTTTTTTATTGCCACAGTGATAGTATATAGTTATAAGTATTATGTAACTTCGAATATATAACAATACTGCGGAAGTTTTGCCATAGTGATAGTATCAAGCAAATAGTCTATATAGATTATTCCATGAGAGATTGCGGAAGGATTGTCATAGAGAATGGTCATCAATACAATTAAGTATTCGACTTGTATGGTTATTATCACAGTAATAGTATATAGTTATAAGTAATATGTAACTTCGAATATATAACAATATTGCGGAAGTTTTGCTATAGTGATAGTATTTAGCGAATTGTCTATATAGATTTGCCCATGAGGGATTGCGGAAGGATTGTCATAGTGAATGGTCGTCAATACAATTAAGTATTCGACTTGTTGTGTTATTACCACAAGGATAATATATAGTTATAAGTAATATGTAACTTCGAATATATAACAATACTGCGGAACGATTGCCTTAGTGATAGTATCAAGCAAATTGTCTATTTAGATTTTCGCACGAGGAATTGCGGAAGGATTGTCATAGCGAATGGTCATCAATACAATTAAGTATTCGACTTATTTTGTTATTGCCACAGTGATAGTATATTGTTATAAGTAATATGTAACTTCGAATATATAACAATACTGCGGAAGTTTTGCCATAGTGATAGTATATAGTGAATTGTCTATAGTGAATTTCCCATGAGGGTTTGCGGAAGGATTGTCATAGCTAATGGTCATCAATACAATTAAGTATTCGACTTGTTGTGTTACTGCCACAGTGATAGTATATTGTTATAAGTAATATGTAACTTCGAATATATAACAACACTGCGGAAGTTTTGCCATAGTAATAGTATTTAGCGAATTGTCTATAGTGAATTTCCCATGAGGGATTGTGGAAGGATTGTCATAGCCAATGGTCATTAATACAATTAAGTATTCGACTTGTTGTGTTATTGGCACAGTGATAGTATATAGTTATAAGTAATATGTAACTTCGAATATATAACATTATTGCGGAACGATTGGCTTAGTGATAGTAGCAAGCGAATTGTCTATTTAGATTTTCGCACGAGGAATTGCGAAAGGATTGTCATAGCCAATGGTCATCAATACAATTAAGTATTCGACTTATTTTGTTATTGCCACAGTGATAGTATATAGTTATAAGTAATATGTAACTTCGAATATATAACAATACTGCGGAAGTTTTGCCATAATGATAGTATCAAGCAAATAGTCTATATAGATTTTTCCATGAGATATTGCGGAAGGATTGTCATAGCTAATGGTCATCAATACAATTAAGTATTCGACTTGTTGTGTTACTGCCACACTGATAGTATATAGTTATAAGTAATATGTAACTTCGAATATATAACAATACTGCGGAACGATTGCCTTAGTGATAGTATCAAGCGAATTGTCTATTTAGATTTTCGCACGAGGAATTGCGGAAGGATTGTCATAGCGAATGGTCATCAATACAATTAATTGTTCGACTTATTTTGTTATTGCCACAGTGATAGTATATAGTTATAAGTAATATGTAACTTCGAATATATAACAATACTGCGGAAGTTTTGCCATAGTGATAGTATCAAGCAAATAGTCTATATAGATTTTTCCATGAGAGATTGCGGAAGGATTGTCATAGCGAATGGTCATCAATACAATTAAGTATTCGACTTTATGGTTATTGTCACAGTAATAGTATATAGTTATAAGTAATATGTAACTTCGAATATATAACAATACTGCGGAAGTTTTGCCATAGTGATAGTATTTAGCGAATTGTCTATATAGATTTTCCCATGAGGGATAGCGAATGGATTGTCATAGCGAATGGTCGTCAATACAATTAAGTATTTGACTTGTTGTGTTATTGCCACAGTGATAGTATATAGTTATAAGTAATATGTAACTTCGAATATATAAAAATACTGCGGAAGTTTTGCCATAGTTTTACCATATTTGGCGAATTGTCTATATAGATTTTCCCATGAGGGATTGCGGAAGGATTGTCATAGCGAATGGTCGTCAATACAATTAAGTATTCGACTTGTTGTGTTATTGCCACAAGGATAATATATAGTTATAAGTAATATGTAACTTCGAATATATAACAATACTGCGGAACGATTGCCTTAGTGATAGTATCAAGCGAATTGTCTATTTAGATTTTCGCACAAGGAATTGCGGAAGGATTGTCATAGCGAATGGTCATCAATACAATTAATTATTCGACTTGTTGTGTTATTGCCACAGTGATAGAACATAGTTATAAGTAATATGTAACTTCGAGTATATAACAATACTGCGGAACGATTGCCTTAGTGATAGTATCAAGCGAATTGTCTATTTAGATTTTCGCATGAGGAATTGCGGAAGGATTGTCATAGCGAATGGTCATCAATACAATTAAGTATTCGACTTGTTGGGTTATTGCCACAGTGATAGTATATAGTTATAAGTAATATGTAACTTCGAATATATAACAATACTGCGGAAGTTTTGCCATAGTGATAGTATCAAGCAAATAGTCTATATTGATTTTTCCATGAATGATTGCGGAATGATTGTCATAGAGAATGGTCATCAATACAATTAAGTATTCGACTTGTATGGTTATTGTCACAGTAATAGTATATAGTTATAAGTAATATGTAACTTCGAATATATAACAATACTGCGGAAGTTTTGCCATAGTGATAGTATTTAGCGAATTGTCTATATAGATTTTCCCATGAGGGATTGCGAATGGATTGTCATAGCGAATGGTCGTCAATACAATTAAGTATTCGACTTGTTGTGTTATTGCCACAGTGATAGTATATAGTTATAAGTAATATGTAACTTCGAATATATAACAATACTGCGGAACGATTGCCTTAGTGATAGTATCAAGCGAATTGTCTATTTAGATTTTCGCACGAGGAATTGTGGAAGGATTGTCATAGCGAATGGTCATCAATACAATTAATTATTCGACTTATTTTGTTATTGCCACAGTGATAGTATATAGTTATAAGTAATATGTAACTTCGAATATATAACAATACTGCGGAAGTTTTGCCATAGTGATAGTATCAAGCATATAGTCTATATAGATTTTTCCATGAGAGATTGCGGAATGATTGTCATAGCGAATGGTCATCAATACAATTAAGTATTCGACTTGTATGGTTATTGTCACAGTGATAGTATATAGTTATAAGTAATATGTAACTTCGAATATATAACAATACTGCGGAAGTTTTGCCATAGTGATAGTATCAAGCGAATTGTCTATATAGATTTTCCCATGAGGGATTGCGAATGGATTGTCATAGCGAATGGTCGTCAATACAATTAAGTATTTGACTTGTTGTGTTATTGCCACAAGGATAATATATAGTTATAAGTAATATGTAACTTCGAATATATAACAATACTGCGAAACGATTGCCATAGTGATAGTATCAAGCGAATTGTCTATTTAGATTTTCGCACGAGGAATTGCGGAAGGATTGTCATAGCGAATGGTCATCAATACAATTAAGTATTCGACTTATTTTTTTATTGCCACAGTGATAGTATATAGTTATAAGTATTATGTAACTTCGAATATATAACAATACTGCGGAAGTTTTGCCATAGTGATAGTATCAAGCAAATAGTCTATATAGATTTTTCCATGAGAGATTGCGGAAGGATTGTCATAGAGAATGGTCATCAATACAATTAAGTATTCGACTTGTTGTGTTATTACCACAAGGATAATATATAGTTATAAGTAATATGTAACTTCGAATATATAACAATACTGCGGAACGATTGCCTTAGTGATAGTATCAAGCAAATTGTCTATTTAGATTTTCGCATGAGGAATTGCGGAAGGATTGTCATAGCGAATGGTCATCAATACAATTAAGTATTCGACTTATTTTGTTATTGCCACAGTGATAGTATATTGTTATAAGTAATATGTAACTTCGAATATATAACAATACTGCGGAAGTTTTGCCATAGTGATAGTATATAGTGAATTGTCTATAGTGAATTTCCCATGAGGGATTGCGGAAGGATTGTCATAGCTAATGGTTATCAATACAATTAAGTATTCGACTTGTTGTGTTACTGCCACAGTGATAGTATATTGTTATAAGTAATATGTAACTTCGAATATATAACAACACTGCGGAAGTTTTGCCATAGTAATAGTATTTAGCGAATTGTCTATAGTGAATTTCCCATGAGGGATTGTGGAAGGATTGTCATAGCCAATGGTCATTAATACAATTAAGTATTCAACATATTGTGTTATTGGCACAGTGATAGTATATAGTTATAAGTAATATGTAACTTCGAATATATAACATTATTGCGGAACGATTGGCTTAGTGATAGTAGCAAGCGAATTGTCTATTTAGATTTTCGCACGAGGAATTGCGAAAGGATTGTCATAGTCAATGGTCATCAATACAATTAAGTATTCGACTTATTTTGTTATTGCCACAGTGATAGTATATAGTTATAAGTAATATGTAACTTCGAATATATAACAATACTGCGGAAGTTTTGCCATAATGATAGTATCAAGCAAATAGTCTATATAGATTTTTCCATGAGATATTGCGGAAGGATTGTCATAGCTAATGGTCATCAATACAATTAAGTATTCGACTTGTTGTGTTACTGCCACAGTGATAGTATATAGTTATAAGTAATATGTAACTTCGAATATATAACAACACTGCGGAAGTTTTGCCATAGTAATAGTATTTAGCGAATTGTCTATAGTGAATTTCCCATGAGGGATTGTGGAAAGATTGTCATAGCCAATGGTCATTAATACAATTAAGTATTCGACTTGTTGCGTTATTGGCACAGTGATAGTATATAGTTATAAGTAATATGTAACTTCGAATATATAACAACACTGCGGAAGTTTTGCCATAGTAATATTATTTAGCGAATTGTCTATAGTGAATTTCCCATGAGGGATTGTGGAAGGATTGTCATAGCCAATGGTCATTAATACAATTAAGTATTCGACTTGTTGTGTTATTGGCACAGTGATAGTATATAGTTATAAGTAATATGTAACTTCGAATATATAACATTATTGCGGAACGATTGGCTTAGTGATAGTATCAAGCGAATTGTCTATTTAGATTTTCGCACGAGGAATTGCGGAAGGATTGTCATAGCCAATGGTCATCAATACAATTAAGTATTCGACTTGTTGGGTTATTGCCACAGTGATAGTATATAGTTATAAGTAATATGTAACTTCGAATATATAACATTATTGCGGAACGATTGGCTTAGTGATAGTATCAAGCGAATTGTCTATTTAGATTTTCGCACGAGGAATTGCGGAAGGATTGCCATAGCGAATGGTCATCAATACAATTAAGTATTTGACTTATTGTGTTATTGCCACAGTGATAGTATATAGTTATAAGTCATTTGTAACCTCGAATATATAACAATACTGCGGAAGTTTTGCCATAGTGATAGTATTTAGCGAATTGTCTATAGTGAATTTCCCATGAGGGATTGTGGAAGGATTGTCATAGCCAATGGTCATTAATACAATTAAGTATTCGACTTGTTGTGTTATTGGCACAGTGATAGTATATAGTTATAAGTAATATGTAACTTCGAATATATAACATTATTGCGGAACGATTGGCTTAGTGATAGTATCAAACAAATTGTCTGTATAGATTTTCCCATGAGGAATTGCGGAAGGATTGCCATAGCGAATGGTCATCAATACAATTAAGTATTCGACTTATTGTGTTATTGCCACAGTGATAGTATATAGTTATAAGTCATTTGTAACTTCGAATATATAACAATACTGCGGAAGTTTTCCCATAGTGATAGTATTTAGCGAATTGTCTATAGTGAATTTCCTATGAGGGATTGCGGAAGGAATGTCATAGCTAATGGTCATCAATACAATTAAGTATTCGACTTATTTTGTTAATGCCACAGTGATAGTATATAGTTATAAGTAATATGTAACTTCGAATATATAACAATAATGCGGAAGTTTTGCCATTGTGATAGTATCAAGCAAATAGTTTATATAGATTTTCGCATGAGGGATTGCGGAAGGATTGCCACAGCGAATGGTCATCAATACAATTAAGTATTCGACTTGTTGTGTTATTGCCACAGTGATAGTATATAGTTATAAGTAATATGTAACTTCGAATATATAACAATACTGCGGAACGATTGCCTTAGTGATAGTATCAAGCGAATTGTCTATTTAGATTTTCGCGCGAGGAATTGCGGAAGGATTGTCATAGCGAATGGTCATCAATACAATTAAGTATTCGACTTATTGTGCTATTGCCACAGTGATAGTATATAGTTATAAGTCATTTGTAACTTCGAATATATAACAATACTGCGGAAGTTTTGCCATAGTGATAGTATTTAGCGAATTGTCTATAGTGAATTTCCTATGAGGGATTGCGGAAGGAATGTCATAGCTAATGGTCATCAATACAATTAAGTATTCGACTTATTTTGTTATTGCCACAGTGATAGTATATAGTTATAAGTAATATGTAACTTCGAATATATAACAATACTGCGGAAGTTTTGCCATAGTGATAGTATCAAGCGAATTGTCTATACTGAATTTCATATGAGGGATTGCGGAAGGATTGTCATAGCGAATGGTCATTAATACAATTAAATATTCGACTTGTTGGGTTATTGCCACAGTGATAGTATATAGTTATAAGTAATATGTAACTTCGAATATATAACATTACTGCCGAAGTTTTGCCATAGTGATAGTATCAAGCGAATTGTCTATACTGAATTTCCCATGAGGGATTGCGGAAGGATTGTCATAGCGAATGGTCATTAATACAATTAAGTATTCGACTTGTTGTGTTACTGCCACAGTGATAGTATATAGTTATAAGTAAAATGTAACTTCGAATATATAACAATACTGCGGAAGTTTCGCCATAGTGATAGTATTTACCAAATTGTCTATAGTGAATTCCCATGAGGGATTGCGAAAGGATTGTCATAGGTAATGGTTATCAATACAATTAAGTATTCAACTTGTTGTGTTATTGCCACAGTGACAGTATATAGTTATAAGTAATATGTAACTTCGAATATATAACATTACTGCCAAAGTTTTGCCGTAGTGATAGTATCAAGCGAATTGTCAATACTGAATTTCCCATGAGGGATTGCGGAAGGATTGTCATAGCGAATGGTCATCAATACAATAAAGTATTCGACTTGTTGTGATATTGTCACAGTGATAGTATATAGTTATAAGTAATATGTAACTTCGAATATATAACGTTATTGCGAAATTATTGCCATAGTGATAGTATTTACCAAATTGTCTATAGTGAATTTCCCATGAGTGATTGCGAAAGGATTGTCATAGCTAATGGTTATCAATACAATTAAGTATTCGACTTGTTGTGTTATTGCCACAATGATAGTATATAGTTATAAGTAATATGTAACTTCGAATATATAAGAATACTGCGGAACGATTGCCTTAGTGATAGTATCAAGCGAATTGTCTATACTGAATTTCATATGAGGGATTGCGGAAGGATTGTCATAGCGAATGGTCATTAATACAATTAAATATTCGACTTGTTGGGTTATTGCCACAGTGATAGTATATAGTTATAAGTAATATGTAACTTCGAATATATAACAATACTGCCGAAGTTTTGCCATAGTGATAGTATCAAGCGAATTGTCTATACTGAATTTCCCATGAGGGATTGCGGAAGGATTGTCATAGCGAATGGTCATTAATACAATTAAGTATTCGACTTGTTGTGTTACTGCCACAGTGATAGTATATAGTTATAAGTAAAATGTAACTTCGAATATATAACAATACTGCGGAAGTTTCGCCATAGTGATAGTATTTACCAAATTGTCTATAGTGAATTCCCATGAGGGATTGCGAAAGGATTGTCATAGGTAATGGTTATCAATACAATTAAGTATTCAACTTGTTGTGTTATTGCCACAGTGACAGTATATAGTTATAAGTAATATGTAACTTCGAATATATAACATTACTGCCAAAGTTTTGCCGTAGTGATAGTATCAAGCGAATTGTCAATACTGAATTTCCCATGAGGGATTGCGGAAGGATTGTCATAGCGAATGGTCATCAATACAATAAAGTATTCGACTTGTTGTGATATTGTCACAGTGATAGTATATAGTTATAAGTAATATGTAACTTCGAATATATAACGTTATTGCGAAATTATTGCCATAGTGATAGTATTTACCAAATTGTCTATAGTGAATTTCCCATGAGTGATTGCGAAAGGATTGTCATAGCTAATGGTTATCAATACAATTAAGTATTCGACTTGTTGTGTTATTGCCACAATGATAGTATATAGTTATAAGTAATATGTAACTTCGAATATATAAGAATACTGCGGAACGATTGCCTTAGTGATATTATCAAGCAAATTGTCTATAGTGAATTTCCCATGAGGGATTGCGGCAGGATTGCCACAGCAAATGGTCATCAATACAATTAAGTATTCGACTTGTTGTGTTATTGTCACATTGATAGGAGGTATATGGACCGATGATATGAGGTCTATAGTACCATGATATATGAAGGCAAGTCGATTGACTATGCTAGTAGGTATATGGACCGATGATATGAGGTCTATAGTACCATGATATATGAAGGCAAGTCGATTGACTATGAAGGCAAGTCGATTGACTATGCTAGTAGGTATATGGACCGATGATATGAGGTCTATAGTATATGAAGGCAAGTCGATTGACTATGAAGGTAAGTCGATTGACTATGCTAGTAGGTATATGGACCGATGATATGAGGTCTATAGTACCATGATATATGAAGGCAAGTCGATTGACTATGCTAGTAGGTATATGGACCGATGATATGAGGTCTATAGTATATGAAGGCAAGTCGATTGACTATGCTAGTAGGTATATGGACCGATGATATGAGGTCTATAGTACCATGATATATGAAGGCAAGCCGATTGACTATGAAGGCAAGTCGATTGACTATGCTAGTAGGTATATGGACCGATGATATGAGGTCTATAGTACCATATTATATGAAGGCAAGTCGATTGACTATGCTAGTAGGTATATGGACCGATGATATGAGGTCTATAGTACCATGATATATGAAGGCAAGTCGATTGACTATGAAGGCAAGTAGATTGACTATGCTAGTAGGTATATGGACCGATGATATGAGGTCTATAGTACCATGATATATGAAGGCAAGTCGATTGACTATGCTAGTAGGTATATGGACCGATGATATGAGGTCTATAGTACCATGATATATGAAGGCAAGTCGATTGACTATGCTAGTAGGTATATGGACCGATGATATGAGGTCTATAGTACCATGATATATGAAGGCAAGTCGATTGACTATGAAGGCAAGTCGATTAACTATGGTAGTCAACCATTCGAGGTCTGATTTCGATGGGTAGGTATATATACCTACTAAAGTATAGACACCAGGCCTCCTTAGTGTGTTTTTATATGAAAAGTGTGCATTTTCTAACCCTGCTAGACCACTTTCCTTATATAAGTTTTTATTCTGGTTAGAGGAAGGAGAGTAAAGACCGAGTATGATATACCATCATACTATCATCAAGCCAAGACCGAAAACCTATTGGCTTGATATATGATATATAGTATACTTACTTGGTAGGTCTATTGTATATCATAGTAGGTATAGTCGTCGACTATGAGGGCAAGTCGATTGACTATGAAGGCAAGTCGATTGACTATGAAGGCAAGTCGATTGACTATGAAGGCAAGTCGATTGACTATGCTAGTAGGTATATGGACCGATGATATGAGGTCTATAGTACCATGATATATGAAGGCAACTCGATTGACTATGCTAGTAGGTATATGGACCGATGATATGAGGTCTATAGTACCATGATATATGAAGGCAAGTCGATTGACTATGCTAGTAGGTATATGGACCGATGATATGAGGTCTATAGTATATGAAGGCAAGTCGATTGACTATGCTAGTAGGTATATTGACCGATGATATGAGGTCTATAGTACCATGATATATGAAGGCAAGTCGATTGACTATGCTAGTAGGTATATGGACCGATGATATGAGGTCTATAGTACCATGATATATGAAGGCAAGTCGATTGACTATGAAGGCAAGTCGATTAACTATGGTAATCAACCATTCGAGGTCTGATGTCGATGGGTAGGTATATATACCTACTAAAGTATAGACACCAGGCCTCGTTAGTGTGTTTTTATATGAAAAGTGTGCATTTTCTAACCCTGCGAGGCCACTTTCCTTATATAAGTTTTTTAATTTTAATAGTAAGAAGAGGTATAGATGATAAGGTCTATACTTCGATATATAGCTTTGATTCGTCTACCATACGAAAGTGATGGTAGTAAGAACTTGTGTATCGTGATAAATAATAAATATAATATATAAATAATATATAAATAATATATAAATATAATAAATATAATATATAGTATATATATGTATATACACCATATTGATATTAGCTGTTTGCGTATTGATTGGTAAAATATATGGAAATACCTTGGCATATAGTAAATAAATATACTCAAATATATAATATTGAGGTTAAATGTAAAAATACTATTCTGGTTGATCCTGCCAGTAGTTATATGCTTGTCTCAAAGATTAAGCCATGTATGTCTAAGTACAAGCTAAATTAAAGTGAAACCGCAAAAGGCTCATTATATCAGTTATGGTTTAATAGATTATCTAAATTTACTTGGATAACTGTGGTAATTCTAGAGCTAATACATGCAATAAAACACGAAACCTTACGGACGTGTGCTTTTATTAGATTGAAACCAATCGATCAGTTTACTGGTCGCTTGTTTTACATGAATCTGGATAACTTTGCTGATCGTATGGCCATTGTGCCGACGACATATCTTTCAAATGTCTGCCCTATCAACTATTGATGGTAATGTAGAGGACTACCATGGTTGCAACGGGTAACGGGGAATCAGGATTCGATTCCGGAGAGGGAGCCCGAGAAACGGCTACCACATCTAAGGAAGGCAGCAGGCGCGTAAATTACCCACTCCCGGCACGGGGAGGTAGTGACGAAAAATAACAATACAGGACTCATATCCGAGGCCCTGTAATTGGAATGAGTACACTTTAAATCCTTTAACAAGGAACAATTGGAGGGCAAGTCTGGTGCCAGCAGCCGCGGTAACTCCAGCTCCAATAGCGTATATTAAAGTTGTTGCGGTTAAAACGTTCGTAGTTGAACTTGTGTTTAGCACGAGTAGTAACCCGCGTAGTCGGTGTTGTACATCACTCCGTTGCTTAAACGTATTGCCGGTTGGTTGGTTAACGATGCACTAGCTTTTTGTTACATTCGTGTAGCAAAGAATTATCTGTATCGCCCATCCATTTAAGTAATTTCCTAATTCCTGGTTATTATTTTAAATCCATGAACAGTGCTCTTAATCGAGTGCTGCCGTGGACCGGTTCTATTACTTTGAACAAATTAAAGTGCTTAAAACAGGCTTTATGCTTAAATATTTAGTGCATGGGATAATGAAATAAGGTCTCTGTTCTATTTTGTAATTTGGTTTTTAGACTAAGAGGCAATGATTAATAGAAGCTGTTGGGGGATTAGTATTACTACGATAAAGGTGAAATTCTTGGACCGTAGAAAGATTAACTATTGCGAAAGCATTTGCCAAAGATGTTTTCATTAATCAAGAACGAAAGTTAGAGGTTCGAAGGCGATTAGATACCGCCCTAGTTCTAACCATAAACAATGTCAGCCAGCAATTGGATGTAGCTACTTAATATGGTTCATCCAATAACTTTCGGGAAACCAAAGCTTTTGGGCTCCGGGGGAAGTATGGTTGCAAAGCTGAAACTTAAAGGAATTGACGGAAGGGCACCACCAGGAGTGGAGCCTGCGGCTTAATTTGACTCAACACGGGAAAACTTACCAGGTCCGAACATAAATGAGTAAGACAGATTGATAGCTCTTTCTCGAATAAATGGGTGGTGGTGCATGGCCGTTCTTAGTTCGTGGAGTGATTTGTCTGGTTAATTCCGATAACGAACGAGACTCAAATATATTAAATAGATGCTGGCAGGAGTATAGCGCTGAAGCATTGCATACTGATTCATTTATACTTGTATTTATGTATTATGCTATGTGATGTGGAGTTATACCTGTTGGTTTGTCTTGATATATGTGAATAATCTAATGGTTAATTATATAAGGAGAGACACTTAGCTTCTTAAGTGGACAAATTGTGTCTAGCAATAATGAGATTGAGCAATAACAGGTCTGTGATGCCCTTAGATGTTCTGGGCTGCACGTGCGCTACAATGAGAGTTGCAATATGTTTCCTAGGCTGAGAGGTACGGGTAAACCTTTCAAATACTGTCTTACTAGGGATTGTAGACTGTAACTGTTTACATGAACCTGGAATTCCCAGTAAACGCGAGTCATAAGCTCGTATTGATTACGTCCCTGCCCTTTGTACACACCGCCCGTCGCTACTACCGATTGAATTATTTAGTGAGGTCTCCGGACGCGATCCCCGTGATACCTTGTGTATTGCGGTTGCTTCGCAGAAGTTGACCAAACTTGATTATTTAGAGGAAGTAAAAGTCGTAACAAGGTTTCCGTAGGTGAACCTGCGGAAGGATCATTATTGATTTAAACCTAATAAATATATAACCAAATTATACCACCATATTCATAGTTAAATATGAATATGATCGTCAAGTCGATATATGTTCTAATTATATTAGACATAAAGGTATTGAGATGCCACCATGCTATATGCATGATCGTATCTAGTCGATATATGTGTATATATGTGTAAATATATAACATAAAGGCATAGTCTCGTACAATATAATGTTTATTAACATATTTTATTAAAATTAATTACTATATTACCCTAAGCGGGGGATCACTTGGCTCATAGGTCATGTTAAGGTCTGATGTTAAGGCGCCAAAATATATGACTCATATAGATACCATGAAAGGCGTTGCTTGCTTAAAACAGCAAGACGGTGGACATGGAAGTTGTAATCCGCTCAGGAGTGTGTAACAACTCACCTGCCGAAGCAACTAGCCCTTAAAATGGATGGCGCTCAAGTCATATGCCTATACATCACCATTATAATAAATATTAATATATTTATTTTAAATATATTTTTATATTATAATGAGTAGGAGGGTACCATGGTGTGCGTTGAAGTGTTTGACGTAAGTCTGCATCAAGCCACCATTAGCGCAGATCTTGGTGGTAGTAGCAAATAATCGAATGAGACCTTGGAGGACTGACGTGGAGAAGGGTTTCGTGTGAACAGTGGTTGATCACGAGTTAGTCGGTCCTAAGCTTTAGGCGAAAGCCGAATTAAACAAAGTGTTTATAATAATAATAAAAATAATAACTTTGTTTGAGCGAAAGGGAATACGGTTCCGATTCCGTAACCTGTTGAGTATACGTTTGCAAATTTGGGTCCAATAGTGTATATATTTATATATATGCTTGAACTCATGCTGGTAACAGGAACAATCATAGAGAAACCGTCGAGGGGCACCGGAAGAGTTTTCTTTTCTGTTTTACAGTCATACCACCATGGAAGTCTTTCGCAGAGAGATATGGTGGATGGGCTGGTAGAGCATGGCATTTATTGCTGTGTCGGTGTACTCTTCTCGGACCTTGAAAATCTATGAAAGGGCTACGCAGATTCTCAACAGACCGTACCGATATCCGCAGCTGGTCTCCTAGGTTAAGAGCCTCTAGTCGATAGAATAATGTAGGTAAGGGAAGTCGGCAAATTAGATCCGTAACTTCGGGATAAGGATTGGCTCTGAAGATTGAGATGGCTCGGGCTTGATTGGGAAATAATACGCCTTGGCTATGAATGTGCTCGTTCTGATTTTTATGGTCAAACATAATTTCGGATAGTGGTCATTTTGGCTAGTATTATGGAACTTTCTTGCTATCTATTATATATTTTATTATTATATTATAGTAATATAATATAGTATATATATAATAAAACGACCATCAGATAACAATCAATTCAGAACTGGCACGGACCAGGGGAATCCGGCTGTCTAATTAAAACAAAGCATTGTGATGGCCCTAGCGGGTGTTGACACAATGTGATTTCTGCCCAGTGCTCTGAATGTCAACGTGAAGAAATTCAAGCAAGCGCGGGTAAACGGCGGGAGTAACTATGACTCTCTTAAGGTAGCCAAATGCCTCGTCATCTAATTAGTGACGCGCATGAATGGATTAACGAGATTCCTACTGTCCCTATCTACTCCCCCCAGGGGCAAGTATTAAGGATTAGTTATACTTGATTTACGTGCGATCATAAACAATTAAAAACGATTCAAAGCAACTCAAAACGAATATCCAAACGAGAAATTATTTATTATTTACAATCGATTATATCTTATTTTTAAATTGACATATTCACAAACGCACGATTTGAGAATCAAAAAAAATTGACAAAAGTTATCTTTACGATAAAAAGAATTTACCAAATAGAATACTTGTTACCCATCTGTGCACCTCTACGTGGTTGGGGGGAGGCAACGGCTTCGACCGGCAAACGCACAGTAACAGGCACAAGTAGCTAGTGACAGACAAGTGGAATACGAAACGTTACCATGAGTGCAACACCCAAGCGCGCACACGATAGTGAAGATGGCATAGACGGCACTGACCTACTCTCTAACAAGAGATTAAAGAAACATGGAACATCAATCAATGAGCTCCTTAACGAAGTAGTGTCGGAGTTGACGATGGTTAAGTCAAAAACCCTGACTATTTCTGTCCTCAACTCAGTCATCGAAAAAGTAGGGATGATTCGTGCGATTGTAGATGACATGCCATTCAAAAATGAAATTATGAAAGAACTTACGGATCTAAAAGATGCAGTCATGAACATGACTAAGACACCGACTTATGCTGAGGTAACTCAGCACGAACCAATGAATCTAGAACCAACAAATGCGGAGACAGCAAGCGAAATGCCCTTTACCACTGTTCGCAGTCGGAAGGGGAAAAGCAAAAAGAAGAAAACAGAAAAAGCTAAACAACAGCCTAAAATCAGGACAAGAACTCTTGGTGTTGTGACTATCACCACTGGCAATAAAAATATCAGTGGCGAAACCATTATGGCGAAATTGAAAGAAACGGTTAATCCAGCAGAAAAAGGGATGAAAGTGCAGAAGATCATCCAACAAGATACCGGCGTAAAGCTAGTCCTTGATTTGGAGGGATGCAAAGCACTTTCCGCAGACCAGGCACTCAAAGATGCAGGGTTGACGGTCACGGAGGCTCCAAAAAAGAGCCCAAAAATGATAATTTACGATGTGTCGACTGAATACTCAAAAGAAGATGTCGAGAATGGGTTGCGTAAGCAAAACAATCTCGTAGAAGGTTGCGACCTCACAGTCCGTACGGCTATTGGCAAAGGTAGAGAAGTACGTAACTGGGTGATCGAGGTGTCACCCGAAGTAAGAACTGCACTGCGGAAACGCGGAAGAGTTCATATACAATATAATAGTTGCCGAGTAAAAGATTTTGCATTGCCCACACAATGTTATAAATGTCAGAAATTCGGACACACGTCCAAACACTGTAAAAGCGAAAAAGACACATGCTCTCAATGTGGAGTAGATGGACACAACTACAAGTCGTGTCCAAAGAGCACTGAATCAAGATGTTGTGCAAATTGCACACGTGCGAGTAGACCAAGCAATCACAGCGTAAGCTCAAACAGATGTCCTATTTACAAAAAGGCCTGCGAAATAGAAAAACTAAACACTTATGCTTAGTTCTTCCACTAGTAATGCCAAAGTAGTAATAGGTCAGCTGAACATGATGCGGTCAAAAGCAGTGGGAGGTGAATACAAAAACATTGTGACCGAAAGAAATATAGGGTTATTCTGTATGACAGAACCTTACTCGAGTAATGGAAAGATAGGTGGCACCTCAGTTGCAACAAGAGTTGTAACAGGAACAGACAAAGATCCCCAAGCAGCCATTAGCTTCCATGCGAATGACATAGAAGTACTTAAACTATCACAATATTGTGATAAGCACTGCGTATGCGCAGAAGTCAGATCCCAGGTCGGAAAGTTCTACATTGTCAGTACTTACTTCCAATACAGTGATCCAATTGATATCCACATATCAAAACTGGATCGTATTGTTAGAAAGTTGAGAGGAAACCAGATTATCATAACTGGTGACTTCAATGCTCGAAGTACGGTATGGCATGATCGGATTACCGATGACAATGGAAAAGAAGTGGAGGACTTTATTGTCAGGAATAACCTCTACATTATAAATGAAGAGAACAACCCTGCAACATATAGTCACAACGGAGAGTCAAACATTGACCTAACCATCGCGACCGGGGGTATAATGAACAAGATTCGCAATTGGAGAGTTAATACCGAGTTGAGTACCAGTGACCATAGGACAATAACCTTCGAGATCCATAGTAGAGATACAATGGACCTTCATAGTGACCAAAATCAATCAAGATATGCATTGAGAAAAGCTAACTGGAATACTGTCATCGCCAGAGTATACGAACGATGGATGACGTTCGATAATACACCTAATATGGTTTCCACAGAAGATATAGACATCTTTACGGATAAAATAACTCATCAGTTGAACGAGGCATGCAAAGAAACGATTCCAAAACGAGGTGGACAACTAAGGGCCAGGGGCTGGTGGACACCAGAACTGACCCTGAAAAAGAAAAGCGTTGCCAGGTTGAGGCGCACGTACCAGCGTGAGTCTGATCCCGGTCAACGTGAAATAAAAAGGAGACATTATAACAAAGCTAGGAACGACTACCATAGGGGAATTGAAACAACAAGGCAGAGCAGCTTTGAAAAGTTTGTGACCGAACAAGGGAACAACAACCCGTGGGGACTTGTCTACAAATATCAAAGCAATAAGCTCAAACCACGCCAACTCCTCAGTTCTATCCTCACGGATGGGGCAGATGGAATAACATCAACATGGAATGAAACCGCCAGTGCTATTATGGGTACTTTGTTACCTGATGTAGAATCCACGGATTCAGCGGAATTGCTGGCGATCGAGAACGACTGCACGATATACCCGGACACACGAGATGATGCCGATTTCAATCCTTTCGAGGTTGAAAAAGCACTTATGTCGTGGAAGAAGGGAAAGTCACCCGGTCTCGATCTACTTGAAGTAGAGTTTCTCCAGAAAACATGGTGCGATACTTGGCAAAGTATAATACACATTTTAAATAGTTGTCTACAGCTGGGTGTATACCCAACCTCTTGGAAAACAGGAAAAGTTGTAATAATAAACAAAGGTTGCAATAGGGATCCACAGGATCCAAAGTCTTATAGACCTATTATGCTCCTAAACGTGCTCGGTAAACTGTTTGAGAAGCTATTAGTCAAAAGAATATCGTATGGGGTGGAGTCCAGTGGACTCTTCTCAAATAAACAATATGGTTTCAGGGCTAAAGTCTCTACGGAAGATGCTCTGGTCGATCTGGTTAAAGCAGTTAAGGAAGCTGAAGACAAGTATGTGATGGGTATATTTCTTGATATTGCCGGTGCATTCGACAACCTTTGGTGGCCGAGTGTATTTAAACAGTTGAAGAGATTTAATTGCCCTAAAAACATATACAGAGTCTTAAGAAGCTACTTTAAAGATCGGAAAGCTGTTCTACAAGATCAGTATGATTCTGTTTCGAAAGCAATAACAAAAGGCTGTCCGCAAGGTTCTATATTAGGTCCGTACATCTGGAATATCGTGTTTAACGATAGTATGAATCCAGATGTAAAAGAGTTCGCATTCGCCGATGACAAAGTCATAATTATACATGGCACCACAAGAAGTGATTTAGAGAAAAAAGGCCAGATTGCAATAGATTTCATGATGGATTGGTGTAGGAGGAATCGCATGAAACTATCTGCTGAAAAGAGTGTGCTGTTGCAATTAAAAGGGAAATTTGATCATAGGAGGCCGCCTCGGATCAAGGTGGAAAGCAAGAGCTTAAAAATGGTTACATCTACCAAATATCTTGGAGTGGATATTGATGAAAGGTTAGGTGTAACTAGTCACGTAGCTCGGGTGTCAAAAAATGCAAAAACGATCTCGCATGCTTTGCGACGTGTCGCACGAGAGCGATGGGGTCTTAAACCCAAAACATTAATTGTCATCTATAAAGGCGTAGTAGAAAGCATACTAACCTTTAACGCAGCAGGTTGGGCAGGTAGAACTAACGTTCATCATATGCGCTCACTAGAGGGTGCTCAAAGGAGTGCTATGTTGACGTTGACCAAGGGTTATAGAACAACACCCACCTCTGCACTTCAAGTTATTTCGGGAGTTCTACCCATAGATATCCTACTAAAAGAAAGAACTTGTAAATATGACATTAGGAAAGGGAAGACCATTACACATGGTCAAGTCACAATAACTAGTAATAGTATGACGAAGAACTCAGCTTATGATCGTATCAGGGAGGCGAGTTTAGATTTATGGCAAAACAAATGGAATGACAGCCCAACTGGTAGACTCACCTACGAGTTCTTACCGGATGTTAGGGCAATCTTCAAGAAAAGGGAAGCAATTAGTGGACCGATTGTCCAAATAATAACTGGACATGGTAAAACAAGGGAGTACCTAAAAAGATTTAACTTCAAAGAATCAAACCTGTGTGACTGCGGTGCCGGGGTTCAGGACATCAACCACATTCTATACGAATGTGAATTGATGGAGATCTACAGACAGGAATTGATCTCAGCTACCCAAGTCAGTGCACAGTGGCCTATGGCCAAAAGTAGATTAATGAATAACGATATCTTCGCAATGTTCAAGGTATTCGCTAAGCGAATAGTTGACGAACTAGTCACGAGGATCTCGCTAGATAGTGGACCTTCATAGGAAGGAAAGCACATACCTCCTTGTGGTTAGGGATGGAAACGTTCCTTTCAGAACGGCCGAAATGTGCAGCTTAATGTTTCGAAGGTAGATAAAATTTTAGTTATTGAATGTTAGAGGTACAGCCTAGGCACATCCAATTACTAAGACATATTTTTAATGAAAGGCAAAATATACAGTCACACAGAGTAGTACGAAAACTCCCCTTATATGTCCCTATCTACTATCTAGCGAAACCACAGCCAAGGGAACGGGCTTGGAATAATTAGCGGGGAAAGAAGACCCTGTTGAGCTTGACTCTAGTCTGGCACTGTAAGGAGACATAAGAGGTGTAGCATAAGTGGGAGATCTTTATTGATCAAAAATGAAATACCACTACTCTTATTGTTTCCTTACTTACTTGATTAAATGGAACGGTATTCGTATATCCTTAGTAGTTATACAATACATTGGCTTCTAGTTCAAAATACCATGAACTGTTATATCCTTGTCTCGTTTCTTGAAATATAAATTGATCTTATAGTTTTTGATTTATCTGGGCGAAACTTTAGCTGCAAGGCTATAATAGTAGTCTAATTGATTTGAATTATAAGATTGTTTGTCATTGATAGATACATATATGGGACAACTTTGTCGTGGTGTAACAATAAAAGTTTAGGTGTGATCCAATTCAAGCCAGGTGGGGAGTTTGACTGGGGCGGTACATCTCTCAAATAATAACGGAGGTGTCCCAAGGTCAGCTCAGTGCGGACAGAAACCACACATTGAGCAAAAGGGCAAATGCTGGCTTGATCTCGATACTCAGTACATATAGAGACTGCTAAAGCATGGCCTATCGATCCTTTTGGCTTTAAGGAGTTTTTAGCAAGAGGTGTCAGAAAAGTTACCACAGGGATAACTGACTTGTGGCGGCCAAGCGTTCATAGCGACGTCGCTTTTTGATCCTTCGATGTCGGCTCTTCCTATCATTGTGAAGCAAAATTCACCAAGCGTTGGATTGTTCACCCATGCAAGGGAACGTGAGCTGGGTTTAGACCGTCGTGAGACAGGTACGGACCTATGGTCCAATACTTGTTCGAGCGAACAGTGGTATGAAGCTACGTCTGTCGGATTATGCCTGAACGCCTCTAAGGTCGTATCCGAGCTGGACTGAAACAATAGCTTACTGGGGTATCCATAAACCATAAGGCGATAACATTAATATACGAGCGTTTACGTTCGGTTATGCCTATATGTCGTTATCTGTCTAGTTAGTATAGGAGATGCCACCGGCGCCTGTACATCAATTGACTAGATTAGACGACCGAACATTCAACATATGTTCATATGATAAATGGACCCTGAATCAACTGTAGACGACTTTGGTAACAGGCCGGGTGCCGTAGGTGGAAGAGCAGCTACCACACTGCGATCCACTGAAGCACATCCCGAGCTTGCCGATTCGATCGGCATGATTAGTATCATTTAAGGTATTAAATATTATATACACGTACTCGATGATGTACATATAAGCACTTAGCATGTGCAAGTAGTATTAGATTGATGATGTACATATAGGCATAAAGCACTTAGCATATGCAAGTCTTGATGATGTACTCACTTAGATTGATGATGTACATATAGGCATAAAGCACTTAGCATATGCAAGTCTTGATGATGTACTCACTTAGATTGATGATGTACATATAGGCATAAAGCACTTAGCATATGAAGGCTTGATGATGTACTCACATTAGATTGATGATGTACATATCGGCATATAAGCACTTAGCATTTGCAAGTATTAGATTGACGATGCCTATATATAATAGCTTGGCCAACTATTATAAGTAATCGCTTGCTTAGCTGTCGAAAAGTTGCCACGGGGATAACTTATACAAACTAGCTAACACCGCGACATGTCACCAATTCAATACACTAGACGACATTCTCCCGTGAGGGATTGCGGAAGGATTGCGGAAGTATGCGACTATTAAGTATGCGACTATTAAGTATGAGACTATTAAGTATTCTCCCATGAGGGATTGCGGAAGGATTGCCATAGCGAATTGCATGGTGTGTTATGAAGGATTGCCATAGCGAATTGCATGGTGCGTTATGAAGGATTGCCATAGCGAATTGCCACAGTGATAGTATATAGTTATAAGTAATATAAGTATTATATATTTTTCCCATAACAATTATATATTCCCATATTATTAAATAAATTATTTAAATATAATTGCCTCATATATCCATAAACAACACATATGGTGTGGTGTGTTCTAATTATTATTATTAGAAGTATTTTTATTATTATTATTATTATTTTGATGATATTGTCCCTCTAAGAATAGCAAATCTGAGTAACACCATGGGCGGTTCGTTTTGGTGCCGCATTTTTTCAGCATGATTTATTTAAAAATTTATTATTATTTATTATAAAATTATTAATATTATGACTATTATTACTAAGGGATAACTTTTATGTGAAGTGATATGTTTAATTGCGATGTGTGCACTGTGGGGCCTATATGCCTAGACACCCAAGGTGGACGATTGCCTTAGTGATAGTATCAAGCAAATTGTCTATATAGATTTTCCCATGAGGGATTGCGGAAGGATTGCCATAGCGAATGGTCATCAATACAATTAAGTATTCGACTTGTTGTGTTGTTGCCACAGTGATCGTATGTAGTTATAAGTAATATGTAACTTCGAATATATAACATTACTGCGGAAGTTTTGCCATAGTGATACTATTTAGCGAGCTGTCTATATAGATTTTCCCATGAGGGATTGCGGAAGGATTGTCATAGCTAATGGTCATCAATACAATTATGTATTCGACTTGTTGTGTTATTGCCACAGTGATCTTATATAGGTATAAGTAAAATGTAACTTCGAATATATAACAATATTGCGGAAATTTTGCCATAGTGATAGTATTTAGCGAAGTGTCTATAAAGATTTTCCCATGAGGGATTGCGGAAGGATTGTCATAGCGAATGGTTATCAATACAATTAAGTATTCGAATTGTTGTCTTATTGCCACAGGGATAGTATATAGTTATAAGTAATATGTAGCTTCGAATATATAACATAACTGCGGAAGTTTTGCCATAGTGATAGTATTTAGCGAATTGTCTATAGTGAATTTCCAATGAGGGTTTGCTGAAAGATTGTCATAGCCAATGGTCATCAATACAATTAAGTATTCGACTTGTTGTGTTATTGCCACAGTGATAGTATATTGTTATAAGTAATATGTAACTTCGAATATATAACATTATTGCGGAACGATTGCCTTAGTGATAGTATCAAGTAAATTGTCTATATAGATTTTCACATGAGGGATTACGGAAGGATTGTCATAGTGAATGGTCATCAATACAATTAAGTATTCGACTTGTTGTGTTACTGCCACAGTGATAGTACATAGTTATAAGTAATATGTAACTTCGAATATATAACATTACTGCCGAAGTTTTGCCACAGTGATAGTATATAGTTGTAAGGAATATGTAGCTTCGAATATATAACATTACTGCGGAACTTTTGCCATAGTGATAGTATCCAGCAAATAGTCTATATAGATTTTTCCATGAGAGATTACGAAAGGATTGTCATAGCGAATGGTCATCAATACAATTAAGTATTCGACTTGTTGTGTTACTGCCACAGTGATAGTATATAGTTATAAGTAATATGTAACTTCGAATATATAACATTACTGCGGAAGTTTTGCCATAGTGATACTATTTAGCGAGCTGTCTATATAGATTTTCCCATGAGGGATTGCGGAAGGATTGTCTTAGCGAATGGTCATCAATACAATTAAGTATTCGACTTGTTGTGTTACTGCCACAGCGATAGTATATAGTTATAAGTAATATGTAATTTCGAATATATAACAATACTGCGGAAGTTTTTCCATAGTGATAGTATTTAGCAAATTAGCTATAGTGAATTTCCCATGAGGGATTGCGGAAGGATTGCCACAGCGAATGATCAACAATACAATTAAGTATTCGACTTGTTGTGTTACTGCCGCAGTGATCGTATTTAGTTATAAGTAATATGTTACTTCGAATATATAACAATACTGCGGAAGTTTTGCCATAGTGATAGTATCAAGCGAATTGTCTATACTGAATTTCCCATGAGGGATTGCGGTACGATTGGCATAGCGAATTGTCATCAATACAATTAAGTATTCGACTTGTTGTGTTACTGCCGCAGTGATAGTATATAGTTATAAGTAATATGTAGCTTCGAATATATTACACTATTGCGGAACGATTGCCTTAGTGATAGTATCAAGCAAATTGTCTATATAGATTTTTCCATGAGGGATTGCGGAAGGATTGCCACAGCGAATGGTCATCAATACAATTAAGTATTCGACTTGTTGTGTTACTGCCACAGCGATAGTATATAGTTATAAGTAAAATGTTACTTCGAATATATAACAATACAGCGGGACGATTGCCTTAGTGATAGTATTTAGCAAATTATCTATAGTGAATTTCCCATGAGGGATTGCGGAAGGATTGCCATAGCGAATGGTCATCAATACAATTAGCAGTGACAGCATTACTGCGGAAGTTTTGCCATAGTGATAGTATCAAGCAAATTGTCTATATAGATTTTCCCATGAGGGATTGCGGAAGGATTGCCACAGCGAATGGTCATCAATACAATTAAGTATTCGACTTGTTGTGTTACTGCCACAGCGATAGTATATAGTTATAAGTAATATGTAATTTCGAATATATAACAATACTGCGGAAGTTTTTCCATAGTGATAGTATTTAGCAAATTAGCTATAGTGAATTTCCCATGAGGGATTGCGGAAGGATTGCCACAGCGAATGATCAACAATACAATTAAGTATTCGACTTGTTGTGTTACTGCCGCAGTGATCGTATTTAGTTATAAGTAATATGTTACTTCGAATATATAACAATACTGCGGAAGTTTTGCCATAGTGATAGTATCAAGCGAATTGTCTATACTGAATTTCCCATGAGGGATTGCGGTACGATTGGCATAGCGAATTGTCATCAATACAATTAAGTATTCGACTTGTTGTGTTACTGCCGCAGTGATAGTATATAGTTATAAGTAATATGTAGCTTCGAATATATTACACTATTGCGGAACGATTGCCTTAGTGATAGTATCAAGCAAATTGTCTATATAGATTTTTCCATGAGGGATTGCGGAAGGATTGCCACAGCGAATGGTCATCAATACAATTAAGTATTCGACTTGTTGTGTTACTGCCACAGCGATAGTATATAGTTATAAGTAATATGTAATTTCGAATATATAACATTACTGCGGAAGTTTTGCCATAGTGATAGTATTTAGCGAATTGTCTGTAGTGAATTTCCCATGAGGGATTGCGGAAGGATTGTCATAGCGAATGGTCATTAATACAATTAAGTATTCGACTTGTTGTGTTACTGCCGCAGTGATCGTATTTAGTTATAAGTAATATGTAGCTTCGAATATATAACATAACTGCGGAAGTTTTGCCATAGTGATAGTATTTAGCGAATTGTCTATAGTGAATTTTCCATGAGGGATTGCGGAAAGATTGCCACAGCGAATGGTCATCAATACAATTAAGTATTCGACTTGTTGTGTTACTGCCGCAGTGATAGTATATAGTTATAAGTAATATGTAGCTTCAAATATATAACATTATTGCGGAAGTTTTGCCATAGTGATAGTATTTAGCGAATTGTCTATAGTGAATTTTCCATGAGGGATTGCGGAAGGATTGTCATAGCCAATGGTCATCAATACAATTAAGTATTCGACTTGTTGTGTTATTGTCATAGTGATAGTATAAAGTTATAAGTAATATGTATCTTCGAATATATTACACTATTGCGGAACGATTGCCTTAGTGATAGTATCAAGCAAATTGTCTATAGTGAATTTCCCATGAGGAATTGCGAAAGGATTGTGATAGCGAAAGGTCATCAATACAATTAAGTATTCGACTTGTTGTGTTATTGTGACAGTAATAGTATATAGTTATAAGTAATATGTAACTTCGAATATATAACAACACTGCGGAAGTTTTGCCATAGTGATAGTATTTAGCGAATTGTCTATAGTGAATTTCCCATGAGGGATTGCGGAAGGATTGCCACAGCGATTGGTCATCAATACAATTAAGTATTCGACTTGTTGGATTATTGCCACAGTGATAGTATATAGTTATAAGTAATATGTAGCTTCGAATATATAACAATACTGCGGAACGATTGCCTTAGTGATAGTATCAAGCAAATTATCTGTATAGATTTTCCCATGAGGGATTGCGGAAGGATTGCCATAGCATATGGTCATCAATACAATTAAATATTCGACTTGTTGTGTTATTGCCACAGTGATAGTATATAGTTATAAGTAATATGTTACTTCGAATATATAACAATACTGCGGAAGTTTTGCCATAGTGATAGTATCAAGCGAATTGTCTATACTGAATTTCCCATGAGGGATTGCGGTACGATTGGCATAGCGAATTGTCATCAATACAATTAAGTATTCGACTTGTTGTGTTACTGCCGCAGTGATAGTATATAGTTATAAGTAATATGTAACTTCGAATATATAACATTATTGCGGAACGATTGCCTTAGTGATAGTATCAAGTAAATTGTCTATATAGATTTTCACATGAGGGATTACGGAAGGATTGTCATAGTGAATGGTCATCAATACAATTAAGTATTCGACTTGTTGTGTTATTGTCACAGTGATAGTATATAGTTATAAGTAATATGTAACTTCGAATATATTACACTATTGCGGAACGATTGCCTTAGTGATAGTATTTAGCAAATTATCTATAGTGAATTTCCCATGAGGGATTGCGGAAGGATTGCCACAGCGAATGGTCATCAATACAATTAAGTATTCGACTTATTGTGTTACTGCCGCAGTGATAGTATATAGTTATAAGTAATATGTAGCTTCGAATATATAACATTACTGCGGAAGTTTTGCCATAGTGATAGTATTTAGCGAATTGTCTGTAGTGAATTTCCCATGAGGGATTGCGGAAGGATTGTCATAGCCAATGGTCATCAATACAATTAAGTATTCGGCTTGGTGTGTTATTGCCACAGTGATCGTATATAGTTATAAGTAATATGTAGCTTCGAATATATAACATAACTGCAAAAGTTTTGCCATAGTGATAGTATTTAGCGAATTGTCTATAGTGAATTTCCCATGAGGGATTGCGAAAAGATTGCCACAGCGAATGGTCATCAATACAATTAAGTATTCGACTTGTTGTGTTACTGCCGCAGTGATAGTATATAGTTATAAGTAATATGTAGCTTCGAATATATAACATTACTGCGGAAGTTTTGCCATAGTGATAGTATTTAGCGAATTGTCTATAGTGAATTTCCCATGAGGGATTGCGGAAGGATTGTCATAGCGAATGGTCATCAATACAATTAAGTATTCGACTTGTTGTTTTATTGCCACAGTGATCGTATATAGTTATAAGTAATATGTAGCTTCGAATATACAACAATACAGCGGAACGATTGCCTTAGTGATAGTATTTAGCAAATTATCTATAGAGAATTTCCCATGAGGGATTGCGGAAGGATTGCCACAGCGAATGGTCATCAATACAATTAAGTATTCGACTTATTGTGTTACTGCCGCAGTGATAGTATATAGTTATAAGTAATATGTAGCTTCGAATATATAACATAACTGCGGAAGTTTTGCCATAGTGATAGTATTTAGCGAATTGTCTATAGTGAATTTCCCATGAGGGATTGCGGAAAGATTGCCACAGCGAATGGTCATCAATACAATTAAGTATTCGGCTTGTTGTGTTATTGCCACAGTGATCGTATATAGTTATAAGTAATATGTAGCTTCGAATATATAACATAACTGCGGAAGTTTTGCCATAGTGATAGTATTTAGCGAATTGTCTATAGTGAATTTCCCATGAGGGATTGCGGAAAGATTGCCACAGCGAATGGTCATCAATACAATTAAGTATTCGACTTGTTGTGTTACTGCCGCAGTGATAGTATATAGTTATAAGTAATATGTAGCTTCGAATATATAACATTACTGCGGAAGTTTTGCCATAGTGATAGTATTTAGCGAATTGTCTATATAGATTTTCCCATGAGGGATTGCGGAAGGATTGCCATAGCGAATGGTCATCAATACAATTAAGTATTTGACTTGTTGTGTTATTGCCACAGTGATAGTATATAGTTATAAGAAATATGTAACTTCGAATATATAACATTACTGCGGAAGTTTTGCCATAGTAATAGTATTTAGCAAATTATCTATAGTGAATTTCCCATGAGGGATTGCGGAAGGATTGCCACAGCGAATGTTCATATATACAATTAAGTATTCGACTTGTTGTGTCACTGCCGCAGTGATAGTATAAAGTTATAAGTAATATGTAACTTCGAATATATTACACTATTGCGGAACGATTGCCTTAGTGATAGTATCAAGCAAATTGTCTATAGTGAATTTCCCATGAGGGATTGCGGTACGATTGCCATAGCGAATTGTCATCAATACAATTAAGTATTCGACTTGTTGTGTTACTGCCGCAGTGATAGTATATAGTTATAAGTAATATGTAGCTTCGAATATATAACATTACTGCGGAAGTTTTGCCATAGTGATAGTATTTAGCGAATTGTCTGTAGTGAATTTCCAATGAGGGATTGCGGAAGGATTGTCATAGCTAATGGCCATCAATACAATTAAGTATTCGGTTTGTTGTGTTATTGCCACAGTGATCGTATATAGTTATAAGTAAAATGTTACTTCGAATATATAACAATACTGCGGAACGATTGCCTTAGTGATAGTATTTAGAAAATTGTCTGTATAGGTTTTCCCTTAAGGGATTGCGGAAGGATTGCCATAGCATATGGTCATCAATACAATTAAATATTCGACTTGTTGTGTTATTGCCACTGTGATAGTATATAGTTATAAGTAATATGTAGCTTCGAATATATAACAATACTGCGGAACGATTGCCTTAGTGATAGTATCAAGCAAATTATCTGTATAGATTTTCCCATGAGGGATTGCGGAAGGATTGCCATAGCATATGGTCATCAATACAATTAAATATTCGACTTGTTGTGTTATTGCCACAGTGATAGTATATAGTTATAAGTAATATGTTACTTCGAATATATAACAATACTGCGGAAGTTTTGCCATAGTGATAGTATCAAGCGAATTGTCTATACTGAATT
This sequence comes from Ptychoptera contaminata, assembly GCA_963942525.1. Taxonomy (NCBI): domain Eukaryota; kingdom Metazoa; phylum Arthropoda; class Insecta; order Diptera; family Ptychopteridae; genus Ptychoptera; species Ptychoptera contaminata. The sequence continues at coordinate 10,352,445 of OZ012639.1, forward strand.
TCCCATGAGGGATTGCGGTACGATTGGCATAGCGAATTGTCATCAATACAATTAAGTATTCGACTTGTTGTGTTACTGCCGCAGTGATAGTATATAGTTATAAGTAATATGTAGCTTCGAATATATAACATTACTGCGGAAGTTTTGCCATAGTGATAGTATTTAGCGAATTGTCTATAGTAAATTTCCCATGAAAAATTGCGGAAGGATTGTCACAGCGAATGGTCATCAATACAATTAAGTATTCGACTTGTTGGGTTATTGCCACAGTGATAGTATATAGTTATAAGTAATATGTAGCTTCGAATATATAGCAATACTGCGGAACGATTGCCTTAGTGATAGTATCAAGCGAATTGTCTGTATAGATTTTCCCATGAGGGATTGCGGAAGGATTGCCATAGCGAATGGTCATCAATACAATTAAGTATTTGACTTGTTGTGTTATTGCCACAGTGATAGTATATAGTTATAAGTAATATGAAGCTTCGAATATATAGCAATACTGCGGAACGATTGCCTTAGTGATAGTATCAAGCGAATTGTCTGTATAGATTTTCCCATGAGGGATTGCGGAAGGATTGTCACAGCGAATGGTCATCAATACAATTAAGTATTCGACTTGTTGGGTTATTGCCACAGTGATAGTATATAATTATAAGTAATATGTAGCTTCGAATATATAGCAATACTGCGGAACGATTGCCTTAGTGATAGTATCAAGCGAATTGTCTGTATAGATTTTCCCATGAGGGATTGCGGAAGGATTGTCACAGCGAATGGTCATCAATACAATTAAGTATTCGACTTGTTGGGTTATTGCCACAGTGATAGTATATAGTTATAAGTAATATGTAGCTTCGAATATATAGCAATACTGCGGAACGATTTCCTTAGTGATAGAATCAAGCGAATTGTCTGTATAGATTTTCCCATGAGGGATTGCGGAAGGATTGCCATAGCATATGGTCATCAATACAATTAAATATTTGACTTGTTGTGTTATTGCCACAGTGATAGTATATAGTTATAAGAAATATGTAACTTCGAATATATAACAACACTGCGGAAGTTTTGCCATAGTGATAGTATTTAGCAAATTGTCTATAGTGAATTTCCCATGAGGGATTGCGGAAGGATTGTCACAGCGAATGGTCATCAATACAATTAAGTATTCGACTTGTTGGGTTATTGCCAAAGTGATAGTATATAGTTATAAGTAATATGCAGCTTCGAATATATAACAATACTGCGGAAGTTTTGCCATAGTGATAGTATCAAGCGAATTGTCTATACTAAATTTCCCATGAGGGATTGCGGTACGATTGCCATAGCGAATTGTCATCAATACAAATAAGTATTCGACTTGTTGTGTTACTGCCGCAGTGATAGTATATAGTTATAAGTAATATGTAGCTTCGAATATATAACATTACTGCGGAAGTTTCGCCATAGTGATAGTATTTAGCGAATTATCTATAGTGAATTTCCCATGAAAAATTGCGGAAGGATTGTCATAGCGAATGGTCATCAATACAATTAAGTATTCGACTTGTTGTGTTATTGTCACAGTGATAGTATATAGTTATAAGTAATATGTAACTTCGAATATATTACACTATTGCGGAACGATTGCCTTAGTGATAGTATCAAGCAAATTGTCTACATAGATTTTTCAATGAGGGATTGCGGAAGGATTGCCACAGCGAATGGTCATCAATACAATTAAGTATTCGACTTGCTGTGTTACTGCCACAGCGATAATATATAGTTAAAAGTAATATGTAACTTCGAATATATAACAATACTGCGGAACGATTGCCATAGTGATAGTATTTAGCGAATTGTCTGTAGTGAATTTCCAATGAGGGATTGCGGAAGGATTGTCATAGCTAATGGCCATCAATACAATTAAGTATTCGGCTTGTTGTGTTATTGCCACAGTGATCGTATATAGTTATAAGTAAAATGTAACTTCGAATATATAACAATACTGCGAAACGATTGCCTTAGTGATAGTATTTAGCAAATTATATATAGTGAATTTCCCATGAGGGATTGCGGAAGGATTGCCACAGCGAATGTTCATCAATACAATTAAGTATTCGACTTGTTGTGTCACTGCCGCAGTGATAGTATATAGTTATAAGTAATATGTAGCTTCGAATATATAACATTACTGCGGAAGTTTTGCCATAGTGATAGTATTTAGCGAATTGTCTGTAGTGAATTTCCCATCAGGGATTGCGGAAGGATTGTCATAGCGAATGGTCATCAATACAATTAAGTATTCGGCTTGTTGTGTTATTGCCACAGTGATCGTATATAGTTATAAGTAAAATGTAACTTCGAATATATAACAATACTGCGGAACGATTGCCTTAGTGATAGTATTTAGCAAATTATCAATAGTGAATTTCCCATGAGGGATTGCGGAAGGATTGCCACAGCGAATGATCATCAATACAATTAAGTATTCGACTTGTTGTGTTACTGCCGCAGTGATAGTATATAGTTATAAGTAATATGTAGCTTCGAATATATAACATAACTGCGGAAGTTTTGCCATAGTGATAGTATTTAGCGGATTGTCTATAGTGAATTTCCCATGAGGGATTGCGGAAGGATTGTCATAGCGAATGGTCATCAATACAATAAAGTATTTGACTTGTTGTGTTATTGCCACAGTGATAGTATATAGTTATAAGAAATATATAACTTCGAATATATAACATTACTGCGGAAGTTTTGCCATAGCGATAGTATCAAGCGAATTGTCTATACTGAATTTCCCATGAGGGATTGCGGTACGATTGGCATAGCGAATTGTCATCAATACAATTAAGTATTCGACTTGTTGTGTTACTGCCGCAGTGATCGTATATAGTTATAAGTAATATGTAGCTTCGAATATATAACATTACTGCGGAAGTTTTGCCATAGTGATAGTATTTAGCGAATTGTCTATAGTAAATTTCCCATGAAAAATTGCGGAAGGATTGTCATAGCGAATGGTCATCAATACAATTAAGTATTCGACTTGTTGTGTTATTGTCACAGTGATAGTATATAGTTATAAGTAATATGTAACTTCGAATATATTACACTATTGCGGAACGATTGCCTTAGTGATAGTATCAAGCAAATTTTCTATATAGATTTTTCCATGAGGGATTGCGGAAGGATTGCCACAGCGAATGGTCATCAATACAATTAAGTATTCGACTTGTTGTGTTACTGCCACAGCGATAGTATATAGTTATAAGTAATATGTAATTTCGAATATATAACAATACTGCGGAAGTTTTGCCATAGTGATAGTATTTAGCGAATTGTCTATAGTGAATTTCCCGAGCGGGATTGCGAAAGGATTGTCATTGCGAATGGTCATTCATACAATTAAGTATTCGACTTGTTGTGTTATTGCCACAGGGATAGTATATAGTTATAATTAATATGTAACTTCGAATATATAACAATACCGCGGAACGATTACCTTAGTGATAGTATTTAGCAAATTATCTATAGTGAATTTCCCATGAGGGATTGCGGAAGGATTGCCACAGCGAATGGTCATCAATACAATTAAGTATTCGACTTGTTGTGTTACTGCCGCAGTGCTAGTATATAGTTATAAGTAATATGTAGCTTCGAATATATAACATTACTGCGGAAGTTTTGCCATAGTGTTAGTATTTAGCGAATTGTCTGTAGTGAATTTCCCATGAGGGATTGCGGAAGGATTGTCATAGCGAATGGTCATCAATACAATTAAGTATTCGGCTTGTTGTGTTATTGCCACAGTGATCGTATATAGTTATAAGTAATATGTAGCTTCGAATATATAACATAACTGCGGAAGTTTTGCCATAGTGATAGTATTTAGCGAATTGTCTATAGTGAATTTCCCATGAGGGATTGCGGAAAGATTGCCACAGCGAATGGTCATCAATACAATTAAGTATTCGACTTGTTGTGTTACTGCCGCAGTGATAGTATATAGTTCTAAGTAATATGTAGCTTCGAATATATAATATTACTGCGGAAGTTTTGCCATAGCGATAGTATTTAGCGAATTGTCTATAGTGAATTTCCCATGAGGGATTGCGGAAGGATTGTCATAGCGAATGGTCATCAATACAATTAAGTATTCGACTTGTTGTTTTATTGCCACAGTGATCGTATGTAGTTATAAGTAATATGTAACTTCGAATATATAACATTACTGCGGAAGTTTTGCCATAGTAATAGTATTTAGCGAATTGTCTACACTGAATTTCCAATGAGGGATTGCGGAAGGATTGTCATAGCCAATGGTCATCAATACAATTAAGTATTCGACTTGTTGTGTTATTGTCATAGTGATAGTATAAAGTTATAAGTAATATGTAACTTCGAATATATTACACTATTGCGGAACGATTGCCTTAGTGATAGTATCAAGCAAATTGTCTATAGTGAATTTCCCATGAGGGATTGCGGTACGATTGCCATAGCGAATTGTCATCAATACAATTAAGTATTCGACTTGTTGTGTTACTGCCGCAGTGATCGTATATAGTTATAAGTAATATGTAGCTTCGAATATATAACATTACTGCGGAAGTTTTGCCATAGTAATAGTATTTAGCGAATTGTCTACACTGAATTTCCAATGAGGGATTGCGGAAGGATTGTCATAGCCAATGGTCATCAATACAATTAAGTATTCGACTTGTTGTGTTATTGTCATAGTGATAGTATAAAGTTATAAGTAATATGTAACTTCGAATATATTACACTATTGCGGAACGATTGCCTTAGTGATAGTATCAAGCAAATTGTCTATAGTGAATTTCCCATGAGGGATTGCGGTACGATTGCCATAGCGAATTGTCATCAATACAATTAAGTATTCGACTTGTTGTGTTACTGCCACAGCGATAGTATATAGTTATAAGTAATATGTAATTTCGAATATATAACAATACTGCGGAAGTTTTGCCATAGTGATAGTATTTAGCGAATTGTCTATAGTGAATTTCCCGAGCGGGATTGCGAAAGGATTGTCATTGCGAATGGTCATTCATACAATTAAGTATTCGACTTGTTGTGTTATTGCCACAGGGATAGTATATAGTTATAATTAATATGTAACTTCGAATATATAACAATACCGCGGAACGATTACCTTAGTGATAGTATTTAGCAAATTATCTATAGTGAATTTCCCATGAGGGATTGCGGAAGGATTGCCACAGCGAATGGTCATCAATACAATTAAGTATTCGACTTGTTGTGTTACTGCCGCAGTGCTAGTATATAGTTATAAGTAATATGTAGCTTCGAATATATAACATTACTGCGGAAGTTTTGCCATAGTGTTAGTATTTAGCGAATTGTCTGTAGTGAATTTCCCATGAGGGATTGCGGAAGGATTGTCATAGCGAATGGTCATCAATACAATTAAGTATTCGGCTTGTTGTGTTATTGCCACAGTGATCGTATATAGTTATAAGTAATATGTAGCTTCGAATATATAACATAACTGCGGAAGTTTTGCCATAGTGATAGTATTTAGCGAATTGTCTATAGTGAATTTCCCATGAGGGATTGCGGAAGGATTGTCATAGCCAATGGTCATCAATACAATTAAGTATTCGACTTGTTGTGTTATTGTCATAGTGATAGTATAAAGTTATAAGTAATATGTAACTTCGAATATATTACACTATTGCGGAACGATTGCCTTAGTGATAGTATCAAGCAAATTGTCTATAGTGAATTTCCCATGAGGGATTGCGGTACGATTGCCATAGCGAATTGTCATCAATACAATTAAGTATTCGACTTGTTGTGTTACTGCCGCAGTGATAGTATATAGTTATAAGTAATATGTAGCTTCGAATATATAACATTACTGCGGAAGTTTTGCCATAGTAATAGTATTTAGCGAATTGTCTACACTGAATTTCCAATGAGGGATTGCGGAAGGATTGTCATAGCCAATGGTCATCAATACAATTAAGTATTCGACTTGTTGTGTTATTGTCATAGTGATAGTATAAAGTTATAAGTAATATGTAACTTCGAATATATTACACTATTGCGGAACGATTGCCTTAGTGATAGTATCAAGCAAATTGTCTATAGTGAATTTCCCATGAGGGATTGCGGTACGATTGCCATAGCGAATTGTCATCAATACAATTAAGTATTCGACTTGTTGTGTTACTGCCGCAGTGATAGTATATAGTTATAAGTAATATGTAGCTTCGAATATATAACATTACTGCGGAAGTTTTGCCATAGTGATAGTATTTAGCGAATTGTCTGTAGTGAATTTCCAATGAGGGATTGCTGAAGGATTGTCATAGCTAATGGCCATCAATACAATTAAGTATTCGGCTTGTTGTGTTATTGCCACAGGGATAGTATATAGTTATAATTAATATGTAACTTCGAATATATAACAATACCGCGGAACGATTACCTTAGTGATAGTATTTAGCAAATTATCTATAGTGAATTTCCCATGAGGGATTGCGGAAGGATTGCCACAGCGAATGGTCATCAATACAATTAAGTATTCGACTTGTTGTGTTACTGCCGCAGTGCTAGTATATAGTTATAAGTAATATGTAGCTTCGAATATATAACATTACTGCGGAAGTTTTGCCATAGTGTTAGTATTTAGCGAATTGTCTGTAGTGAATTTCCCATGAGGGATTGCGGAAGGATTGTCATAGCGAATGGTCATCAATACAATTAAGTATTCGGCTTGTTGTGTTATTGCCACAGTGATCGTATATAGTTATAAGTAATATGTAGCTTCGAATATATAACATAACTGCGGAAGTTTTGCCATAGTGATAGTATTTAGCGAATTGTCTATAGTGAATTTCCCATGAGGGATTGCGGAAAGATTGCCACAGCGAATGGTCATCAATACAATTAAGTATTCGACTTGTTGTGTTACTGCCGCAGTGATAGTATATAGTTCTAAGTAATATGTAGCTTCGAATATATAACATTACTGCGGAAGTTTTGCCATAGCGATAGTATTTAGCGAATTGTCTATAGTGAATTTCCCATGAGGGATTGCGGAAGGATTGTCATAGCGAATGGTCATCAATACAATTAAGTATTCGACTTGTTGTTTTATTGCCACAGTGATCGTATGTAGTTATAAGTAATATGTAACTTCGAATATATAACATTACTGCGGAAGTTTTGCCATAGTAATAGTATTTAGCGAATTGTCTACACTGAATTTCCAATGAGGGATTGCGGAAGGATTGTCATAGCGAATGGTCATCAATACAATTAAGTATTCGACTTGTTGTGTTATTGTCATAGTGATAGTATAAAGTTATAAGTAATATGTAACTTCGAATATATTACACTATTGCGGAACGATTGCCTTAGTGATAGTATCAAGCAAATTGTCTATAGTGAATTTCCCATGAGGGATTGCGGTACGATTGCCATAGCGAATTGTCATCAATACAATTAAGTATTCGACTTGTTGTGTTACTGCCGCAGTGATAGTATATAGTTATAAGTAATATGTAGCTTCGAATATATAACATTACTGTGGAAGTTTTGCCATAGTAATAGTATTTAGCGAATTGTCTACACTGAATTTCCAATGAGGGATTGCGGAAGGATTGTCATAGCCAATGGTCATCAATACAATTAAGTATTCGACTTGTTGTGTTATTGTCATAGTGATAGTATAAAGTTATAAGTAATATGTAACTTCGAATATATTACACTATTGCGGAACGATTGCCTTAGTGATAGTATCAAGCAAATTGTCTATAGTGAATTTCCCATGAGGGATTGCGGTACGATTGCCATAGCGAATTGTCATCAATACAATTAAGTATTCGACTTGTTGTGTTACTGCCGCAGTGATAGTATATAGTTATAAGTAATATGTAGCTTCGAATATATAACATTACTGCGGAAGTTTTGCCATAGTGATAGTATTTAGCGAATTGTCTGTAGTGAATTTCCAATGAGGGATTGCTGAAGGATTGTCATAGCTAATGGCCATCAATACAATTAAGTATTCGGCTTGTTGTGTTATTGCCACAGTGATCGTATATAGTTATAAGTAAAATGTTACTTCGAATATATAACAATACTGCGGAACGATTGCCTTAGTGATAGTATCAAGCAAATTGTCTGTATAGATTTTCCCATGAGGGATTGCGGAAGGATTGCCATAGCATATGGTCATCAATACAATTAAATATTCGACTTGTTGTGTTATTGCCACAGTGATAGTATATAGTTATAAGAAATATGTAACTTCGAATATATAACAACACTGCGGAAGTTTTGCCATAGTGATAGTATTTAGCGAATTGTCTATAGTGAATTTCCCATGAGGGATTGCGGAAGGATTGTCACAGCGAATGGTCATCAATACAATTAAGTATTCGACTTGTTGGGTTATTGCCACAGTGATAGTATATAGTTATAAGTAATATGTAGCTTCGAATATATAACAATACTGCGGAACGATTGCCTTAGTGATAGTATCAAGCAAATTGTCTGTATAGATTTTCCCATGAGGGATTGCGGAAGGATTGCCATAGCATATGGTCATCAATACAATTAAATATTTGACTTGTTGTGTTATTGCCACAGTGATAGTATATAGTTATAAGAAATATGTAACTTCGAATATATAACAACACTGCGGAAGTTTTGCCATAGTGATAGTATTTAGCGAATTGTTTATAGTGAATTTCCCATGAGGGATTGCGGAAGGATTGTCACAGCGAATGGTCATCAATACAATTAAGTATTCGACTTGTTGGGTTATTGCCACAGTGATAGTATATAGTTATAAGTAATATGTAGCTTCGAATATATAGCAATACTGCGGAACGATTGCCTTAGTGATAGTATCAAGCGAATTGTCTGTATAGATTTTCCCATGAGGGATTGCGGAAGGATTGCCATAGCGAATGGTCATCAATACAATTAAGTATTTGACTTGTTGTGTTATTGCCACAGTGATAGTATATAGTTATAAGAAATATGTAACTTCGAATATATAACAACACTGCGGAAGTTTTGCCATAGTGATAGTATTTAGCGAATTGTCTATAGTGAATTTCCCATGGGGGATTGCGGAAGGATTGTCACAGCGAATGGTCATCAATACAATTAAGTATTCGACTTGTTGGGTTATTGCCACAGTGATAGTATATAGTTATAAGTAATATGTAGCTTCGAATATATAACAATACTGCGGAAGTTTTGCCATAGTGATAGTATCAAGCGAATTGTCTACACTGAATTTCCCATGAGGGATTGCGGTACGATTGCCATAGCGAATTGTCATCAATACAAATAAGTATTCGACTTATTGTGTTACTGCCGCAGTGATAGTATATAGTTATAAGTAATATGTAACTTCGAATATATTACACTATTGCGGAACGATTGTCTAAGTGATAGTATCAAGCAAATTGTCTATATAGATTTTCCCATGAGGGATTGCGGTACGATTGCCATAGCGAATGGTCATCAATACAATTAAGTATTCGACTTGTTGGGTTATTACCACAGTGATAGTATATAGTTATAAGTAATATGTAGCTTCGAATATATAACAACACTGCGGAAGTTTTGCCATAGTGATAGTATTTAGCGAATTGTCTATAGTGAATTTCCCATGGGGGATTGCGGAAGGATTGTCACAGCGAATGGTCATCAATACAATTAAGTATTCGACTTGTTGGGTTATTGCCACAGTGATAGTATATAGTTATAAGTAATATGTAGCTTCGAATATATAACAATACTGCGGAAGTTTTGCCATAGTGATAGTATCAAGCGAATTATTTATAGTGAATTTCCCATGAAAAATTGCGGAAGGATTGTCATAGCGAATGGTCATCAATACAATTAAGTATTCGACTTGTTGTGTTATTGTCACAGTGATAGTATATAGTTATAAGTAATATGTAACTTCGAATATATTACACTATTGCGGAACGATTGCCTTAGTGATAGTATCAAGCAAATTGTCTATATAGATTTTTCCATGAGGTATTGCGGAAGGATTGCCACAGCGAATGGTCATCAATACAATTAAGTATTTGACTTGTTGGGTTATTGCCACAGTGATAGTATATAGTTATAAGTAATATGTAGCTTCGAATATATAGCAATACTGCGGAACGATTGCCTTAGTGATAGTATCAAGCGAATTGTCTGTATAGATTTTCCCATGAGGGATTGCGGAAGGATTGCCATAGCGAATGGTCATCAATACAATTAAGTATTTGACTTGTTGTGTTATTGCCACAGTGATAGTATATAGTTATAAGAAATATGTAACTTCGAATATATAACAACACTGCGGAAGTTTTGCCATAGTGATAGTATTTAGCGAATTGTCTATAGTGAATTTCCCATGGGGGATTGCGGAAGGATTGTCACAGCGAATGGTCATCAATACAATTAAGTATTCGACTTGTTGGGTTATTGCCACAGTGATAGTATATAGTTATAAGTAATATGTAGCTTCGAATATATAACAATACTGCGGAAGTTTTGCCATAGTGATAGTATCAAGCGAATTGTCTACACTGAATTTCCCATGAGGGATTGCGGTACGATTGCCATAGCGAATTGTCATCAATACAAATAAGTATTCGACTTATTGTGTTACTGCCGCAGTGATAGTATATAGTTATAAGTAATATGTAACTTCGAATATATTACACTATTGCGGAACGATTGTCTTAGTGATAGTATCAAGCAAATTGTCTATATAGATTTTCCCATGAGGGATTGCGGTACGATTGCCATAGCGAATGGTCATCAATACAATTAAGTATTCGACTTGTTGGGTTATTACCACAGTGATAGTATATAGTTATAAGTAATATGTAGCTTCGAATATATAACAACACTGCGGAAGTTTTGCCATAGTGATAGTATTTAGCGAATTGTCTATAGTGAATTTCCCATGGGGGATTGCGGAAGGATTGTCACAGCGAATGGTCATCAATACAATTAAGTATTCGACTTGTTGGGTTATTGCCACAGTGATAGTATATAGTTATAAGTAATATGTAGCTTCTTATATATAACAATACTGCGGAAGTTTTACCATAGTGATAGTATCAAGCGAATTATTTATAGTGAATTTCCCATGAAAAATTGCGGAAGGATTGTCATAGCGAATGGTCATCAATACAATTAAGTATTCGACTTGTTGTGTTATTGTCACAGTGATAGTATATAGTTATAAGTAATATGTAACTTCGAATATATTACACTATTGCGGAACGATTGCCTTAGTGATAGTATCAAGCAAATTGTCTATATAGATTTTTCCATGAGGTATTGCGGAAGGATTGCCACAGCGAATGGTCATCAATACAATTAAGTATTTGACTTGTTGTGTTACTGCCACAGCGATAGTATATAGTTATAAGTAATATGTAGCTTCGAATATATAACAATACTGCGGAAGTTTTGCCATAGTTATAGTATTTAGCGAATTGTCTGTAGTGAATTTCCCATGAGGGATTGCGGAAGGATTGTCATAGCGAATGGTCATCAATACAATTAAGTATTCGGCTTGTTGTGTTATTGCCACAGTGATCGTATATAGTTATAAGTAAAATGTAACTTCGAATATATAACAATACTGCGGAACGATTGCCTTAGTGTTGGTATTTAGCAAATTATCAATAGTGAATTTCCCATGAGGGATTGCGGAAGGATTGCCACAGCGAATGATCATCAATACAATTAAGTATTCGACTTGTTGTGTTACTGCCGCAGTGATAGTATATAGTTATAAGTAATATGTAGCTTCGAATATATAACATTACTGCGGAAGTTTTGCCATAGTGATAGTATTTAGCGAATTGTCTATAGTGAATTTCCCATGAGGAATTGCGGAAAGATTGCCACAGCGAATGGTCATCAATACAATTAAGTATTCGACTTGTTGTGTTACTGCCGCAGTGATAGTATATAGTTATAAGTAATATGTAGCTTCGAATATATAACATTACTGCGGAAGTTTTGCCATAGTGAATTTCCCATGAGGGATTGCGGAAGGATTGTCATATCGAATGGTCATCAATACAATTAAGTATTCGACTTGTTGTTTTATTACCACAGTGTTCGTATATAGTTATAAGTAATATGTAACTTCGAATATATAACATTATTGCGAAACTACTGCCTTAGTGATAGTATCAAGCGAATTGTCTATATAGATTTTCCCATGAGGGATTGCGGAAGGATTGCCATAGCGAATGGTCATCAATACAATTAAGTATTTGGCTTGTTGTGTTATTGCCACAGTGATAGTATATAGTTATAAGAAATATGTAACTTCGAATATATAACATTACTGCGGAAGT